>JAOWBL010000008.1:2245014-2280407 GCA_028564865.1 Zenarchopterus dispar | reverse complement strand
ACACACACACACACACACACACACACACACACACACACACACACACACACACACACACACACACACATACACAAACAAACAACAACAACAACAACAAAAAAACAACCCACAGCTATTTCTAGACAGTTAATTTGGCACCATATCAAATGGGAACATACAAACATACAGAGAATGATCCCAGTTGGAAGCTGAACCCAAAATTTTCTGACTGTAAGATGACGTTTTTAACTACCCCACCACCATGCTGCCCAAATTATTCAAAACTGATCTGAAGTGGATTTAATTCAGTTCAGTTTTGAGACGAAACACCAGCAACCTTGAACAAGATGAAGTAGGTATAGAAAACGAATGGACTGTACATTTAAAAGAGAAAATCATGTTTTCTCTGATGTTGGAGAGAAAGGAATGGGATCTTAGGTGCTTTCGTTGGATGTGTTCTTTTTCTTCCATTTTTCTGGTTTCCTCAAAGCCAGAAAGTTACGTTTTTTTTCAAATTGACGTAGACTTGGTTCTTGTCTGTGGGATGGTATCATCAGAGACTTAAGACAAGTTGGCTTCAGGTTCAATGTCTTGTGTCTCTGGGACAGCTTGTTCAGGAAGCTGTCTCGTGTCCATGCATTCAAGTTCATTGTTTCTTGTTTCCGAGATGGTTTCCTCAGACAAATGAATCTCCTTCTTGGGTTCAGGGTTAGGAAAAATGGGAATGAACACTTGTTCCTGGTTTGGTAGCTCAAGTCTGGCTCTTTTTCGTTTTGGCGGACCCAGCTCATCTCTCTCCTCAAGTTGAGCAGACAATTCATCATTGATGGAGATTTGCGTCTTGATTTGAGCTTTTAGGCCATCCACCTCAATTTGAAAAAACCTCCGTTTCTCAGTGATAGCTTGTTTTAAAAATGTGATTTCCTGAGCCATTGCTTGATTGAGTGCACTTTGCTCAGCTTTCATTTCATTGAGTAATTTCACATTTTTCTCCACAGTTTCCACGTGAGCAGCAGCTTCTCTGTCCAGTTGCCGCTGATAGGAGTCGACCTGAATTCTGGCTGTGGACACATCAGTTTCATACTTAGAGCTGAGATCTCTGTATGAAAGCTTGAGCTGCTCCAACTCTTCCTTCAAACGCATCTCTGTGTCCTTTGATGTCTGCTGTATGGAGGTGATCTCCTGGTCCATCTGTCTACAGAAAATCTCCTGCTCAGCTCTCATTCTCTTGATGACCTGTTGGTTTTGTGTCCTTTGGTCTGCGTGAGACTTCAATATTCTTTTGAGTTGTCGCTGAAGTGTTTCAGCCTGCTGCCTCATCGGGAGGATGTCAGTTTCGTACTTCAAATTCATCTCTTGATATGAAGTCCTGACTCTGTTCAGTTCTTCTTGGACAGCCTCTCTTTTCTGTTGTTCAGCCTGGAGCTCGCAGGAAAACCTTTCCTGGTTGATGGCATGCGCCGCTCTAATCGTCTCGTAATCTTTTTGCAGCAGTTTTTTCTTTTTGTGTCTTTTGGTGTCTTGCACTTTGGAGTCCACATTTGCGGTGCACAGAGTGTTTGTGTTACCATACTTGAGCAGTCTCTCCATGTACCTCTTCGTTTCTTTCCCCCTGTTGATGTACAATTCTTTCACGGCTTTCTATCTTTTCCACTCAATTTTCGTTTGATTCAAATCATTGTACAGTTGGCTTGCTCTGGACATTTCCTCCTGGCATCTAGCATTCTCAGCATTTAACACACTATGGAGTCTGTGGATTTCTTCAAGGATCGTGTGACTGTTGTACGCCATCCCGTTTTGGGAATTTCCATCAGTCCACACCTGCCTCCTGTTAGGGAATCTCGATGGTTCGTGTGACATTTTTAGATAGTTGGTGAACGTTTTGTAGAAAACTATTGTGTGTCCGAATAGACGTGTATTTCAGCAGTCTGCTTTCACTTCTTGAACAATTAGATGTGGCTCTTCTGAATGTTGAGAAACATCTGACTGAACTTTTGGAATGTCTTGTATTGTAATATCTCAAGTTGTCACGAAAACCAGTCCTTTGATCATGACCTCAGAATTAAAAAACTCTAGTCTTCTGTTTAGTTTTACGTCTGTATATGTTTGAAATTTCTTTCTGTGAGGTAATATTTTCATTCTGCATCCCATTTTGGGAAGGCATTGACATGCTGGAAGGATACACATTCTGTTGCGATGGTAATTTTGACAGCTAACTGCGAGAGTTCAGTAAGTTCATTTCTAAGTCAGGTAAGTAAAGTGATGCAATAATAACTGACTAACTGAATTAAAGGCTTAATGCTGAAATGCTGTTTTATAAATCCAGAAGAACTACATGAAATAAAAGAGCCATTTTAGTCATAATATATTGTACATGATTTGGCAAAATGTAGAAGAAAATGTAATTGTGGAAAATAGATAAATGAACTAATTGTTACATTATATGAAACATTAAATAATTAAAATTGAATATTTATGTTTTACAGCTCTAATAAAATCTTTGGACCTTTTTGTTCATGTGGAACTAAGATTTGTTGCAGTTCCTGAACTGACCACTAGAGGATGGTTGCAAAAGCAAGTCAATCTCCTTTGAGTCTGATTGTAAAATGTCCAACTTTAGAGCAGAAATAAACACATCTACAACCTGGTTCAAAAACTGTTTTGATTCAGTTGTTTCATTTCACTAGTCTGAGGGGGGTGAATTTTTTTGTACCACTCCAATCAGCTCAGCGAATGGCTAGCCATTATCACTTCTTCATCCGTAATCATCATGCTACCACGCTTAGCGAAGTAGCCACTGATTTGAATTAACTACATCTAACATTTCCTACATAGACATAGTCATATTCTAACAGCAATATACTTTGGCCTAACAAGAGCTAAAACACAAATCTCTTATGTTTATCATTGTCAGTTCTATTACTAAAGGCTTTATTTTGCATATAATATCCACAGTTTTTTTAAATGAAACTTGTGTGTTTTATTTTTACTACTGACAAAGTTACACTGTATTTTAAGGTTTTGTTTTCATGTGTAGGAAATATTCATGCGATTTATCTCAACATAAGTTATTCAAGAGAGATTTGCTGTACATAATGAACTTCAAGCCCCTAAGACAAATCCAAATACAGAACAGAGTTTCATTCAAAATTTATTAACAAGTTTTTCAAAGAGAGATAAATATCTTTCCGATCTTTCTGTTGCTGCCTTCTCCCTTTTGTTCCTCCATATCAGCTGCCTCTATCATCCTCTCCTAACGCTAATTATATCAAGTTTTCAAAGGTTTATAAAGTATAAATAATTTGATAAACAGCTTGAAGAAACTGCCTAATGGAGAAAAAGAGCAATCGGAGCCGCAACAATCACTATTATCTCTTTCCCGCCATCACCCCACACATATCCGACTACGTCTGGAAATTATTTGAAGTACACCTAATTCCAGTATGTCAGCTACAAATGGGAAGTTTCAAGAACAATGTTGCTGGATGAAATCCCAATAAACATACATTTCATTACAAATTAAAAGTGTGTTTCAAAGATGCACGTCTTCTCCTCTTGAATGTTGATAAATTGTCGATGTGACATGCATTGTGAGATATTTTTCCGTCTCAAGTTGACACAAGACTTCACTGGACGGATCCTCGATAAAATGGGTGGAGCGAGAACATTCGGGCGTTTCACATGTTCTTGTTCATAATCATTTTTACAGTTGGAACAGAACTTCGGCTGCAGATGATGACATTTCACAAGAACGCAGGAATGCAAGAACATACAAGAACGCATATTGAGAAACAGCCATCGTCTTGTCCTTCCCTTTCTCCCTGCTGGTCAGTCAGTTTTTAACCTGTCTGGTTTTCCATCTGTCTGTTTGCTTTTCTACTTGGGTGCTTTTTTTGTTACTCTATTTTTCTAGTAAACAGTTTTTTTTTTGTTTTTTTTTAAATCCTGCATGCTCAGTGCTTTTTGTTGAATAAAGGACTTTGTTTGTACTCATGCTGTCGCCTTCTCCTGTATTTGGGTCCTGTAACCCGGCTTATAACAAAATAAAAGGGGATCGTTTAATACCTACATTTGGTGCACGGGAGCCACATAAGCCTGTGAAACCAGTCCTGCCATCATGCAACGTTTACTTGTCTTAATTTTTGTTGTTGGGAAGTGACAACTTGTATAGCATAAATGTTTGGAGCCATTAATGTTAGTCCTTCTGTCAGAAATTCAGCAACACAAAAGGACATTTTGATACCAAAGCTTGGTTTATGCTTCATCTTTGAGCTGATGGTGTGTCATGTGCTGATGGGGACCCTATGCTGTCATTTTTGCTATATCCTGATGTGCACATCAACACCACACCATCTTCCATGGCGGTTGGTGGTGTAATTATAGAGTGACATAAACAATGATGGACAAGCACAAACAACAACAACGTTGTATTTGCAGGCTTTGTGCATGTAGTTACTATGTCAAAGCATAAACCAAGCTTTATATTTAACACAACCCAGTGAAGGCAGTTCCTGTTTCCATCCAGTTTTAATTTGTTTTGCATTCAGCTAGTATTGTGACATTATAGTAAAGTTGGCTGTTAAAGGGTATATTTTAGGGACTCGCTGTATGTTGTCATTTTAATGTAGGCAGCAACATAGTGAAAAGTGCATTATGTCATATAGTTTAGGGTGGTCCTTCAAAAACCTAAATATATACGTTCCTGTCTGGAAAAAAAAAAGCATATTGTTAATATAATTTTCCTGTAAGACTCCTCCAGAAAACTTAAAAAATGGAAAAAAAGAAAAGACAATGAGATGATTTTCAACAGAATAGCATTTTTCTCTTCCTCTGGATGCTGTAGTTAACAGAGTCCACTTTAATACCTCTCAAGTCAACAGATTAATGGCAGGGCCAGGCTTTCCTGTTCAGGTGGGACCTTGCTACACTGATTCTTCAAGGCCTGCTGGGCATTCTAATTCCGAGGAAGAATACTACATGTTTTTAAATAGATGTTTAGCACCACATGACCTTGTAAAAACAATGCAGGATGGTGTGATGGAGCTCCTCCGAGCTGTGCTGTGCTGCTGCGATGCTGAGGTCATTACTCACTGTGACACCTTTCACTGATCTACATGATGTTTCTAAGCATATAATATCACTCCCTGTTGACCCTGTAGCCTCACAAAACAACCACCCGGAGGACTCCCAGCCTCACTGAATGCATCACGAAGATTATTTCGCTGCCTACCTCTGAAGATTGCTCAGGCTGCTGCTTTTCTCCAAAACTTTTGTACTTTTGCTTTGCAACTTTGGTTTGACACTATGGTTGATTAGTTATTGATCACCTCCTCTGTGAAACTTTGAGGAAATACACACACTACCCAAACACAATCTTTTTAGATTTAATCCCCAAAGTGTTCAGAACTCAGTTTGACAAGCAGAACTTGGCTGCAGTATATCAAACATCATTTTTTTCTTCACCCCTGTGGTATTTGGGTTTCCCTTACTCTTCACACTGCAATATTGGAAGGAAACTACATTCACAGACAAAGAGAAATGATTTTTACTGCCAACCTGAGGCTACTGCACTTCTCTAAATCAGATCTATCTTTCTCTCTGAAGGAACCACTTAAGCCTAACCAGATGGCAAAAATATGGTGCCTTCTTGGATTTTCAGCAACTTGAGATGAAATGCACACACACCACAAAGTTTACTACACAATTTCTCTTTTAAAATATAGTTTTAGTGAATTAACTTTATTGACTTTATCCTGGTGTTTACTTCCTTTCCTTTTCTGTATCTTTGTCTGTTCAAAGGATTTAGAATTTCTATTTTGTCATTTTCTTTTGTTTGAGATGTGAGCAAAGTTAGGAATAGTCGATGTTTGTTGTGTGTTTTAAGTATTGTGGTGATATGGATTTTATTCAGCATCAGAACTAATCAGTTCTTCTTGGATGGAAGCAGTTTTATTGTTGAGCTATTCTTTTCTGAGGTCGGAGGTCAGTAAAATTCACTTTGGTGACAGAAATAATTCAAATAACTATGAAAACATTCTCAAAGACCTGTCAGAAGGTGCTCTGATGCTTTTAAACGAATTAGATGATTTTCTTTAGCAGATCAAATTTAAACATTATATTTCTTTAGATGTCGAGATCCCCATATGTCACCTTAGCATTTTTCATGGCTGGTTTCTATAAAACTGAATCTGTGAAGATTTGATGAGAAATTGTAGGTTTGTGTTTTCCGCTTAAGTACATTACTTTTTTTCTAGACTTAGATGAAGATCCGATCACATTTTAGGTTAAGTTAACTAGTTAATTCCATAAAGCCTGTTTAATTGCATTTGTAAATGCATGAAACAAGTGAATACAAAAAGTATTGCATAAAATAGGATATGTAACACATAAATACACATTGCTGATTGAAAATGAGTAAATATTGAAGTCCCTGAAGGTTTTGAATGTTTTATATTTCCTCATAAATGTGACCTATTAGTTATCAGAAGATCTGAAATTACTTAAGGAATATACAACCAACAAATTACACAAAAAAATTGCTAAAGAAAGAAAAAAAAAGCCTGGCGGTGTGTGAAACTCTGGGCTGAGAAGTTGAATAAGGATTAAATGTGAATTAGCTAGTTTCAGCCAGGTGTGGTAGGTGCTCTGTTTTTGAGCCTGGAAATGACTGGAAACCCATTTTTAAAAAATCTGATGTTTGCCGAAACAATGTCAGATAGATTATATACAAATCGGACACACGTCGTTCCACAAGATTCCTTACAGGAGGAAAAAAGGAAGGTTTTGGATGATCAAAGTGACCCTACGCAGTCAGAAACATCAGGGCACATCTGTCATGCTTCTGTAATGATAATGCACTCACTACTTGTTAAGACTGTGGTTTTACAGCTTAACTGAAGCGTTGAAGTGAAAGGTAACATTATGTGCCTTTAAGCAAAGCAAATACAGCCACAGTGACAACTCAGAGCTATCTGGTTATAAGCCAGTAAAAACACTGATAACGTAACTACTCAGCAGAGCAACATGTTTCTGTGAGTTCAGGACTGAAGGTGTTAAGTGACCCAGATCAGGTTTGCACACATGTGTGTCCAAACAGATGGTAGCGCTTAATCTGGTCATTTAAACATTGTTTCCTCTCTTTTGGACATTACTGTTCTCTACACGAACAATCAGTCATCAGTGTGACTGATTCATTCATTTCTGTTGGCCAGCTGCTAAATTGATCATTAATTCTCTACGTTATGCACGAACGCTCAAGCATGATTAGCACCAGACCCCTCTTTGGAGAGTTCTGTGATTGTTTATGACTGCTGTGATTAATTGAGAAAAAAATGAGCTCCCACAGACCCTGCATGAATCTTCCAAGACGAAGATTTTTGGTGATGTTATTTGTAACCAAGTGATGTCAAAGTAAAAGCTTTTTTCCAGTCTTCTACACACTTGTCAGGGTGTATTCATTTAAGAAAATAATGACTGTAAACACACTTAAAAATCATGCTTGCTGTTTGAGAAACCCAGGAGAGTGTTTGGTGGCTGAGCTCATGCATCAGATGTACGTGGCTGCATAAAAATCAGCCCCTGCTGGTTTTCGATTGCAACATTGCAGACGCGGCGAGGAGACTGAGCTTCAGCTTTCAGTTCAGAGAAAACAGATCAGCCATGCTTTGGAGGGCTGGGAAATCAGCGCTAAAATCACCCTAGTGTGCCTGATGGATAACTTGTTCTTTAGTGAAGACGAAGCATTTGAATGAAGACCTTTGAAGCTGCAAAATGGTGACACACATTTGTCATGCTGCGATACCTCCAGATTCTCAGCAAAAATGTGAAATAATACAGCACTAGTTGAGTTTGGAGGGATCAGCATCATACTCATCTGTTCTTGGTCAGTATGTCATTACCACTACTCATGAGGTAGACTGAGCTGAATATGCCGTTACAGCCAAGCTGTTTGCGAGGCCGACTGAGCCGAGTGATCCGACGCCATCGGTAGGGTCAGAGCAGACGTTGCTGGAGCCCAGGCATGTGAGTAATATGGTGGTTTCAGACAGTCAACATTTGGAGAGCCAGAGTAAAGGGGATTAGGAGTCCGGAACCAGAGGGAAAAGTATTGGCAGTATCTGTCTTTGGTTGAAAACGGTGATTTGGAGAAACGGCAACACGGTAATTTCACTCTACTGGACTTGAATGAGTGGTACCCACTCAAGATCAGGTTTTATTGGGACTTCTTACTAGATACTTTTAAATGCCTTTTAACTCTTGTTTTTTTTCTATTTTACTATGAATTTTTTTTAATCAAATTCTTTTTGATTTTTAGGCAGCACCTTTTGGCAACTGGTTTGTTAATAAAAATATATTTAACTGATACTGGGTGCTGTCTCTGGCTTTGGATTATGATTGCTTGTGTCTGAACCTCATAGGGGTTGTTATTGTTGTTGTTGTTGTTGTTAGAGCGCAGAGGCTTACATCCATAGCCATGAGAGAGACAGTATCAATTGTCTCGGAGAAGCACTTGTTGCTACAACTCATTCTGGGAAGGGTTTTAAGATCATTTCTAAAGCAAAAAGAATCAAGTTTAACATTTTACTGTGAACAGTTATTTGCAAGTGGAAAACATTCGGGACAGTTGAACAGTCCTCACAGGAGTGGACGTTCCGGCAAATTTACCCCACAATCAGACTCTGTGATGCTCAAAACTACAAAGAAACCCAGGGCTACTGTCCAAACCCAATGTGCATGGTATATGCTAATGTTCATGACCACACAGTTGGACCGAACAAATGCAGTTTGTTTGAAAGGGCTGCCAGAAGGGGTATCTGTGTAAAAATGTAGAAGCACGATTGAGGTTCACAAAACTCCATCAGAGCAAACCACAAGACCTCCAGAATGTTGTACAGACAGATAAGACCAAAACAGCGTTATCCCACCATGTGTGGTGAAAACCAAACACATAACTCCAGCAGAAACAACTCACGCCTAGCCTGATAGATAAGGGCCACATCTAGAAAGATGCAGGGTCTGAAAATAAACTATAGGGCCTCCCCATCCAAGACACGGCACCAACGGTTGCTTACCAAGCTGCCTTTACACAGAGTTGGTTAGAACTACGACCAATCAGAGCAACAAAAGAGGCAACATATTCAGAGTGACGGGAACGAGTCAATGGGGGAGTGAGTTGTGTAGAAGAGTAAATGAAACTTTCACAGTAGTCTGCCTGGTAATACATCTACCAAAGGAATGATTTGAATGTCTCCTTTTGTTCAGTTTTCAAAGAAAAAGTTCAAGTCTGTTGACATCCAAGCCGATTCAAAGAACCACTAATCCTCAGCTGCAGCCATCTACACCGTTTACATCCAGATTTTGTTGCCGCTCTGTCATGGTCGTGTTAAGCCCGCCAAGAGACTCTCTCTACAGGGATAGACTGATTTGATTGGCTCCCCATGACTTTTAGTTAATGAGCTCCGATGGATGGTAGCTATATGTAAATCACGTCTACATTTCTAGGTTAACTCACACTCATCATCAAGCATGACGGTGCAGCCACTTGGACATTTTGCACTCTTTGAGTCAACCATGACCTCCTCTATGTAACAGAGTAAAGAGTCAACTGTGAGGTCATCTGACTGACAGCTAACCTTGGTCAAAACAAAGTTTTGACATTCATTTACATGCACCTGAAGAAAGCTGCATGTAAATGAATGTTCACCAACATCAATGAAGAGAAGAAATCTATTTTTTTAAAAATGAAACAACTGCTCCTCCACGATGGCTCATACAGTTATATGGGAAATGACTATTTCAAGTTCTTCTAAAGGTGCATTTAGAAGATAAATTATTTTTCTATTTATCTTGATTTTTGCCAAATGAATAATATGGTGAAAAAGGTTATACTTTTTTTTTTTTTTTGCTAATCTGAGGGTATATTTGCCAAATACTTTGACCTGCTGGAATCATATTTTCATTGTTTTTACACACAAAAAATGGGATTTAAAGAGAGGAACAAAGTTTTTGCACAAAACTGTAAAGGTCATCCTAGTTCAGCCCAGCAGGAGTTTATCTGTGTGGAGTTTGCATGTTCTTGCCATGCTTGCGTGGGTTCTCTCTCCGTACTCTGGTTTCCTCCCACAATCAAAAAACAAACATGTATGTTAAGTTGATTTAAAACTCCTAACTGTCCATAGGTGTGAGTGTGAGCATGCATGGTTGTTTGTCTCTATATGTGGCCCTGTGATGGACTGGTGACCTGTCCAGGTGTACCCGTGCCTATCGCCTGTAATGAGCTGGGATAGGCTCCAGCAGACCCCCATGACCCTGTAGATGGATTCAGCGGGTACAGAAATTGGATGGATGAATGGATGTAAAGGTCATCACAAGAATGTATTTCATAGTATAATTTAATGCTGAATTGCACAGTTATGTCCCAAAGATGCCCGATATAATCACATTTCTGCGTTTCCCCTGCCGCTGTCCCTGAAGCATACATGGCAGATGTGTTGCTGGCGAGCACGCTCGAGGAGGCTGCGCTGCTGTCAGCTCAGATCCGTCTTCGTTTAGGAAGGTGCTCGTTCATTAACCACAGCGTGGCTCAACAGGAGGCGGGCCTCCGCTACGCACTCCTCTACAGCACCATAAATCCACATTACAGACAACCGAGCCACCTCCTGAGGGTGGAGGCTGCCGTGGTGGTGCTGGAAACAGTGATAACTAATAGTCCAGGCATTCACTGCCCAACAAACACAAGAAAATGTGACAAAACTGCAGCACATCCTGCCGTAGTGAGGAGTGACGTAGCATGCGAAGGCGACTAAGGAAGTTTATGTTGTCGTCTTAATCATTTTTATTTACAAACTGCGTCCCATATGACCTGTATTTACATAGTGAGACTTTTCTTTTTTCTTTTTTTTTTTTTTTTTTTGAGGGACAGGTCAGTGGCTCGGGCCACTTGCCAGGTGTTTGTGGATCAGCAGACCAGTGCGGTGTGGTGAATGTAATTATGGCACTCTGTCCATCTGATAACCTGCCAGTCTGTCTCTCAACACCCGGAAAGTGCACTGGAGTATTAAATGTAGCTCAACAGACACAGTTGTGAACAGGGAGCATTGTCTTTTAAAGAAAATACAGCTGGGCTGGAGTTTAAAGTCAGGTTTCGAGACACATTATACTCTGTTTGAAAACGCTGGCATACTTTCCCAAGTATTAATGAAATATATGTGACATGCTTTGATCAAAATACACAGCGGTACAGGACAACAGCCACCTTTTCTACCACGTCTTTACAAATTTGTTCATCGCAGCTATTTTACAGATGATTGAGGGAACCAGTTAATTTCTGTAGGGTTTGCCTCTTTTGAAACAGCTGCATCCTACCTTCTTCAGACGTGCAACAAATACTGGGTTGATGTGAAATTGCTGGTTGCGATAAAGATGAAAAGTTTAGATAGAAAAGGACTCCATGCAAAATGACAGTTTTATGTCAGAATTTTATGATGATAGTCCCTTCAATCACCCAAATATAAGCTCTCATCACAAAGAAGTATTAATACATTCCATTTAAATCTGACAAGTTTCAGACTTTCCAGGGTGGCTGTAATGATGGTCTTCTGTTCTTTTAGGAAATCTCTTACACCGTTGCATATTTAAACTAAGAAACTATTTTAGATTTGTGTTGTCAAAAGAGTCAGAAGAACATTTCAAATTTCAAGTCCTCCACAAGTACGAGACTGTTATTCTTTGCACCCCAGATAGGGCACTCATTTATCTGGAATGACATTGCTTTAACAGTCAAAGTCAGATGGGAAAAAAAAGAGAAGAAGAATCCACAGATTATGTCAAAGATTGGCTGCAGCCGTGCTCTGTGAGATGGACTGTGGTATGAATCCCACTGGAGCTGAGGCTTAAGCAGTCTGAAAAATGTGTTACTGATTTTCAAAAGCTGCAGTGCTGATTTATACTGTACCCGAGGAGAGATACTGGACGCAAAAACAAGCAAACTTGTAAGAAAGAACTTGTCTTGTGAATCTCAGGATGCTGAAAACACATAGGAGCTGCATGCTGGGACTGTACAGTACTTGTATGTCAATAGTCTTTATCTTTGACTTTTTAACATGAGAAACTGTGATAAAGCACGAATGATCAGATTTCCACAACCTCTCGGTGCTAACAATCAGTACATAAGCAGGTTTGTAAAAAGGACATGACAAAATCACAAAATCCATTTTCTTCTTTATTTAAAAGGTTCACTTACTATTTATTTTAATGATAAGTATTATGCAACATCAAGCTGTTAGACTTAAAGTATCTTGTTAAAGATCAGACCAGGGCTTTCTCATGTTTTTGACATCTGATGTTTAATAAAAGCTTGTTATATTTCACCTGTCTGGGAGTTGTTGACGAGTCCACTGAGCTGTGATTTCTACCTCTAAAAATCTTACATTTTAGATAATAAATAAATAAATCCAAAAATAGCTCCCTTTTCAATTATTTTTTCCAGCCCTGTTCATGGCAGCTGGTTTTCGGAGGTGGAGTCACACACCCAGCTCCCCTCCATCCCTCTCTTCTGAGCATACCCCTTTTGAGATTCGTCCTGCAGCTGGGCACTCTCCACTTCAGAGCTGCAACAAATGCACAATGATGCGGGGATAAATATGGGAAGGCTCTTCTCGGATCTGGGCCAGTGATGTCACAGAATCCTGCAACACTTAACAGATCACTAGGGCTGTCCGGATGTACTTAACAGGGTTGTGTTCTGTCAGAGTTTGATGATTTGATTGTCATGTCAGACACAAGAAAAAGACCCGGACTCTTTTATGATACAGCGTGTGGTTTGGCGTTGTCTCTTGTTGACAGATTCAAGGCCTTGCTCTAAAACCTTTGTATACCTTTCTTTTCCCTTTCCACATCTGTAAGCAACTGTTTCCAGAGACGCTAATGCTCCCCCGTACAACCAGAGATGGCGTCTGAACTGAGTACTGATAATAAGTGGGATGGCCTCTCTCCTCTTTAGTCCAATGATCACGGCGTCTGTGGTTTCAAAAAGAACTTCCATTTTTGGTTTGTCTGACCACGAGGCAGTTTTCCTCAGTTCTTGTTAAATGAGCTTTGGCCCAAAGATGGCAGCGTGTCTGGATCATGTTCACTTAAAGCTTCATCTTTACTCCACAGAGCTTCCACCTACATCTCTGGACGAGACGGTCAGCTGTGTTTTCTTAAGTGTTCCTGAGTCCAGGCAGTGATTTCATTACAGAACGCCTGTTTTTAATTTGGTCCCGCCTGAAGGCCTGAAGATCACGGACCTCCGATAATGATTTTCAGCTCATGGGTTTCTCAAAATTCTTGGATTAGAGGTGATCAAACGTTTGCAGTGGCAGCCCCAAAGCTATGGGATGGCTTGCCTTTTCACATTCACACTGCTCAGACTTTAGATATCTTCAAGTTATTGTTAAAAACATTGTTCTTCTCTCTGGCTTTCAATTCTGAGTAGAGGATGACACACAGACAGATTTTTGACTGTACTCCTATTTGATTTTATTTTTAAATGTTTTTTTCTTATATGTTCTTGCTCTTAAATTATGATCTTTGTTATTTAATTGTAAAGCGCTTTGGTCAACTTTGTTGTTTTTAAATGTGCCATATAGATAAATTGGACCTTGGAATCATTTGACAATATTATTCACTGTAAATAATTATATTTTGAACATTATTCTTAATTGTTTCACTATTTTCTCAGACTCTGCCCCTCTTCACTGTCTCCATGTTTTTTATACGAGTCATGTCATTGCCTTGTTGCAAGTTAATCTAATTAGCTGTAAAATTTTTCTCCAGGTGTTTGTTTTAGTACTACTTACTTTCAGAGCTTTTTTGGTTCATGTCCCAGCTTTTCATTAAATATATTGCTCTTAAATTTGAAATGAGTGACTACTTTTCATAAAATAGTAAACTGTCTCACTTTATTTGGTGTTTTCTGTTATGTTGTGGATTGTTTTTTAATCAATAAATGAGGGCTTTTTTTTCTATTTTAGACAGCATCACTACTTTTTCAGAATTTCAGGTTTCACACCTTGCTGTTCACGCTGCTAGTACTAGTACTTCTAGTACTCTTACCTGAGTTACATCTGTCATGCAGAGCTTTTACTATAGTATTTGTGTTTTAGTAAAAGCGCTTCTCTCGTCCCAAATACGAATGGCACACATTCACCTCCTGATACTTCAAAGTAAAATTAAAAATCAAGCCCACATATCCACCCAGGGACGTTTAATTCATATTTAAATATTAAAGGACCAAATCACAAAGAAAAAGCCCAGTCTGGCTGCCAGAGCTCCTAGTATCTGCCTCTGACCTAAACAAACATCGGTCCTGTTCATTCCAGGCTGATGATCCTGGCCGACAGCTGAGGGAGTCCAGGGAGCAGCCGGAGATCCGTCGCCTCCTCTCTGCACCTCAATTGCTGCCATAAGTCAGCGAGCGGCTATTCAGACATCCGAGCTGTTTTGAGACTTGAGCTAACTGGCACAAAGGCCTCACTGACCGATGATACCGGGTGGCTATTATCAGAGAACCGAGAGCTCTCCACTCAGTCATCTATTTTATTCTTCTTCCCTTCAGCCACAGATTCTCTCACCTTTTTCTTTTCACTTTATTTTTCACTGTAATTAAAGCTGCTCTGCCAAGCATGGCTCGAGGTGTGGCCAAGCAAAATCACTTGTTAATATGAACGTGCAGAGGGTGTGAGGAGGAAGAGGAGGATGAAGCCTCCTGCATGACGGTCTCTGTGGAAACATTAGGTTGAAAGCATTCTGCACCTGAATGTCCCTCCTGAGACACAGAGGTGAGGAAGACTCACTTTAGGGAATAATGTGAGACTGTGAAGTGAGAACATCCATTTTCAAAATGAAGCTGCTACAATTACAGATCCATAATGAAGAGACCGGTGCAACCATAACAGCTTTCTCTTTGCTTTGTTTATCTGGTTAAAATGAGCATTAAAAAAAAACAAACTACAAGAACAAAAGGAAGTCAGAAATGAATAAAAGGGACTTCCACATTGCAGACCGAAGTAATCTCTACCTCATCTCTGATACTGGTGCTGCTGTTATTGAACTAATTTCACCCTGATAAAAGATTTCCAGGCGGGAGGCGAGAAACTGAAGGTGTGACGTCTCTTCTTCACCTGAGCAGCTGACGTGTTTGTCAGGAAACCCACAGAGCATTACCAGCAGCTGAACAAGCCCAATCAGACGATCACAACTTTACTTTTCCTCCTTAAATCCCACAGACCAACCATGAGGCCAGATCGCGTTGCCGCCAGATACTGAGAGGGGAATCTGCGCGTACACCGCCGGGATCACATGCAGCTGTAGGCTATGCAACGCTGGTCGTGAGGAGGCATGGTGTGTTTGTGAGAAAGAGGGACATTATTATCTCTATGTGCTCCTCAAAAGGCAGAGGAAGTTTGCCTTTAATGCAGCCAGACATAACAAACATCATTAATTTAAAATGCAAGACAGGAAAATTAATAGTATCCCCTTCAAAGGAATACCGCAATAATCTACTGTACTGGACAGCATCAAAGAAAAGCAGCTGACAGCTGGATGCAAACACTAATAGGAGCCACTTTTTTCTCATGGATGCAAGTTCCCCTAAAAGGGTGGAAAGCAAAGCCGCTTGAGCTCATTTCCATAATACCTCCATGCACCCCACGAGAGTCTCGGGTTCATTTTGCCTTCATTTGCATTTGCCAGACAACGTCACACGTTTTTTTTTTTCCTTTTGTAGCCGTAATATATTAAAAGGCTTACGGGAGCCTATCACCTCACTCTGACGAATGAGGAACATACACGTCCAGTAGCTCGGAGACATTATTTTGGAGGAATTTGAGCGGCCGAAAGATTTTTTTTTTTTTTATTACATTCACAGTAGGAAGCAAATTGGAAGGGAGATAACAGCTGGCTACTCTCATCACCCGTACACCTCCCGATAGAAGCTCATTTAAATTCAAACAGAGCAGCACGTCGTCTTTTAAACCTGAGAATTTGACTTTACATCGCACAGAAGCAACTAGCTTGTTAATGAAAATAGAACTGAAATTGTTACCATGGAGATAAAAGTGCCCACAAGGAGACAGAAGTGCACACATAGGTTAACTTAAAGGAGATATATTCTGATCCTTTTGTCAAAAGTTCCCGAGGCCTTCGTGAAACATCTGTTTAGGTCAAAATAATACAGAGATACTGTAAAGCAGCACCCTTTGAAACCAAATCACTGCAGCTCTGGTCATAGCAGCTGAGTTTACGGGGTGGTATCAGACACTTGACTTCACCCACTTCTTTTACTCTCCTGAAGCAGCTTTTTGCTACCCACTTTAAGGATATATTGAATGCAGCTTGATGTGAAATAGTGGGTGGAAATAAAAATGGAAACCTAGATAAATCTAATCTGGATCTGTGATTTCCCACTAACCCAGAGATCTCACCTCACTGAACGAGACTTTCACGCCAAGGAGACCCCAGAGTGAGAGGGCTCCCTTGTGTTGACATTTTTTAGTTAGTTGTCAACTTCAAACACTCAAACATACACCCTCAAACACATATCTTCCTTTTTTCTTAAACCAAAATATGCCCCCTGTAATGATAGTTGAGGAAGGCCTTTTCATTTTATGTGGCTCTACCTCAGGAACGAGCGTGTGAATGAGTGCACCAATGAACTTCCCTGTTGAAAGCTTTGAATCCCATTCCTGTTCGTCTGCTAATTAAAGACCTTCAGTCCAGAGAGATGCCAGCAATCCAGAGGCATTTTATTTAGCCGAATATTGTCACAGGAAAAAGAGCAATAACATTCATCTGTTAAATCCAGACACTACGCAGTGTGTAATATAATGGTCTGAAAAAAGGCATGGTCTATTGCATGTGACATATTTACATATTTAAAAAAAAAAAAAAGAAAAAGTCAAGAGTGTAACATGTCTCTGCAGCACAGACCTAATGAGAAGGATGTAATGACCAGGAGACCGTTTTTGACAAATATTGTTTCATTTAAAAGTCAGCACACTCAATCCATTTATCCTCAAGGAAGAGTAAAAATAGAACGGATCACCATATGCAGCTCTCCAAAAAGACACTTTGTCTCGATTCATTGTCCATGCAGTGTCACACAGAAATAGCAGTTGGCATCGCAGCTGCCCGGTATTTGTGCGGGACATGCGGCAGAGGTTGAATGAAAAGTTGTGAGTAGGAAGGGAGGGCTGAGGAAGCTTTTGACAGATGTAAAATCTGAATGCTGTCACAGGGGCTGGCAGGGGAGAGGGAGAGAGACTTTCATGCAAATCTTAATAAGAAAAGTCATTTAATATCTCACTGCAGGATCCAAGACATTGTTCTGTCTCCTTTCACACATCTGAGTTGATGCTCAAGTTGGCCAGACGCGGGTCAGAGTTTATCTCGTACCTATAATGGTACCCCTCCATGTGGTCCCTACAAGCATCTCTGATGTTGTACATCCACCGCTTGATGCCTTTTCTGTTCAAGTACAGCACAAGCAGGAATATTACGCCAATCAGGGCCAGTACCAGTCCCAGGAAGACGTAAGAAGTCTCCAGCACTCGATCCATGTCGCTCAAGCACTTTAACTGTGACAGCTCCAGCTGCAGGAGGGGCTGCTGTCTCAGTGCCTCAGGGTCCGTGCAGGTCAGGTTCTGTGCGTCTACCACCTGAGTGGAGTTTTTCAGCCAGATCAGCATGCTGTCCAGGACGCAGTCGCAACGCCAGGGATTCCCCGCCAGCCGTACGTGGAGGTCTGGCTTGAGGCTGATTTCTGCCATCGTTGCTGTGGGTAGTTCTCTGAGGCTGTTGTCCCTCAGGTCGAGGTCACGCAGCTGGGGCAGCTTCAGAGTCCCGTTCTGGATGGTGACGAGAGAGCTGTTCTGCAGGCTGAGAGTTACCAGGCTGGAGAGGCTGGTGAAGATGGACTCTGAAAGCATCACCAGGTAGTTGTTAGACAGGTCCAGTGTGGTCAGCTGGCTCAGGCTCGAGTTTTCCAAGAAATGTAGGACCACGTCTGTGAAGAAAGGACTGGGAAATGATCTACTGAGGTTCAAAAGCTGCAATTTATTATCCTCTGGGAAAGCGCTGCTATTGAAACGCAGGAATTTGTTGTTGCTCAGGTCCAGTCGCTGGAGGTTTGGCAAGTTCTCAAATGCCATGGCATCCACATGCTCCATCTCATTGCCACTGAGATAAAGATCTGTTAGTTGTTCCAGGCGGGTTGGGAAAGAGGCCTCGCTAATTCGGGAAATGCGGTTTCCTGTGACGAACAGGATTTTGGTATTGCCTGGTATGGAACGCGGAATCTCGTCCAGATCCTGGTACTGGCATTTTACAGTCTGTGAGGAGCACGAGCATTTGTCCGGACAGCAGTGACAAGACAGCACAAAAGCGAGGAGGAAAAGTAAAAGCATCGTAGCGGACTTGCCAAGTCTCCCGCGGACGTCTCCACACGACGTGCTCAACAGGCGCATCTCGGATTGAACAAATCTGTACGCGCAGGTCGTGCGTAAAGATTGCTTTTCAACAAGTCAAGAACAAAGTTTTCCTGCGCTGTGTCCCCACTTCTGTCCTTTTGGAAAACCGCTCCGAGTGGCAACTCCACAAAACTACTCCGACACCATCCTTGTGGAAGACAAGTCTACATTTCCATCAAACTTCTGCCGTCCTCTTCAGTTGTTTTCCGAATCTCGGGATTTCAAAAGACTCCGGTCCCAGCTCGTTAAAAAAACACGCGCAAACGTGGCGTACAATGTAAAAGCGGAGAGAAGTCAGTCGGACTGCTGCGTCTCAGACAGACAAAGCCCCCTTTCTCCCGGAGGTGCCATTAATCATATACGCATTTCCAGGCTGCCGCTCCTCCACCGACTGGAGTAAAGAAAGGAGAGTGAACACACCAGCGGCGGCGGCGGCGCGCGCACGGCGAGGAGGGAGGGGGGAGCGTACCATTCTTAAACTATACAGGGGTGGAACCAAAAACACACGTTTAATTTCAAAATCTCCACTTTTCTTTTTTTTTTTCTGCTTGTCCTTCGTCTCAGCTGCACGTGTGAAAAGAAGTTGGAGTTGAACAACAACGACAGTTTACTGACAAAGTTAAAAACAACAACAACAAAAACTTTAACTACAAAAAAGCAGCTCCGATTTAAAAGAAAAATCTTCTATCTGGATCATCTGTAACCACAGTTTTCAAAAGGCCTGTCTATCAACATAATATGCTTATAAAATTTTACCTAGGAGTCAGAACTGGGAGTGACGTCACATCTGAGTTGACAGCAAGGTGCTACAGTCATAGACTTTATAAGAAGAACTGGACAAACCTGCCATGACGTCACCAGTAGGCGACCTCTTTATCCTGTTAATCTGCACTGTATTGCAGACCAGCAAAAAGGCCTGGAAAACCAGCAGGAACTCGTCCACTTTATTCCAGTCACAGGTAGCTATTTTAGCTTGGCTGGCTTAGCTGATGCAGACCTATAATTCTAGATAATGTCATTTTAAATGAATTCTGATTAAATTTGTCCAAACATCCTTAATCCCAGTGTTGCTACCAAAACAAAATGTGAAATTAGTGTTGCCAGAGTTGAAATGAGGACTGCTAGAACTCTTCTGGGACCCCCCGTTGCTCAGCTTGTTGCTCCAGGGTCAGACCGCCGGCAGTGGGCAAATCTGCAGGTGTCACAAGCTGATTGCAGGTCTCAGCAGACTTCTGTTTGGCAGGTACTAAAAATGATCCACAGCAGTGCCATTCCAGCTCCTCCAGCCAAGCCTTGTCAGAGGAGCTGCACGGCTGATGGTGAATATTTGGAGTGGGATGTTTTCAGAGGCGATGTCAGAAATGCCTGCTTCATCCCAGACCAAACCACAGTCAGTTGGGGTGGTCTGTTAGTAGAATCAATAGCACAATAAAGCATAAACTTTTTAAAGTACAAAAATGCTTAGGTCTTTATTCGCAGCTCAGAAGCAATGCACCAAAGTCAGGACTGTGCTGAGCGCTGAGACGTTGGCTATTCCATCTGCCAATCAGAAGACCACACCTCCAGTTACACATAGATTTGTTGCTTCATTTAATCTCACCTGATGTGGCACAAAAAAAAAATTCACACCCATGCAGAGCTGTTATGAATATAAAACTTAGCTATGGAAACTAAAGTTTTGTTTTTTTTAACCAAGTAGTAAATATGTTTATTTCTGCTTCAAATTTTGTCATGTTAACATGCGAGTCAGTGAAGATTGACTCACTTTTGGAGCAACATCCCTCTGGAATGTTTTTTTCTTTCTCCACTTCTTATCCAATTTATGGTTTACTTTGGCCATAGTCAAAACCACACATAATGTAACGTGCATGCGTAGTAATATATTGTATATACTGCATACTGATCCTGTGCTCAGTATGCCATTGTAAAAACAACTATACTGCGGTAGTGGTCACGAGACCACAAGAAAGTCTTGAGATGTCATTATTCTCTGCACAGATTTAAACCATATGGTGACAGATGCAGCTTCAAAACATAAACAAGATCCCTCCATGTTTCACAAAAGTGTGTGTGTGTGTGTGTGTGTGTGTGTGTGTGTGTGTGTGTGTGTGTGTGTGTGGGGGGGGGGGTTAGGATTCGTTTTTGCACTTGTGAACACAGAGCTGAAGAGATTTGGGAAAAACCTGCAGTTTTATCTTATCCCTCAAACTTTATACCGGCATTTTTGTGGCTTCTCAGTATACATGTTTTTCTTTAATAGTGAAGCCCTACTTGGTCTTTTTCTACAGAGTCCATTGTTCATAATGAGATGTATAGTTTGATTAGATAGTGACATACGTTGACCTTCGAGTTAATCTCAGATGTTCTTTGATGACTTTTTGTCTACTATTTGCACTCTATTCTTTCCTTGTGGTTACATTTACTCTTGTGGCCACGTCTTGGGAGGTTGGCTACAGTCCCATGGCTTCTATACTTCTCAAAAATATTTGTAACCATAGTCACAAGAACATGAAGCTGCATGGAGATGGCCTTGTAGCTTTTACCTGAAACATGCCTATAACTTACTCTGAGCTCTTCAGAGAGCTGTCTTACAAAGTCTGGCTGAATGGATTGTAAAAATAAACCATTTGCTTAAAACATGACTATTATACAGGGATTTCTGATCATTTTTAATGAATCTGTGTGGGCTATTTTAGATTTTCCTTGTAAAATAACAAAATAAAAAGTAAATAATTTATTTTCAAATTGTAACTGGTTTATTCTACTATATGCTAGAGGCATGCAGGCATGTGTGAGATAAATGCTTTTAAATTGATCATTTTTGTGTGGAATTAATTTTTTTAGTTTCTCCCAATTGTATATATTGTATATATTTCTTTGGAAAAACTAAATCAAACTAACAAATATGTACACATCTGTACTTCAGAAAGCATATATACTCCCGTTTATTTGGAAAAAATAAAATTAACTCCAAGATTTGTGAAAGATGTTAATGTCTAAACACATTTCTCAACAGCCCTTAAACTTTTTTATCACTTCATAAAAAGCTGAACGTTGACTAAAACATTTGCAATAATAACATCAACTCCAAAAAAAATGTGGTTGTAAAGCAGTGGTTCAACAACTTTCTTTCACAAACCAAAGATCAGGCCAGTGGAAATGTCTGTATTTCAACATGCAAAACAAACTGGGTGGTGACCTTGTTGCTGGATTATGAAGGATTATACCACTCAATGTGAATGAGCGTGAATGTGAACGTGGACACATTCATGCCTGAAAGCTGAGAAAAGGCGTGCTCATCAATATGTCATATTTGGAAGCTCTATGACGTGGATCTCAGTGTAACCCTATCTTTACCTTCATCTGACCCTCTCATATTCTTAGTTGGGTCAATGGGACAACTATCTGAATAAACACATGGCACCTGGACCATGACTGAAATTGATAGTCCAGTCAAAGTCTTTTAGGTTGAGTTAAAACTCTTTTAAATTACTTAACGTTTGAAGTAGATTCTATTCATTTTTGACACTCCCCACAATAATAGTATTAATAACAAACATGTCATTCTCAAAATATAGCTTATTGGTGGAAAATCATTTTAGTATTACAATTTGATACATGATCAGACAGTAGCTTTGCCAGTACAACTTTGCATACGATTTACAAAACGTTACTGGCGTTTTAAGAATAAATGGTATTACACAAGTCCTTTTTCAACAACAGGTGGTTCGGTACGTACACCGGCTCACACCGGGGGAACAACTTTGCGTAACTGTGGACACGTATTTGCTCAAACGGCATTTTCGCCTCAACCATGACGAAATGTTTGGCAAAAACACGAGGGTTAGTCCTTAACAGAGCTACAGTGTAGTCTTAAAAAGAAGAATGGCTTCTGAACATCAGGGAAATATGTTTCATTCATGTCTGTGCATTATCAAACACATTATAGCTAGTGTTTCTGCTCTCTCCGTGGTTTATTTATTCTGTAATCAATTACTGACATAGTTTTAAAACATTGGCTGGAATAAAACGTTTTCCCCTCTATTAATTCACCTGCCTCGCTACTCGCTGCTTGTGTTTAACTTTTTCTCGGGAGGAAGCGGTATAGAAAAGGAGCAAGCCCGATTTTAACGGAGGAACTCGCCAAAGAATTAACCAATAGGAGAGTGGGATGTATAAGCTCTGGCCAATCAGAAGTCTCGACGTTAAGGCCCGTGTTTTTTTTTACTTAACCTGCAGGATTTCAGTTGTGTCAAAATTGGCACCGGTGAAAAAATTACGAAGGTTTTTCAGTTGTAATTATGTCACACTGGATAAACGTAGTTGATGCGGCTTTCACAATGCACTTCTTTTTCTTCATATAGCGGAAGGTAAGAAATACGACGAGCTTTAACGTAACATGGCTGAATCTTGTTGATATTAAGTTAGCATTCGCAATAGCTTTAGCTGACATACGTTTAACAAGAAATGTTACAAAAACACTCTCTTTGATGTATTGTTGCTTACAGTAGACGTCTACTCTTTTTATCCTTTAAACCGGAGGATTTGGTGTGTTATTAAAAGATCTGATGCTGTATGAGCCCCATATACGAAAAGAAATAGCAGGTATTAGCTTCTGCATAAGTTACATCTGCAATAAACGGAAATACTGAAAATAAGTCTTGTATTTATACATCTATTTATCTTTTCGGAATAAATGTAATGTCAGATAGGTATTTAATAATCGTGCTAGGCCAACCCGGGCTGCTCCTGTCATTCACTTATCTTGTTACATAATCCTGAACTGTTGCTACCAGGTGTTAACCCAGCACATCTGAAGCTTTTATTTTTGGCCAAATTGATCTGTTTTTTCAGTTGTATGCACTACTACTGTCAATTATTATTTGCGTGTGTACTCAGCCTTAACATGCACAAAAAATGAAAGTTTTGTTTTCTTCAAACACATCAGGGAAAAAAAAAAAAAACCCTGAACCTTCAAGAGACTGGCTCATTCTTGGGTACAATTTACAGATACCTGAAGGTCTCATTTGCTTAAACAATAAACGGCTATTATAAACAGCATGAAGCATGCTGCTATCATGCAGCTTTGGATCAAGATGGTTTCTGATCCCAGAGATGAACGCCCAAGAACAACAACAAAAATTCTGACAAGATTCTGGCAGAAATCAGAAAGACAGTATGCTTATATACTTTTAAAATGCAGTTTGTCCTCACCTGAGCTGAAACCATTCTAATTATTTTCCCCTTCAATATGAATAATTCGTTTCTTACATCTGTATTCATCAATGGACACTGAATAAAATCATCTCTGGGCAATGACTAATTGAATAAAGCCCACTCTTGCTCACTTGCTGTTAGTGGTGTACTAGTATGTGTTGCACTAGTGCAAATGGCCTTTAATGACAGGGGAAACTTGAAGGCCTCAGGACAGCATCCCAACCATGAAACGTGGGGGTGGCAGCATCACCTTTAATCTGGACTGCTTTAAACCAAAAGGAACTGGTCCGCTGTGCGAAGTAGATGTCATGAGAAAAGGCAATTGCATGGATTCATTCAAGCAACATCTGAAAAAAAATCAGCCAAAAAGTTAAAGCTTGTTCATGGTTGGGTTTTCCAAGTGCACCTCAAGTATATGTCCAAATTAGGTCCAAAGATAGTAAATTGGAGGTGTTAGAGTGGCCATCACAAAGATCTGGCCATAGTCCGAAGAAAATTTGTAGGTATCACTGAAAAGGCACATGCAAGCAAGAAGGGACACAAATTCAGTTCAGCTGAACTTTGACTGAACTCACAGATGATATTTGAGGTATTTTGAAAAGCTTGTGAAAGGCTACACAAAAGGCGTAAACCATCTCAAACATTTTAAAGATCATTTTACTAACCAACCGTGTTTAAGTTGTGAGTTTGAAGAAATGTATTGTCATTTTCTCAGTGATAAAGAAAACTTTATTTCTAAACTGTATTTTAAACATCTGACTTCAAGTCAGCTGAAACAGGATTACCGCTCATAATGTTTTTGTATGTGTCTAAAGTGTTGGCAGAGACTGCTGTCTAACAGTTATGCCTCTAATTTCCTCCTCAGGTGCGCTCTACAATTATGGAGTTCTGAAAAGGGAAGTGAGAATTTTGGGGGGAAAGGAGGCCTTTCCCCTCAAGTTGGTGGTTGGGCTGCTTTATGAGAAGGTCAGAGGGCTTTTGAAATTGTTGCCTTTTGTAAATGATTAGATAAAAACTATTTTTGTTATTGTTGAAATGTACAGTTTTGTATAAAACAAGCAAGAGATTTTGTATTTATTGAATTCATGATGCCATCATACGCTGCGAGCAGTGTAGTTTGTGTTCAATTCTTGGTTGAAATGGTGGACTGAAACAAACTAAACACAGGCTCTGGGGTCGCTAGGGTGCGGTGGAACCTCAACACAAGCACAATTCTAGCGCTCCAAACCATCTCGACCAGTTATTGGTACTTTTTTTTTTTTCTTGTTTTTTTCCCCACCATCTTTGTGGGGCATCTTTTTTTATATTTATTTTTTTGCAACAGAGTTTTTGATTTACTGCAACATATCACATAGTTTTTGAGTTTTTTTCTGTGATTGTGGGTGGTGGGCTGTCAGAAGGGCCTTGTAACAGAGAGGGAGGAGGTTTTGCAGCAAAGATTTGGGGGAGGTCAGGATGAGTCTGGTACCGCCGGACTGCACCCCCAAATGCCGGTCACAGCAGCACGCAGACCAGGTGATAGCAGCCTTAACTGCTGGATCTGAGGGGCAGCTCCGGGCATTCCTGACTTCACACTGCCACAATGCAACCACCTTGCGGGATGTATTTGGCCGCACAGCCCTCCACCTGGCAGCCTCGCTGGGGAAGAAGGCTCTGCTGGAGTGGCTGCTGGAGAGCAAGAGCGCTGACCTCATGGTGAAGGATAAGGAGTCCGGCTGGACTGCTCTGCACCGCAGCGCCTTCTATGGACAGATCCACTGTCTCATCCCACTGATTAAGGTACATTGTGAAATATCATAAAAAGTGCTTTCTCGCTGTGTTGACTCACATTTGCATTTATTTTGTTTCAGCATGGTGGACTTTTCTACACCCAGGACAAGGAGGGTCTTTCTGTTCTGGACCTGACTATGAAAGACCGACCAACACACGTTGTCTTCAAAAACACTGGTATGAAGAGATTAAACATGAGAGGCTTATGAGCATAATTATGACTCATTCTGTTTTAATGAAGTCACCTGTATTTCTACTATACCACATCTTTGTAGGCTGTTTTCACATCATTCAAAAAAACGTCTGAAACACTTGTTTAGCGCCCAGAATTCACAAACCAGTTGTCTTGTAATGGTTAAATCTAGTATGAACTGGAGGCAGTGTTGTGGCTGCTCTTGTAATGGTGCTTTTCTCACTACAGACCCAACGGAAGTATACACCTGGGGAAACAATACTAATTTTAGTCTTGGCCATGGCAATCAGGAGAGCCGGCAGCACCCCGAGCTCGTGGACGTGTTTGCCAGGACTGGAGTTTATATCAAGCAGGTGAGCTAACAACCCACTGCTGTTGTTCGACCTCTCAGGAGGGTAGGACTCATTATTTCTTAAAGCAAAGGGCTTCCCCACACCGAAAAACCCACATGTATACTGGTATATCTCTATCACACTGATAGTACCAACATGTGCAATTAAATTTAAAAAAAAAAAAAGGGGGGGAGTGGGTTATGCTTGCATGTGTTCTCAAGATAAGTGTCATCACTTGGGTAGAACCAGCAAACATGCCCCTCCCATGAGTCTTGTATTACGCGACCTCCTCGGGTGCATCAGCACGCTTTAAAAAAATGTTTTCCCTATATGGTTGACTCATCGGCTCATATGTAATCCACAGATCTGCAAATAATACCCGAACTTAAGAGATTTGGACCAACCTGCAGTTAAATACATTTTACTAATACACTACATGCTTTGTGGTCTGAACTGAGATCATCACTTCTGGTTAAAGGATCATTCTGGAATTAAAACAACCTAATAAGACCATGGTCTTGTTAGATGATAGGGATGTAAACTTCTGTTAGGGACTAAAACAATGTGAATTGAAGCATTTTGAATGAGAACAGAATATGTGGTTACAGCAAAATGGCAATTAATGTAAGCACAACTGAGCAATGTCAAAATAAATGACTACTTTAAGGCTTTGACAAGACAACATGTCATTTAATTAAGTAGTAGGTGGATAGAGTCTCTACAGACAAACTTTGCATTATGTACAAAAAAAAGGGTTTATGCAGGAATTGATCAGGAATGTCCTCTGCTTTCATAGAACTGGATCAATATTTAGATATTTATGACAAAGTAAGTGAGTGTTTGAAGCAGAGGCCATGAATGCTCCTCTTTTGGCAGCAGTTTGTACTACTTTTTAAGTCTGGAATGCCCCATTTAATTACTTGTTTGGGGATTATGTTTTTAAGGCTCCTGCAGGTTTTATGTTTTTCTCCTCCCTCTCCCTCGTGCCTCAGGTGGGGTTTGTCTTTACTTCTACCATTTTAGTTTGTGAATTATTGGAGATATGTGAAGTTAACCATGGCATCAGCAAGGCTTCAGTTGAATTTATTTGTCATTTGGGCACTCTTAGTGTGTGTAGCTTCTGGCACCATTTCAACTATGTACAGTTGTGTGTTTACACACACACACATAAGGCACCAGTTATAGTAGCTCAAGTAATCCAGAATGACACTGTCAGTTTAATCTTCTTAAATACTGGGGATGTGGTTTTTGTGTTCAACAAATCATGGATCATTGCTTATTCTTGGTCTTTTTACAGAGAATTTAAAAAAAATGTATTTATTTATTTATATTTTTCCTGATCTGCAGGACTTGTCATGCAGACTAATTCCCAGAGCTAGTGGAGGTCAGGTAGATCCGATACCATGACCACACAATGACCCAGTGGCACTAAGTGTAGTCTTTGTCTCCTTAACTCAGTGCAGCAGGTGCTAGAGGTTAAATATTAATTCCACAATGACATGCTTTTAATTAAATGAGCTACTCCAGTGTGTATGCGTGTGTGTAAATGTCCACATCAATGTGATACTTAGTGAAACATCCCCACGCTCTATTGGAGGCTTGAGGGGAGCAATGTATTAGTAATGATGTTTGCTTTTCCACTTGTGCCCGGGCCTTTTATTGGTGTAGTGTTTTACTGTCGCTACAAGAGATCTTGGCTGAATGACATGGAAAGACATGTCACAGCCTGTGCTGTAAGGTCAGCGTTTTGAGAAATTCCACTCAGTGGCTAACAATCAACCATGACGAGATGACCGCCTGCATGGTATTGTTTAGGTCTAAAACACAGCTGAGCAGTCAGGCTTGGACAAAGAATATCTGCAGGTGTTCTGCTGTGTTTAGTGCTTGGACTTTGGTACCAGTTATAGATCCTTTGGCCCCTGGGTATTGCAGTGTAGGTCTTTTGTTGATTGGGTTTACTTCCCACAGAAACCAGCATGTACTGTCTTTGTTTGAGTTAAAGTATAAACAAATGTTTTTCTGTAGGGCTACATCAAATCTTCTAAGGGAAGCAGAAAGATGTTTTGCTTAAATGATCAAGAGGCCGTTTCCATGCAACTAAATTGGTTGTAAATATTCTGCAATAATATTGCATGTTTTCCTAGTATCATGCTGCCTAGTGGCAAGTGTCAAAATAACATCCAGTTGAATTCTATGAAGGTATTCATGGATGCTGCAATATTTTGCCAGCAGAATATTGCATTGTAATAAGTTTATTTACCTGTCTGAGACCCCAGTGTTATGGTTTTTCCCATGTTGATTTTAGTTTTACTATAATGTGCAAGCTTAATCTGCCATAACTGCCTTTAATCCTGTTTCCCTCCTTTTTGTAGGTGGTTTTGTGCAAGTTCCACTCTGTGTTCCTGTCTCAGAAAGGCCAGGTCTTCACCTGCGGGCATGGACAGGGAGGAAGGCTTGGCCATGGAGATGAACAGACCTATCTGGTGAGATTTGTTCTTGGGCATCATTGTGTGTCAAAATTCTTCATGTTCTCTAAAATATTGCAAAAAAGTATATGTTTATTTGTTTTCTTTTTTAAACTTTTTTTTAATGTCTTTTTTATGTTCCCCCACCTGTAAAGGATTTAGAGGACGTGTCCAGTGAGGCTTGTAAATGGATTTCACCGCTATTGATGCTCAATATGATGATTTTAATTATGCACACATTTATTTATTTGTTTGTTTATTTATTAGGGTCATGTGTCAGTCATTTCTTGCAGTCTACACTGTGGTAACTTAAACTATTATGTACAAACCATCTTTTTTTTTCTTTTTTTAAAAAAACCTTCAAGTAAAAAAGAGAATTTCTTTGTAAGGTTTACCAAGTTTTGGCTGTGTTGGCTTAAATGCCATTACTTTAAAGTCCTTTTATCAAATGGTGATTTAATTTTAGTCAATTGTTGTGCAGTTGATAAAGATGGAGTTTCCTCCTTGAAATTAATAACACAGAAGTTTCATTTTCATGTGATGTCTTCAGAGATTCTGATTGAATTTCTGAAGATACAATACTTCAGTAGGGAAACTATTATGCTTTTGTCATGAAAATGAGTGAAACTAACTGGCTGGCCCAACAGAGTCACCACCTGGTTTTATCTTAGCAAATATGTAAGAGCCTAGCGCTGGAAAAACACAGTAGTGACTCATATTTCAGCTGCAGCTATTTAACTATAACTGATCCAGTGAGTAACTTCTCAATTTTCTTAATCATGTCAGAAGACACATACTGTGATCATGGAAAAGATTTTGTTTATGTGCATTTAAAAACTATGATTTTAGTCTGACTTTTTCTCTCTTTTTTTTGCTGTCGTCATTTAAACATACTGGATTAGGCTTATGAATTTAAAAAAAAAAAAAAAAAAAAAGTTTGCTGTGTTAGGGAAGACCCATCAACCCACCATGTTTAGTAGTTACTGTGCAAGCTTGTGTGATCAGGACTATGATCCTAGGTTATCAAAGTCCAACATTATTATCTACCCGAAAAAAACAAGGTCAGCTGACTACACGAATATATCGAATGACATGATTTTTACGTCAGTAGGTCCCCCCCCCTTCATTCTCTACTGTATTCCAATCCCAGTGTTGGGTTTCATTGGACTCTGACTGTGAGAGTGATTCAGGAAGCATGAGTCTTAATTTTCACTCATGTGCTGAGAAAATTTGAAATGTGCTGGAAAAGATTTGACACAGTGGTCTGACTCTTCCGTCTGTACAAGATCTCGTTAAAAATGAATGCTGTTCTGGACTGAAATAAAAGTTGTGACATTGCATAAGCTGGCCAAAATACAACTGTGGTGAATTAATGCTATGGTGTGACTAATGAGGCAAAGTACTCGGGGGGGGTTGAGAAAACCAGAGGCATGTGATGGATTAAATACAGTAAAAACACTGCAACTACAAGCAGCTTCTGATTTGTTTTGCAGATTAGAGATGCTGAACTTTGAAAATGTCATTTTCAGTTCCTGCATACTCATCTTGCAGCTTTTTGGTTTTTCATAATTGCTTCCATGTCACTCCTATTCACAGGTTCCTCGGATGGTGGAGGGTCTCATGTCCCACCACTGCTCCCAGGTGGCAGCAGCTAAAGACCACACGGTGGTGCTGACAGAGGAAGGCTATGTTTACACGTTTGGTCTCAACACCTTCCACCAACTGGGGCTTGTCCCTCCTCCGGCCTCAGCACATGTTCCAAAACAGGTGTGGATGTTGCTGATGTTTTGTGCAACAAAGATAACATCTTGTTAATTATTTGGCCACGATGTTTATTTCTGATATTACCTTTGACGCCACGCTTTGAATTTTCTCCTTGAACATTAGGTTTTCTCCAAAATGCTTAAAGGTAGGACGGTGATTGGAGTTGCAGCAGGGAGGTTCCACACGGTACTGTGGACCAGGGAGGCCATGTATACAGTGGGACTCAATGGAGGGCAGCTGGGTAAGTCTAAAGTCAGCAAAACCAGTGGTATGAGAGGGAGCTGCCTGCTTTTCACATGAATAATGAGATTGAACACTTTAGTCCAGTTGGATTAAAATGAAAGCCCCAGCATGCAGCACATTAAAGTGGAAACATTCATGCTGAGTGAAATATTTGAGCAATATTTTTAGCATTCAGTCCTGAATGATGACTTTGAAGTCGTATAAAGGTACAACAATTTATTTTTATTGTTTTCCCTGAGCTGTAAACTGATCACCACCTGGTGGTGAGTTGGCTCTGATGATGGGAGAGGCTGCCAATCACACTTGGTAGGCCCAGTTGGGACTTGGGACCCTGTGAGGCAGTGGGGGGAATACTTCGTAGACCTCAGAGAAAGCAGAGCCCAGAGACCCGGAGGTGGATTCTCTTATTTCTGGACCTGCTGTCAGAGAGATGGTTAAGAAGTTCCTTAAGGGCAAGAAATCAGAGATAGATTAGATCTGCCTGGAGTTTCTTAAGGCTCTTTATTTTGGGTTGTCTTAATTGTGATGCCTGTACAACATCTCCTGGACATCGCGGGGCGTGCCTCTGGAATGGCAGACCAGGGTGGTGGTCCCTCTCTTTAAGAAGGGCAACTACATAGAGGGATCACACTCCTTATTCTCTGAAGATCTATTCAGGCATCCCGGAGACGGGAAACTGTTGGCTAGTCCAATCCCAGATTCAAAAGGAACAGTGTGGTTTTCGTCTTCCTCATGGATCAGCTCTACACCCTCAGAAAGGTCCTGCAGGGGTCATGAGAGTTTGCCCAACTAGTCCACATGTGCTTTGTGGATCTTGAGAAGGCATTTGACTGTTTCCCTTGGGGACTCCTGTGGGTGGTTCTCCAAGAGTGACCAAAAGAACAAGATTGCAGAAATGAGTTTGCCTACAGGGTATCTGGGCTCTGTCTTACAGATAGGGTGACAAGCTCAGTCATCTGAGAGGGGCTCAGGGAAGAGCTACTGCTCCCCCTGCATCAAGAAGAGTGAGATTGTTAGGATCCCTCCTGGATGCCTCTATGGTAAGGTTTTCTGGCTATGTCCCACGGAGACGCTGAAGACCCAGGACATGCTGGAGGGACTATGTCTCTCTCTGTTGGCCTGGAAACACCTTGGTATCCCCCAGATGAGCTGGATGGTGGCCGGGGAAAAGGGAAGGCTAAGTTTCCTTGTTTACGGTTTTGCCCCTGCGACCCGACCTCGGATAAGCGTGAGAAGATGGATGAAATTTCTTTTACTTTTATAGGGAGAGTTTTATTTGGAAATAAAATCTCTTTATCATGTTACTGGTAGATTAAGCGAACTATTACATTTTAAATCGTATGTTTGTGTTTAACAAATTGATTTGTCCTTAATGAGTTCATTTCTAAAGCACAGAAGACATTTTGTACTCTGTGTTTGATCTTTTAGGATACTTGCTTGATCCAAATGGAGAAAAGTGTGTGACAGCCCCACGGCAAGTGTCAGCCCTGCACCACAAGGATGTTGCCATCGCCATGGCAGCAGCTAGTGATGGAGCAACAGTGGTTGTAACTGAGAAGGGGGATGTTTATCTGCTGGCTGACTACCAGTGCAAGAAAATGGCTTCAAGGTGAATCGTTGTAGTACATACAGCAACCCTCATTACAAGTAGTGTAATAGTACTCAGAGTTCATGATATTTGATATTCAGGCTTCATTTGAATAAAAACTTCTAACTTTTTTTTTTTTTTTTTAATCCCTTTTAGGCAGCTCAACATCAAAAAAGTCCTAGTCAGTGGTGGCACTCTGGACCATCGAGTAGATCCACAGGTCTTGAATGAGGGAGCAGAAGAAAAGGTTTCCATCTTGGCGTTGGATGAAGCAGGGAGGGTAATTGTCAGTTATTTATTTTGATTTCTCTTGGTATTGATGCAATAATGGAACAACAGAGCTTCAACTCAGTTTTACTTCTTAGTTTGTAAATACTAACCCATGGAAACAATGCATGCCATTTTATTTTTTTTAACTTTTCCTTTTGTTATGTAACCACTGCTATACAGGAAATGGCTGTACTATCAAAAACAGCCTTACCTGTATGGAATTCTATGGATTATAATGATGACTAAGACTTGCGTAACTCTGCTTACACTCTTCCTTCTTTGTCAGGTATTTTGCTGGCGTTCCTCTTGCAGCTCAGTGAGACAGTGTAGGTGGGCATATCCACGTCAGGTGTTCATGTCAGATATTGCTCTCAGCAAGAACAGCATGATGTTTGTGACTCCTGATGGGGAAGGCTTTAGTGGCGTGTGGGCTGGAGAATACAAGAAGTACGGAGAGAAGAAAGGTGAGAAATGCAGGAATGTAATGATGAGCTGCTATAGCGCTTATCCCTGCCAGTCATGTGACATGATTAGGTTTGCAAAATTCTGAGAATCTTCAAAGTTGGAAACTTTACATGGGAAACATGAGGATGTATGGGAAAGTACTAGACATGAGCAAAGTTGCAGGTTGGCCTATATCAAAGAAATTAATTGTAGATTTGAGAACAAGATCTTTCAGCATGGTTTTGGTTTAAAATAAGGACATTAAAACCACTCCATGTAGCAATACCACTTGAGAGGTGCATACAACACAGTTTATTTGTCAGTCCCTGGTTGAGATGCAACAGTGTGCCTCTAGTGGGACAAAGTGGTATTGCAGCATGTGCTGACCCATCACTCATTGCTGTCAGTGGGCTTTTTAGTCACCAGAACAGATCTGTGTTCCCCCATGTGGTCTGAAGTGGTACTGCTGAACAAAGTGACATTAAAGCTGGGGATAGCCCAGAAAGCTTTGTTAAAACAGGTGTATCAACAACAGTTTGGTTATAAACAGATGTTCTAGCACAAGGGAAAAAACAAATGAAGAGATGAAGCATCCAGCAAATTAAAAAGAAAAGTCTGAAAGTATTAGAGAACAAGTTTTGACAAATCGAAATTGATTGTATTATTGTAAGATGGTTTGATGTATGTGCTTGTGATTTTTTTTAATTTTTTTTTATAGAGACCAATGTGGAGGTGTGCAGCTATTCAGATACTGGCAGTCTGTATGAACGAATCCGTCTGGAGAAGCTCCCTTTTGTCCACAGGGCTGTCAGCATCACCATGGACTCTAAAGGACGCAATTTTGGAGTGCTTCAAGCTGACCCCAAAACCAGGTACGTGTCTTTTTGAAGCTTAGACATTTTTTAATCCAGTTTCTTCTTGGTCTTAGCTCTGCTGGGACAGAAAAACAAAAACAAATTTAGTCTGATATTTAATGTCAGCCTTACTTCCATAATGAATGTTCATAATAGAGTAATGCTTTTGTTGAAGTGGTTCCACATGGATGTCCAATCTGCCCTTTAATTAATCTAAGGTAAAACAGTTGGCTTGTTGTATGATGACCATAAATAACTTAAAACTGTTTCCATCTTTTATGTTGGATGTATTTCAGCTTGTATGAGATTCCCAGCATCTCTCCATCCACCTTCTCTGAACACTTCCGGAGACTTCTGGACGAAGCAGATGAGACGGACAGCATCCATGACGTGACGCTTCAAGCTGGTGATCGCACATTCCCGGCTCACAAGTACATTCTGTCCATGAGGTCAGAGTTTTTCCGGAAACGGTTCATGTCCGATCATTGTGGGGTCGAGGAGGAGCTGGATGAAGAAGTGAAGAAGAGCGTAGATGCTGTAGGCTGCGATTTATTCATTTTGGAGAAAATTCCCCCGGATGCGCTGGAATATGCTCTACACTTCATGTACACGGACTCCTGTGAGCTCCTGGTGCATGGGGCCCGGCCAAGAGTCTCTGCAGGATTAACAGGACACAACAAAGTGAGGAGAAAAGAAAGATTATCTTTGGTTATTTTCATTATTTCACATAGAGCTTCATTAGAGTTAAGGCTGTCAATATTTGAGTCCTACAAAAATGACTAAAATAAAGTCGATTCAGTCAAGGTTGGCAGTGACCTGGAAAAGCTGTTATCCCTGACTCGGCTTTGCTTTTTCATTAAGACTGTTTCGCTGTCATCGTTGTCTTGGACAGGATTCAGAGCAGGGGAGGCTTATCAGCAGCCTGCAGGACTTGGATCTGAGAGGCTGTTCAGCCCTCGAGGTGTACCGCTCCCTTCCCCCTTCAGCCAAAGGGGACACCAACAAGACCAAGAACAAGGGCTCAAAGTCTGGAAAAAAGGGGAAAGGAGGCAAAGGTGACAAGGGCGAAGTGAGTGAGGGAGGGGCCAACCCTGTGAAAACCTTGCAGGGTGTTGCAAAAAAGCTCGGCCTGGGCAGCCTGTCAGCACGGTGAGAAGCTGTTCTCAGACTCTAAATCCAGTTCAGAACAGCTTTAATGTCATTTATCATTTTTCTTTGTTTCCTTCAGACTGGATGGTGTCAAGTATGAACATGGAAAAATTAATATGATCAACAAGAAAATTGGCAACAAACCCAAGTTCTATCAGAAAAAGTGGTGAGTGAAGGAATTGATGTAAGATTTGGTAGCCACAGATCACAATGCCAAGAAATAAATGTGATATAAGCGTTTGAATTTTCTCCTCGTTTGTTCCTTTTGTGTGCAGCTCCTACCTCTGTGATGTTACTCTGAAATCTGAAGATGGGACAGAGTTTCCTTGTCACAAAAGTGTCCTTTGTGCAAGACTGGGTAAGGACCTGCATAAATGAAGGAATTCCTTAAAAAAAGGTTTTAATTACAAACTGTAAACATAAGTTGCAACTTTTCTTAAATATGTATTCTACAAGTTAATGTTTCTGCAACCAGTTTTGGATTTTAGTCATCTCACCTGCAGATCATTTACTTCATAAACAGCTGGTTTTGGTTTTATTTCAATTCAATTCAATTTTATTTATATAGCGCCAATTCACAACAAAAGTCGCCTCGAGGCGCTTCACACTGTAGGGT
>JAOWBL010000008.1:2210252-2244057 GCA_028564865.1 Zenarchopterus dispar | reverse complement strand
TGGGTCATCTGGCTTCATGGATAAATATAGCTGGGTATCATCTGCATAGCAGTGAAAACGTATGCCGTGTTTTCTAATAACGCTACCTAAGGGAAGCATGTATAATGTGTATAATATTTGCTTGCAGATTAATCAACACTTTGTGGAAACGTTGACTTCCCATGTTTTGTTGTCAAATGTAACGTGATAGCTGTTGGATGTTTATAAAAAGAACGGAAAAGTGGAAGCATATTGTTAACCACAGTGCCCATATTTTTTGCAGAATACTTCAATAGCATGCTTGGAAACCCATGGATTGAGGTATCCTTTGTTACACTGTCTTTCTACGACTCGTTGCTCAGCTTTTCTACGACTCGTTGCTCATCCTGATTTTTGTTGCCGTCTCGTTCCCTTCAGGCGACATCCTGTTCTGCTCTGGAGATGCCTACAACCTCAGAGATTCTGCAGGTCATTCTGGAGTACATCTACACAGATGAGTCTCCTACCATAAAAGGTAGCGTGTCTAGGCTAAAAGCTCTTTTTTTTTTTTTTTTTTTTTTTTTTTTTGGATGATCATTTGTCAATGATAGACTTCAGATGAACAGTCTTTACTTGTTCTCCGTTTTTGCGCCGACAGAGTCTCTGAATGTAGAGTTTGTCTGCAACGTGTTGGTTGTGGCCGACCAGCTGCTCATCACACGGCTGAAGGAGATGTGCGAGGTCGTCATCACTGAGAACTGTATGTTCAGCTGTTTGTACTACACCCCCTGAAGAACAAGTCTGATTTGTTTTTGAAGGTTTAAGGCAAACATTTGATAATAATTTACTCTGGCTGTTGTTTTCCCCATTAAAAAAAATCCATATTCATGTACATTTGAATCTGAATTCACACTACATTATTCTTAGATATGTAATTATCAACATTTGATAGTTTCTTGAGACATTAATGAAATGTCTGACTTGCTTTGGTCAAAGTATCACATGGATACAGCCTTCAACTGTGTGTTTTTAAAAAAAAAACAAAAAACAAACAGGTCATTCAGTAGCATATAATTTAATCAGTGGTTCATATGAAATTGATAGTAATGAAGTGGTTTTATTAATTTTGTACCTTGTTTTTGTCCTCAGTGACACTAAAGAACGCTGCAGAGCTGCTGGAGTTCGCCACCTTGTACAATGCTGAGCAGCTGAAACTGTCCTGCCTCCAGTTCATTGTGCTCAACATGGCTGCCTTGCTGGAGTCAAAGTGAGAATCAGAGCATTAAATCTAGTACTTTTTATTCATAGGAATACAAAGCATGTTCAAAACTATTTTAATACAGTACTATGATGATTAGAATCCAGTGTGTTTTGTTTTGTTTTGTTTTTTTTTTTTGAAATAAGGTTTTCAGGATGTTATCCTCTCTGCATTTAAAGTGTGCATAGAAGTCATGATCTGAACAACAGCACAAGTTAAAGAGTACATATTTTTGAAAGTCTGCCTTTTTTTTTTTTTAAACTGTTTTCTTTAGGACTCTGGATATTCTTGGCGATGAAGTGCTAATGGAGCTTTCTGCAGCCTACAGGAGACTGGTAAGTCATTTCCTCGAAACTGGTCTGCAGATTCCATGTTTTCTGGATGTGTTTTTCCCAACAAAATTGTGCATTACAGAATAAAGAAAATCTGGAGTGAAATGACAAGTGCAAAAAAAAAAAAAAACAAATTAAGAAAAAAACAGTTCATGCCCACTGGTGTCCTCCTCATTTTGTGTCTACTGACATGAAGTAGTTGATGCAGTGTTCAGATGGAGGTAAACCGAAGGGAAATACCGTATATACTCGCTCATAAGTCCAGATTTTTTTCCCAGAAAATCGGTTCCAAAAAGTGCATTCGACTTATGAGCGGGTCAGTCTAAGACATTCATTTTTTCTGGTGTTCAAAGCCGGCTGAAGTACGTTAATACATCGACAATTTAACTTCTCTAGTGGTTAATAGCAACAAACAACTTTGATAATCAATAAACTCCAAAAAAAAAAAAGTTCTTGTTTTCTTACCTTTGTGTTTTTAAAGTAATTATCCAACAATCTACGCGCTAATTATCCGATACCAAAGGAATAGCATTAGTTAAGTTTATTAACAGAACCAGAAAAACACATTTGTACGCTCACAGATATTTAAAACTGGACAAACAATAACACACAAAAATTGATGGTGTACTGAGACACAGTATTGATCAGTTGACACACTTATGACAGCAGACGCCCGGAAGCGTGTTTATTCGTCAACACATTAGATATAAACCTGCTTCACATGCTACTTCCTGTATAAACATACAGTTAGCAGACAACGGTACAGAATGACATCTCAGACGATAATAAGCCCGATAATTGCAGAGTTTCACAACCACCATCGCAGAAAATGTAAGTTTTGTTGAATCTGGTTTAGTTCACTGAATTAACGCAAGTTGATATCTTTTTATGTCCAAAAAAAAAAATCACACTCGACTTATGAGCGGGTCGACCTATGAGCGACTATATACAGTATGACATTGTTGTACAAATGCATCTTTCTTTTTTCTTTAAGAAAAATCCATTTTGTACACTTACAAAATTAAACTGACTTTGCTTCATCTGTAGGAAGCCTCTCCACACTGTCACTAGAGTGAAATTATGTTTTTGTTTCTTATCATGAACTTAAAATGGCACGTCATTGTGATGTCGCTTCTTGCCCTTTAGGCTAACTTGAGCAGCTGTTTTGCTGCAAACAGTTTTTGTTCTAACTCCCTTTTTTTTTTTTTGCTTCCTATTGTTACTATCTAATAAAAGGCATGTGGTTGATTTAAACTGTGGATTATTTCTTTAGCTTAGTTTTTATGTGATAATTTTCACCAATGTTATCATTTCAGACCCACAAGTCAGTAAAACTTTGAATACTTGGGACTTTCTGGCATTGAGAATACTTAACTAAACATTTGATGTACTTTGTTATTCTTCTAGTACTTATATCATGTCCTTCCTCAACCATGTCTTTGTAACATGAGCCAGTTTAGGTTTTGCATCATTTTACATGGATGTTCTTGGAAGAGATGTTGTTTTAAGGGAGCATGTGTTCCATTAAAATGTCAATGCATTTCTTTTTTGCATTAACACCATCATTACAGAAGTGTAAATAATTTTCTCCAGGGCACTGATACAGCCTTATACCATCAAAAATCCTGTTTTTTGTTTGGGGGTTTTTTTTGTTTTTGTTTTTGTTTTTTTGGACTTGTCTGGAATAACAGTCAGCCTTGTGCTCCATCGTTAACAATTGGAAGTGTTGCTTGGATGTTGCAGTGTTTTTGAATTATATTTCAGATCCCAGCAATGCAAAAGCGAGTTATCACCCCCTACCCTGGAGCTCCAGACCTCAGCGTGTATGAAGAGGAGGATTTAGACTCAGCTTTTGGCACCAAACCAGAGGAAGAACTGGATTACTCCTGCAGGTACACACAAGTTCATTTATTGACTTTATAGTGTCTCATTTCAGAGGTGTCATTTTTTAAATTTTTATTTTTTTAAAAGGTACAGGGGCAGTTGATCATGTTCTGTTACCTATACCTGATACATGAACAAACAAGTTTGGAAGATATGAAAAATATTGAAATAAAATAATGAAAATATGAAGGTATGAAAAATTATGGCATCTTTAAATAAGTGTTAATTTTTCCTAAACCCACAGGCATATTGAAACGTTTAAGTGCTGTTAAACACAACAAACAAGGAAATTCTGTTTTGTAACAGTTATACAGTGGGATTAAAAAGACTGCAATTTTTTTTTTTGTTTGTTTGTTTTGTTTTTTTTATGCCGCCATCAAGGCACATGTTAATATATCAATAAGATAACGGTGCACATGTTTTTCAAAATCTGCCTTTTTAAATCATTTTCATAGTCTGGTTACACAGTCGTTTCACCTATACATGGTTTGCAAATTGAAAGTTTATAGCAGGCCTGATTTGTTGACCAAGAAATAATAATATGATCTATGGTCTTTTATGAATATTGATATCCTGAGTTTCTACAATATGTCTGAGAAGACTTTAAAATTCCTGAATAAGCTCCCATGATAAACCTAACCTGACAGAAGTGATGCTACTTGAACTCTGCAGCAAAACTAAAGCCCAGGAAAAAGACTCTTAAACAAACGGTATTGATCAGCCATTGCGTATGATTTATGGAGCTTGTTGCAGCTGGACTGTGTTAATGGTGGATCAAGTCAGGGTGGATGTTTCTGTACTACAAAAGGGTAAACCTGCAGGACATTCAGAGATCCGACAGCTTTTATTTCTTAAAAACGATGTTTTAGTCTGTGGTTGTATTGTAATATTTTTGAAACTGTTAAGAGTTTTAATATGAGTTGCTTTGAATCATCTAACAAATCAATCATCAAACTGAGTCATGTGACAAGTAAATTTAATGTTCTTAAACTTTCTTACATGATTTCCACATCTGCATGTGGTTCTTATGTAAAGTCTCTCCTCAAAACACGCGTCCATGTCCTGCTTTTTCTTAAATAATTGTCACGTACATCATCAATGCACTCAGATTATTAGGTTATGCATTTTTTTGGTTGCATGTGGTTGGCTGCAGAAGCCAAGTTAAAACCGTTTAAGTGGTGTGTAACTACTGAGGGTCTATACATCAAAAGTGAGACACTGAACTCTTGCAAATACTTGCCGTTCTCAAAATGATGTTCCCTATGTCTTCAGAGAAATCCTCTTAAAGAAGGCCAAGATGAAGGCTAAGAAGAAGCCGAGGAGGCGCTCTGACAGTTCAGGGGGCTACACTCTCTCTGATATCATTCAAAGCCCTCCTGCTGCAGGTAAACTTGCACAGACACCAGGCTGCTGGTGAACAGCCCTCCATAATTTCACTGACACGCAATACTTTTGTCCAGTTGTGTCACCATTCCTGGTGAAGTCGGGCAAGGCCAACTCCACAGAGTCCCTGCAGGAGCTCCTCACGTCGGACTCAGAGGGCAGCTACATGGGAGTGGGAAGTCCCAGGGACATACAGTCACCCATCTTTCATGACAAAACTGAGGTTCATTTTACTTTTATTACATAACACGTGTTCATAATTTGAAGTGTCAAGATTATAGTACAGGTCCTAGCACTTTTTGTGAAGAGCTAAGAGTTCTGCACAAAACCGACATAATCTTTTCCATTTTTGTAAAGTTACTAATTGGCAGCATTTATCATTTTAAATATAAATAGTAAATTTGTTGCATGAGCTTGATATAACTTTTTTTGGTTGCAGACATATTTTAAGATTAGACAGATCCTTTCAAGTCTGCGTGATGTAAGGTGTAAGTTTTATTTCTGCAGGATGAGAAGGCTGTCAGTCAGAGGCTGAAGACCCCACCCAGCACCCCAACATCACTGAGGAACTGCTTCCCAACTCCCCCCAACTCAGCTCCACAAACCGTTCACAAGGTTCTTCCCTGGTAAGAGACGAGTTTGTGGTCTAGAATTTAAAACATCCTCACACTGCTTCCAAAAAAATGCTGTTTTAAGAAAGTGATGTACCATGGTAACCCAAACTTTAACCTTGCTGGTGCTCCAACATCACCTCAGCTTGTTTGAACAGGCCATCTCCTCCCACTTCATTTAGATAATGCTCTTCTTTGAAAGCAGAAAACGTTGGCGTTCAATTATAATAATTACCTATTGTAAGTGTAACTCTTCTTTCACGGTCTGTTTTTACACGCTGTAGCCCTGTGCTTGCTCCTCCTGTCTTGGATCTGAGAACCATCATGGACATGGAGGCCAACTCTCAGCAGACTCTCGGTGCGACTCCTAAAAGCCCTGGAAGGTGAGGGAGCCGTGGCTGCTTTATTTAGTTTTACTGAGGAAATTATCGGCAAATGGTCGACCAAGAATAACCTTATTCAAGTCAGAAGAGGGTATTTGTTGTTCATTTTAGCATCTATGTAGATTACATTTGCATCTCCTGATTTTATTACATTTTTAATGCTTTAAATTGAGCATGAAGTGTCTGCCTATATTCAACATGTGGGTAAGGATTGCCTTTATTTCTGTATGTAAACAGCAACATCAAGCACTCGCCCGTTTCCACCAGACTGTCCCAGAAACAGAGGAAGATGTTGGCACTGGCCAGTAAAGAGGCCAGCGGGGAGTCTGCAGCATCCAAACCAGCCCCCACAGTCACTCCATCCAGAAGCAGTGGGAAGGCCTGGTGAGTGGGCTCCAAGTATGGAGAGCGTTACTGACCACTGCTGAAAACTGTCATGAAATCTAGTCCCATTTGTTCTTGAGCTGTCCACAGTCTCCTGGTATTGAAATGACAGATTTATTTGATGTTTTGTGTATTTTCACTTATGAGTGAATCACACATAGTGTAATGGTGTCCACAAGACTGAAGTCAGTGACAAGGCATTTAATGTTTCAAGAGTTTTCATTATTATCAGAAAATTAAAAACTTGCTATGGTTGATTCTTTAGAGATAAATTTACTCCCCATTGTAATCTAAATTCAATTTCCAAAAGTAAGAAGTGGATATCAAACGTCTTTTTTTTCTTTCTTTCTTTCTTTCCTTCCCTGCCTCCTTTGCATCCATCTGCAGGGCAACAGCTGTCCAGTCTCCCCCCTCCTCGAGTTCATTTCGGGCTCTTCTGGAGGAAGAAGAGGAGCGTTTAATCCGAGTGGGTCAAACAGGAGCGCAAAGGGGCCAAAGTAGCCTGGGATCCCCCGTCAGTGCTGCACCTGCCGCCAAGAAGGTCACATTCAAATGTGCTGAAAGCAGCGAGCCAGAGAGGCCCAGCGGGTGAGTAGAGCACGTATGACAGGGGCGGAGGACACTTCAGAACTGAGGCACGAATGGTACAAATAAACCCACTGAAGCACCTGGATGATCCTTTACAGCAACTTATGTTTCATTTGCAGTACTGGAGCCAGCTCTGGTACACAGGAAGGTCTTCTTTAGTAAAACTGGTTTTGTATTGACATGAATTTTGAGATTCCTGTCACCTGCTTAGATTATGCAGACTCGATCAGAAACACACCAGCCTGTTTACCACATCAGCAGTGTTCGTTTTTGTTCTGTTCTCCTCATTTCCACATGGAGGCACTGTTGAGACGTTGTGAAGACTTGAATTTAAGTTTCTCAAAATCTGCAGTACCATAAGAAACTCAAACTCCAGTGTCATTGTAGTAATATGGTAGTGTCTCCCCTCTAATGAGCTGTTGCAATTAAAGAAATATATTTTCAATCTCAAAGTGAGGAACTAAATTTTAAAAACCGCTAATTTTTGGAGATGTATAATAGTTTCAATATTAAGATACATCAGGACAAGTAACAATGAAGTCTTATCTCAGACTGGTTCTTCAGGGGAGTCTAAAAATAAAAAAGAGTTGTTGTTTGTCCATCTGGACATATTATTGACTGTAAGTTCTGGGGTGCTGCCAGCTGGACACGGAGAGAGCCATGACACTCCAGTCTGAGTGAGGTGAACTGCTCTGAAAGACCAGGACAGCTGAGGTGACCTGTCCAAGACTGAGTCACCTTGACCTTTTGGAGCGTCCTCGGACTGCTGCATGAATGCACTGCACACACACACTCAGCTGCATTAACGGTCTGCTTTGCTCTTCAGATGTTGCCTTTTTCCACATTTTGACGTGTGTGTGTGTGTGTGTGTGTGTGTAAGACTAGAAGCCTTAAAACCCTAGCAGTATATGTTTATCTCCGACATTTTTCATTCAGTCAGGACTTGAAATTAAAGGAAGGGCATCTCCTTTTATCCAGTGTTGTTTCCTGTCCTCTAATGTTAAAAGCCGACCTGTAGATGTTGAACAGATGTGTGAGTCACTGCAGTGAAGCCGCTGATGTTAATCAGAATCGATGAGGGCAGTCTTCTTGTCACAACAGATCATACAGAGGTGGGAGCAGGTTTCTTCTTCTTTTTGGTGTTTGGATGTGCAAACACAGATGATTTCAAGGCTCAAGAAGGAGAAGAAGCAGCCTCCTGTATCCTTATGTCAAATTCCAGGGAGAAACTTTCCAGATCCCGAGTTGAGTTTAATAGATTACTTTATAATTCTGGAATTTACTGAATATAAGGGTTGCTTTTTTTTTTTCTCCCCAAAAAATCCTTTTTATTTTTATTTTATTGGCAAGAAATTTCTTCTTCTTTTTTTTTTTTTTTTTTTTAAACCAGCCACAAGTGATAGTTTTTCATTTAAACAGATGTAGGTGACATTGATGTTTATGAAGTCAAACTTGCACCAGCGGTGTTGTCACGTGGGTTGAGAGTTTCTCATGTTGTCATCGTTATGGGTTCATTTTATTAGAGAAATGCCAAATGATTGACTAGTTGGTGCCTATATTTGCTGGTATCAATACTGATGGATCCAACATATGTTGTATGTTTTTTTTTAAACTCATTTATTTTAAATGATTAATTCCCCCTTACAGTTGCTCCTTCTTTGCATGAGTCAGAATGTTGATGTCTGACTCATGCATTGTCTTTCTCTTGTCTGGGCCTCTTGGAACAGCTTTCCATGTCTTGCTTCCCCCAGACACCTCCTCCAGCTCCTCTGGGGGGGAAACCCAGGTGTTCCCTATCCAGCTGGGAGACCTCACCTCTTCCATATGTCTTGGGGCTGTCCTCCAGCCCTCTGCCCTCTTGGAAAGGCCTCCCCAGGCGGGCATCCAAACCAGATGCCCTTACCACCTCATCTGGCTCCTCATGATGTGGAGGAGGAGCAGCTCTACTCAGTCCCTTTGGAATGGCAGAACCTCTCATCAGATTTTAGATCACGACAGAGTTTGCATCACTGCAGATGCCACACCGATCCACCTTTTCCCACTTTATTCTTCCCTCTCTCACGACAAACAATCAGAAACTTTTCACCTCAAACCCAGAGAAGGCAGTGCACTCTTTTCTGACTGAGATTTATGGTCTCCGACACACTGTCTGATCATGTGACTCAGTTTTCACACCAGCATGGAGGTCGTTGGTAGAAACTGACATTCAGAGCCACATATCAGGGAACACATGGAAAGGTTTGTTGGCAATAAGCGAGAGAATAGTAGAAATTACAGACATGACCAAGAACACTGAACACGCTGTGCTCTCGGAGTGTTGTGATTCTTGGGGAACCCAGATTTTGTGTGTATCATTCAAAAGGTTCTTAAAGTCACATGGACAAAGGGCCACTGACTCGTCTGAGCTTTGCCAATCTGGTTGACTCAACCTCTTGATGCTTTCGTGACCACAGAGCAGTCACTGTCACTCATCTTTTGTGTGTGTGTGTTCCCTCAGGCCCTGGGCACTGGGTGCAGTGGGCAGCCCTCCCCACTCATCCCTGGTGACTTTTGCTTCCATCGTGGAGGAGGAGAAGCAGCAGGAAGCTGCACTGATCCGTAGCCGAGAGAAACCGCTGGCGCTCATCCAGGTAATGTGGCTTGACTGTGTGTGTCAGTGCTCCCTGGCACACACACACATATAAACAGTCACCTTTTATTGGGTGTAGATGGTGTCTTATGTTATCTAATGGCCATCACTCTTATCTTGATTAATTTTCCTTTTTTTTTTTTTTTTTTTTTTTCCGTCTTACAGATAGAAGAAAGAGCCATACAGGACCTTCTCCACATCTATAAGGCACGTGACAACCCAGATGAGCTGATAACAGTGGAGAGGTCTCCCACAGGTCCCGTGGCAACACCAACCTGGCACAAACACTCATGACTGGCGTGGCTGCACAACTACATACCATCGAAGTCACAACATGTAATCCAGCTATTACGATGAACTGTTGCTGCCATCTCTGCAGCAGTTTTCCAGAGTCTCATCCCATTCATCAGAACATGAAGAAATGTACCTGAAACTCATCATCCCAGTTTGAAGTCTTTCTGCAGTCTCGCTTTAATTCTGTTATTGCTGCTCAGTGTTTAGTTTTTGTAAGAGAGAAAACAGAACTTTTTCATGTCTGAATATGGACAAAAAGCAAAGTTTAGGGTGTGTTTTTTTTTTCTTCTCTACTTCTGATTTAAAAATAAACAGTGCTATAAAAAGCAAACAACTTTCCCAAACAAAAATGGTTACTAATGTGAAGTTGCCAAAGAACTCAGAAAATTGAGATGTTCAATCCAGAAAATGGGTCCAAGCCAAATCACAGCCGTTTAGCCAGGGGAAATACTCGATGGGATTAAAAAAAAAAAATGTGGACGAGCATCATCTTTACTTAAAGAGTAAGATAAGCCATTTTCTAACATAGTAGACTTTTTGTTCTTCATATCTGTGGTCGGAGCGATTTGCCCCGGCTTATTTGATGTGTGTTGCATTGCAAGAATGTGTACTTTAAATATAAATGTACATATTTGTTGAAACGAAATTGCAGCACTTGGTGCAGTTGCAGTGAATGCTAACAGAAAGCTTCGGTGTTCAGGGTTGTTTGTGTGGAACTGGTTATCACTAATGTTTTAGGGACAGTGATGTGTTTTTATGAAACAAAGACATGAAGTAGATATTTATAGTTTTTTTTCCCCCCATCTTTAATATTTTCTTTCTTCAGTTACACTCTTGCGCTCTTCCTGGTGCCAGTGCAAGCTTGGTACTCCAGATCTGGACCACGACTGCATATCTTTGTGTTTCTGAAGCTGAAGGATGTGAAGACAAAATGGCATGCAATAATAAAATATCTCACCTGTGCAACGGCTGCCTCCCGTCTGTGTGAGTGTCAGTTCAGTCGAATTAAAGACTAGTTTACATTCCAGTTTTACTCTCTAACAGAAAATCAATCTAATGAAATTAAGTATGTAATAAAAATAACATATCAGATCCTCGTCTCCTCACGCATCATCTTCCCTGCATTAGCGAGGACCATTATTAAGTGTCGACCTGTGATTAGCCGTGATGACCCTGATCGGAGGGGAAAGTGTGGTGATTGAGGGATTTTATTGGTTGTAATTACAAGTAGAGCATCACATCGGAAGTCTGGGAGAGAGCTCATGGAGAAAATGTTAATTACAGATTAGGATCTATTAGCCAGTGCAGAGATGACATTAATCGGAGGGAAAAGTCTTTTCGTTTGACATCACACCACTTTGACCTGGTTGTCGATGTGGAGTCTTTGAAGAGGACTGCTCATTCTGTCCCTGCGCTGAATAAAAATCTGCTTTAGTGAGTTGTGTACTGTCACATGAGTTGTTTCAGAATTAGATTATTAAACAGGATAAGCAGCTCTCAGATAATGTACTGGAGCTTTTGTACTTCACACATGCTGATATGAATATGTTTTACCCATCAGGGGAAGGTAAAATAGATTTATACATTTGTTTCAAACTATGACATAATCTCACGAGGTATTAATGAAATACAACATTGTGATCAAAATGCCTCATAACATCAATCTCTTCAACCCCACCATTACATGCTTGTTCACAGCAGCTAGTTTCTAAGGTGGTGAAGTCCACATCTGCACTCCAGAAACTCTGGTTGAACAGATGCAGCATGATGCTGAAGTTGGTGACGGTAAAGATTAGGGGTCTGGATGGCAATATATAAAATGAATATTTGTAAAACTCCCTTTTATGGTTGACTGTTTAGCTCCCTGGGATGAGTTCAGCGGTTACAGTCCTCATGCAGCCGGTCCAGGTTCAAGCCCAGCCTGTGATCCCTTGCTGTGTGTATTAACTAAATTTACAATAAATCATTCTTCGCCTCTTCCCAACATAAAGAGGAACATTTCTGGAAAAAAGTTATTCCAACTTTATGAGTGACAGCGAATATATTCTGTTCCGTCTGTTGACTATTAAATATGTAGTTTCACCTACAACTTTTAGCTATAACATTATTTATCGTCTTAGCTTTCACTTTGAGCTGTAGAATACTTCGATCAGCCAGAACATTATGACCTCCTGCTTAAAACTGAGCTGGTCCTCCTTGAGCTCTCAAAAGATCAGTCGGGACCTCCACAAAAACATCTGATGGTGTCCTGAAGTGTCTGATACTGGGATGTTAGCGATCGATCATTAAGGCCCTGTGGATTGTGGTGTGGGGTCTCTGTGGACTGAGACCACTTCTCACAGCTTCCATCAGACTGGTCTATGTTGGGTTTGGAGACCAAACGAACACCTCAGACACTTTTTGTTCTTTGGGCACTACCTAAAAAAACTGTTGAGGGCTCCTGCTGAGTTGCTGGGGGAGGGAGCTACTTACTGTGGGTGGGTGATGCTGGGGGGTGCAGATGCAGGTTTACCCAGCAGAACATTGCATTGTTTCAAGATAATCAATGATTTGTCCTGTTACCCATCAGTTTTATATCATGGCTGATCTGTGTATGATTACACAGGTTTCATAGTTATTGTTCAGCGAGTCAGACAATATGTAGGTGTAAAGTGTTTTTGATTTCTTTTTGTTGTTTTAGGCTTCCGTTTTGTTATCTATTTAGTCATTAGACACTTCTAAACATGTGTTAATGTTCATTCATTCTTTGTCATGACACGTCCTGTCCAGATACTTTATGCACCTGGAACACCTGGTAAAGAAACTGGTTCCATACAAACCACCAGACGTCAGTGGTGGATCACACTGGTTGGGAATCACCGCTGTTTCAGGAAGGAAAAACCCTGACAGATCAGCGCAGCACTATAAAGTATTTGAGGAAGGTGGTTTCTTCCTCTTCGTAGACAGAAGGGGATAAACTCTGACCATCCAGCCTTCCCGCCAGGCACATGGAAAAATCATAGCGCTGTCTTCCAGCTGGTGCAGAGAGCATCAGGATTAATCTGTTTGTGGAGGAAAAGTGACATTCCAGGCAGCCGTGTGGAACAGCTTCTGCATCTCCGACCTGCTCTGACTGGATAACGCCAGGTTAAAGAGTAATAACCGAGGTTTAATCCTCATTTATCCAGCTATCACTCGTGAGACTGCTTTTCAGCGGCATCTATTAGGGACAAATGACTCTTAAGTGAATCTCCAACTGCTGCGGTAGACACACGACCGGGAATACTTGAATGGAAATGACACTCTTGATGCTCAGAAAATATGTCTTCTGAAATCTTTCATATGTCATAGTGAAAAACAAAAAATGGACGTTCCATCAGTTTTAATGTTTTATGCATCATGACATTAAAAAAAGATGAAATCCTCAACAGATCTTTACATTTGGCAAACATAACATCAGATGACCAACAACATTTGACCTAATACACCAAGTAGTTATTTCTTTAACCAAAACTCAACAAAGGTGCAAAAACTGGGAGTGAAAAACTAAATAAATCCTTTCTGCTTCAATGGAAATTAAGATGGTAAGTTACATATCAAGTATAGTGGATTTGTTGATATAAACAAGTATAAACACTTCTGCTGAAGCAGCATTTTTATCAGTTTGCTGCTCTGGAGCATGCAGATGTGTGTCCACATTATGCCATCAGCATTTTCTTTTTTTCACTTTGCTGTGCTTAAAAAATTGTTGTGTTTCTCCCTTCTATATGGAGTATCTATATTTTGTCCTAAATATCAAATAATGACAGCTTGTTGATCACCAAGTGTTGTTACAGTAAATTTAGGGATCATTTGAGATTTCTTTATTCAGCCACCTCCTCCAGGGCTGAGATATAATCTCCTCACTGAGTTCTGGGTTTGCCTGAAGGATCCTGATTTGACTTCTTTTTCTTTTGATAATAACAGTTTTAATAATATTGCAATGTTTACAATATGGTTTAAGTTTAATTCAAAACAAGATGTAAAGTGATGCAGGAGAACTAGCTGGGCCTAAATGAGGATTTATAATCATATGTGATGGTGGGCTTTGCAATGATAATGAATGATAACAGTAGCACGGCAACTCATCCCACTACTACCTGCTCTGTAAAAAGAATCAGTCTCTTTCTTCTGGATTCAGCTTTGATTTTCAGGGAGCGGTACCAACGGATGCAGATCAAACCGCGTTTTGACTCCACTGGAGGGGAAAACAATCAATCAGAGAAGCGATGCATGGATGTAAGCATGCTAGACAAGAAAAACCAGACTAGCATCAACAACAGACATCCAGAATGACATGTAGTGAAGTATGAGTCATCTCATGAAGCGCCATCGTGCCCAGTTAGTTCTGCACTGGTGAAAATGGCAGTGAAGGGGAGGGGTACCAGACCCACTTCACAAGAGAGAATTTCCACCACGTGAATGGATAGAAAGCAGTTCTTTTGAAGTAATTTCACAGTACCTGTACAGGAGTAAGGTTTCACCTGAAATTGGACAACTCCAAAATTTTCATTTCTGAAATCATTCTGTAGTGGACTGACTTTTAAGCTCTGGGTCATTTTCCTGCTGCTTTTACTAAGCTTCAAATGGTATCCTGAAATGATCCTGCAGAATAATTTGCTTAACTTGAGGAGTTCCCCTTGATGACAGTGCATGGTGAAACAAGCCCAAGTCACGAAGCTCCTTAAGTATTCTTCCCAAACAATTCAACTTTTATCTCATCGGTCCATAAAACCTTTTCCCTGTAGCACTACAGATTGAAACTGATCTTTGGCAAACTTCAGGCATGCAGCAATGTTGTTTTTGGAAATGTTGTTTCCGTTCACGAACAGGTGTGAGCCAGTTCAGTGATGTCCTCAAGCCTTTAGCTGTCACTCATTGGTTCTTTACTGATGCTGCGTTGTACCTGTGGAGTCATTTTGGTTGGCAACCCAACTGTAAGAAGGGTTCCCACTGTGCTAATTTGTGTCACTTTATAGACTGAGGGATGCCTAAACACTTCAAAATTACGGTGCTTTGCAGTCATTTCAAGTCTTGTACAGGTAAACTATTCTGGACCGCATGTTTTCAGAGATCTCCTCGTTTTCATGCTTCACGTTAGCTGATGCTTCGCATGACCAGCGAATGTCAAATAAGTGTCTTTTATCAAAGTAGCTCTACGCCACACCTCCAAACTCCAAGTGTGCAAACTAATGACTCTATTTAGTTATTTTAACTAGTCTTTAACTGTTGACCTAACTGTTGAGGTGATTAGTCTTTTAGTAGATTTGCTTACTTTTTCCCAAAGCACTGACTGTTTAATGATGTGCCCAATACAGATACATGAAACTGTAATTGTGTATTATCACCTTTACACACATTGTATTTATCTATTATTGTGACTTAGATTAAGATCAGAGCACATTTTCATGACAAATTCATACAAAAAAAAACCCAAATAAAGAAAAAAAAAACCCAAACCGTTAGTTTGTATACTTTTCCCTGCCAGTGTAGGACAGCTTTGTTTTTATGTCTAAAAAAAGAGAGAGAATAATAATATAAATGAATTGGGATTGGGTATGTTCTAATGGTGCCGAGTGGTGGATTGATGACCTGTCCAGGCTGCTTTTCAGCCAAAGAGAGCTGTGACAGGCTCTGGCACATTCCTGTGAACCTAAATAGGGATAAGTGGGTGTAGATAATGATAGATTTTCAGATGGTTACGTTAGGCTGAATTTGACTGATATCTTTATGCAATATTATCAAAAGCTGGAAACACCTTTTTTTTCCTTTAATTTGATATTTCTGGTCCCCCTTTAAAATCTTGACAACTTTGGAAATTTTAATGTATTAACAAGATGAATTTTATTATGATGTAATGTTTTCTACTTTACTTTGATTTTGAGCTCAACAGCAATGTTAATTTAACAGAAAATGAAAATAACTTGCCTCAAATCTTGCATTTAAGTGATAGTAGAGTTTGGTAAAACATAAACATTGTTTTGATCAAATGTCACTAATCCACATTCAGGTATTTTACCAAACTTTTCCTCCTTTTCACTTCCGTTCACCTGTAACTTTTGTCCTGCTCATCTGTCTCTCAGCTGTGAGTGAATGAAAGTGTCTGCTGCTGCTGATGTGTAGGTGAAGCCATTAACAAAAAAAAAAGGAACAAATACAGAGGTGTGATTGTGTTCTTTTGTGTTTTAGATCGCTGTTGAAGATTGGTGGGGAAATAATATCTAATTCCTCTGATTTATTGCTTCCTCCTGCAGCTGAGTGAGGGCCTGAGCGAACAGATCTGGTGTTGGCATCGAGGTGGAAATAAGGTTAAGTATGATTGAGCTTTGTTTTTAATCAGTCAGGGAAAATTGTATCTTTTGTTCCTTTAAGCCAAATAAAACATTAAAATCATATCACTGAGGCTATGCAAAGTTAAAGTCAGTTTAATGAAATTACGCAACTGAATCAAAAATGATGCCGCAATCAGAACCAAAACTGCTCCAACAGTCCATCAGTGTGTCTTTGATTTGGCAGGAGTGTGTTATGTTTGTTTTGCCTGGGAGTAGATCAAGTTGACAGTCGGACGCGCTCGCTGGGGAGGGATTTCCTCCACTTTGTGTTCAAATGTTGTTTTTTTTTCTGCATTGAGGAGGGGCCCCTTCATCGCCTCTGCTTCTTCTCAGCAGTTTGTCATATGAGAGCTCTGAGACATGTTGTGTGTGTTGCTGGACATGCCCATGAAAGATTCGCGGTGCTCTCAGGCACGCCGTCACAATTATACAGATCACATTTAAAAGCCCTAAAGTTACAGGTGGAGCTGTTTGATGTGGATGAGTTCCAGCACGGCTTCACCGCCGTGGTTCGAGCTGCCAGGTGGATGAGATGCTGTCACACGACTCACTGGTGGGTGGATCAAGAGACAAGGACGTAGAGTGCTAAGACGTCAGCGCGTCTGCAGTATCTATTAGGTGCTCAAGTACTTCAGCAGGAGCCTTTTACTGCGTTGCTACCACTGGTTCTGCAGGCTGCACGATCACAGAGACACTGTAATGAGGAAGATTAGGTGGGATGGGTCTTTCTGGACTCTTGTGAAATGAGATTCCTTCTGTAACCTTCAAGTTTAATGTGGCAGAATAATTTAAAAACCAAACAGAAATCTTTTAAGGATAAAAAAAAAAATGCTGAAATCAAGGTGTTCGAATGGCCCGTGAAAGCTGGCTTTAACATGAGGCTTTGAGGCAAAAGTTACTTGTGCAGCACCTAGGTGTTTATTAACTCACAATAAACAAACAACAAGAAACAACCAGGTCTTCCTGCTCTTCATCCTCAAGCTCTTCCATCAGCACTTATCAAACACAGAAGTAAACAGTGCACTAGATTATAGTGATGTACCACGTCAAATTAAACAGCAGAACCCGGGTTACAAGCCTGCACAAACCTTTATAAATGTGCCAAACACAACTCAAGTCATAACTAAATGCAACACTCTAAATGCATATAGGGGTTACTATGACAACCCACTTAAGACATTTCTGGCTCCACTGCCATAAAATTGTATCCAGTCCATACACACATCTAATGAAAACTGAAATGCTGTTGTATTTGACTCTATTAGTGGTATAAAAATGAAATATATTGTCGTGCACATGAGAAAATACAGATGGCACAGATGGTGCCAAACTGTGCCAAGGTAGTCATTTTGGAAACCTCGCCTGGACTTCCTGAACTAAAACCTCTCTAATCTTGTTTGGCTTCACCTTTGCAGAGATAATGTCCACATATTGCACAGTGATTTGATAGAGATTTAGAGCACCTGATGGATCACTCCAAAGAGCTGGTGATCCTGAAAGTGTATTATTTTATGGATTGGATTTTGGCTGAGTGCCATCTTAACTTGTTCTTCACCAGTAACACCTATACTTGACTGACACATCTTGTCAAATCTCGCAAGTGTTTACTTTAATATGACACCCAAAATATTCAAGTGCACTTTGTGGTTGCAGAGATATACTCATTTTATTAAGAGTATGCAATTTTGAGCAAAATAGACTTAGGGTTCAAACGGTTAATTAACTCACAAACAACAAAAAACAACCGGGACCTCTTCCTCAAAGTCTACAAGACAAGATTCTGCAAAACCCATCAAACATCTACAGGATTAATATATATTCAAATATTATAATCAACATGTTTTCAGATCAATTTTATGCTATTAAAAATGTTTCAGTCATTTCATTGAACTCTTATATCTCAGGTTAGATCCCAATACTCCCCTTTCTCAATCAGCCCATGGTATTTCCTGTAACCTTTAACTTTTTTCAGACCCCTGTTATTAGACTGAAGACTGTGGAAAAAGCAAATAGTGGCAGAAGTAAAAGACTTACACATCATTACACCGTTCCATGCAAATATCAAACTTTCAATTAGTCATTTAGGAGAATGCATCATTAAAAGCAGAAGCTGTTTGTGGCTCAACTCCATTTTCCATCCTGTGGTGTCTGCCCTTCATCTGCAGCTGAGAGGCAACCATCCAGGTTCATTAATGGCAAAACAATGAAACGTTTCCACTCTGCAAGTGCTTCATACTTCAGCAATGTTGATATTAAAGTTTATATAGATGTACATAAAATAGCAGACTTGTGACTAATAAAGAGCTTTCATTAGAGAGGGAGAGAGTCCTCCGTGCAGGAGCTGCTCCCCCACTCACCAGACCCCACAGAAGCCCGCGCGGCTCGTGGTTTACGACGGAGAGATTTTCCAGCTTCTGTCACTAGAGGTCAGAAGCAGTTTGGGCTGAAACGAGCTGGAAATCTCATTTCTGCGCTCCTGCCTTTGATCAGACAACCAAAACGAACTCTGCCGTCGGAGATATTTCTCCGACAGCCGGGACGAATGAATGTGGCTCACCTGGAATTCCAGTTCTGTCTGTGGAGGGAAAGGATGAGATAAAGGAGAGAAGGCACGGAGCCGAGGATGCTGATTGTTTTCTAGTTACGTCATCATTCGGATTTTCTTGAGCAGCATCATCCCCAGAAGCCGCTCGCACATCTGCGAGACCGTCGTCACATTGGCTTTGATGCTCAGTGATTCTGCCATCTTCTTATTTCTCTCACCAGCTTTGGAAAAATGCATTCTAACTTCTGTTCACAGTTTGAGAATAAAATGCCTCATGCTGAAAACTTCACCTGAATCCAACGCGACCACCAAAAGTCCCTTTGCACACATGCCATCTGGGCATTTCTGCACCATGCATGCATTTCTAAATGATCTTCTGGGCTCTTTTCCCACCTTTTGACAGAAACTAAATCAGCATATGGTGAATGGGTGGTTTTCCAGTCGCGGCGTGGGCTGTTGCTTGATTAAATCTATACAATGATCATCTTAGACAGAAGGTTAGGTGACTGATGTTGCAGATGTGCCTGCCATTGTTATCTGTAAAATCATTTCTATTTAAGGGTACATAAAATTGAACTTGACTTTCTTTTTTTTTTTTTAGTTTGAGGGTCAAATAAAAGCAATAACCATGAGTCAATAATTTAGTTTTTTTTTTTTTTTGAATTACAGGAAGACATAAAGAGAGATTTCAAAGACTGATGCCCCTGCTCAAAGGGCCAACCTCACTCTGACTTTTATGTGTCGCTACACGAGAAATGATCTTGGATGATTGTGTTGAAACTCAACATGATGAAGAAAACTCAAGAGTTTTTGGGAGGGGGGCAATTTTAGGCAATTTTAGAGTCCCCAATCAACCTCACATACATGTTTTTGGACTCTGGGAGGAAACCGGAGTCTGGTTTACAATCATACAACATACAATTGCTGTGAAACAATTAGAAATGGCAGCTGAAGCCCTTTAATATTAGTCCCATTTTTCTGAGGTGTAGCTTGTTTTTTTGTGTTTTGGACTGATGAAATGACTTATTCTGAGGACTATAACTCTTCAGTTCCTTCCGTTTCGACTTCGGATGCCACCAGCTCTGTTCAGTGCAGCACATTTAGTAAAGTTTGATGTTGGCTGATATATTCAAGTCAGATGGGGTGCAGGCTGAACATTTTCATGCTATGATTTTATGAAGAATTCAAGTAGGAACTTTTGACTAGTCTAGTTATTTGTAAATACACCAACTGTTTACCAAATGGGAGCTTTTTCATTATCATTCTGCAGATTCTAGTTTGTTGAGCTCTATAAATTATGTTAACTTATTTACATTTGTACAAAAAAATCTTTGAGAAATTTTGGGTAGACTGTACTATATAACCATTACTGTTTTTGTATGAATCATACATTTATTTAATTATTTTGTGAGGTTTAAATACATAAATTCAACGGCTGGTAACTGGTAACAAATTTGATAACTTGGACCAATTAAAATGTCTTATTTTCTGTGTACAAAAAATGATTTTACCTTAATTCTGCTAAAAATGCCTTTAATGCCTTGCCATTTAAAATCCTCATAAAACCTTCAAGAGATTAAAGACCTTGCTTTTTATTATTTTCCATATTTTATTTATCTGTAAACACACACACACACACACACACACACACATATGTACGTGTGTGTGTGTGTGTGTGTATCTATCTATATATATGTGTGTGTGTGTAGTTATAATTTCCAACTGTACTTTACATTATGATGTATTTGCTGTAACTTAGAAATGGAAATCAAAACTCTGACATTTCCTTTCTTGCTTTCCATTAGGAGTGAACTTCTGTCATTAAAAAGAGCATATAATTCTAACTACTTTATCCAGTGTTTTATAGCCCAGATAGGAAACTCACCTTATTACTGGCATTTTCATAAACTTTCTTCAGACTGAACTTTAACATTATGGGTTGCTAATTGTCTTTTATTACACTATAAGTAAAGTAATTACAAGCTCAGCCTGCAAATGTTGCCATGATGAGCAACAGTTTTTAGTTTTAAAAGCTCAATCAAAACTTAGAAGACTTGACTGAAGCCCAGGATTTATCAAGCCCAAGATCTTTTAATGGTCTGTGCTGACCGGTTTTTCTGAAACTTTAGAGTTTATACCTAGAAAGGCTCTTGAGTTTTGCTAATCTGAGCTAGTTCCACATCTCAAAAACCTTAGAAATACGGCGATGTTTACCATTTTGTGGCATACCCTCTTCTTTTAATAACTGTCTGTGAACGTTTGGGAAGTGATGATGAGATGACCAAGTGGGAGAGTTGGACATGTGGTGGGATCTTCAAAGTCTTAACAACTTTACGCTGAGGAACATTACTCAGTAGTTTTAAAGCAGATTGGTGAACTTTTGTCCATCTTTACATCTGTGAGGGTCTGACTCTTTGAAGTGCCTTGTTTATACTCAGTTGTTTTACTGACCTGTTGGTAGTTAACCCAATGAATCCAACTTTTTGACATGTGTTGCTACCATCAAATTCAAAATGAGCTAATATTTTCCATGAAATGGTAATAATACCGCATGTTTCAACATCTGGTATGTTGCTTATGCTTTTTTGGGATGAGATTTGCAAATCATTTGTTTTATTTGTTGTTGTGTGTGTTTCTTTTGTATTTTTTTACACAGCACCCCAGCTTTTTTGGAGCTGGGGTTGGGATTTCAATTTTGTACGTGTATAAAAATGTCTATTTGTACAGACATCTCCGTCCAGTCGCTGCCACCTCATCATGAGTCCGTCCAAGTCGACGGACGGCCAATGTTGTCTCAGATTACAGATAATGGATGCAAAACAGGGAGAATTCATGGCCCTTATTTCTAACACTTACCTATATTGACATAAATATCGAATTATTGATCCAGCTCTATAGAAGCAGATACCATGAACTGCCCTCCTTTTATGCCCATTGGCACGGGTTTGCACTAATAATAATAATAATAATAATAATAATAATAATAATAATAATAATAATAATAATGAGGTGGCAGTGACCAGAAGGAAATGTACAAACAGCTTTTTTTGTACACAGACATTAACAAAATGCTCTCTGTTTGTCTGCAGGACCCTTATACACCTTATAACTTCAGTGGAGTTACATTTTTGAGTCTTAAAATAACAAAACATGTTGTGGCTCCAGTGACACCTGTACTGACAGTAATAACCATTATGTAGAAAACACATAATCTATTCCAGCTTGAAACTGCTTCATTTACTGCAATTTTGTGTTTTTAACAAACATTTATACTTTTTACAATCTAAAAACAGACTTAAGGTTGTTTTGACTCCTAAATGCCAATTTAAAGTAATGAAAGCATGCTGGATATTTCATTAAGACCTCAGCGAAAACCAACAAAAAAAGGTATCATATTTAAAGTTGAAGGTCACCAGGTATAAAAGTAAAATAAAAGAAGAGATCAGTGGATAATAAATACTGAACAATGAAAACTGATCAAAGTTAAGTTTTACGTATACCCCGGGACACAGACTTAGTCCGAGGGGAGGAAGAAGCCATCAAAGGCATTGGCAATCTTACACTACATGGTGGATAAATACAACTCATGCTGTTGAATAAATGGCACTGGAAAACTAGAGAGTTCTCTCCTCTTCGTCTTTTCTTTTTATTGGGCTAAACTATCAGGAAAGCATTTCATCGACCCCAGAGGCAAAGTCTGAGTGACTGTAAAAGATAACTTTATGAGGAATAAAAGAAGAATCTTCGAGATGTGTCAGAGTCTGCAGAGTATGGAAGCTGTGCTCTGTTCTTGGAAAGTTTTTCCTTTTTCTTTTCTTTTTTTTTTCTTTAAACAAACAGTCACAAACCGTCTGACAGGCAAAGACATCAACCAGACAGAGAGGGTGTGGAGCTCTCTGAATTCTTGCTTCCAATTCATTTTATGACAACATAATCTCATACCAGTCTTTCAATAATCCACAAAACAGGAGTAATCCATTTCAGAGTAAAAAAGAAAAAAAGAAGTGCCAAATTGTATTTACTCAGAACATCTCATCCCCCCACCAGTGGGAGTGTTTATATGTGAATGTGTATACCTGCTGTTTGTCTCTGACAGCAGCCTTGATTTAGCTTCACAGAGAGGTGGCTCAGCGCACGGCTGTGAGATGGGATCCAGCGCTTAGCAACCGTGTCTCCACACCTGGGAAACCCATCAACAAACGGCTGCTTTTGGTCCATCATATCTGACTAATAGTTCCACGGATATTTCCAGATATGAGATTGGGTTTCAGGAACTTGCGTTGAACCTGTCTGACACACGTCAAAGAAAAGCATGAAACCCCCAAAAAACAAAGAAAAAAAAATAATAAATGAGCTGAATACTTCAAATCCACTCTGCTGTGCATCTTTCCTCTTCACTTGAACTTGTTTTGGATGCTGTGCTTCCATAAAGAGGTGAATCTGGTGAGTGGAGCAGAGGAAATGGGATAAGCAGGGTTTGCAGACGGGGGTGAAAGCAGCAGTGCAGCGCCTGTTTGTTCCTGACTTCTGACCATTACCTTCATCTGACTGCTGTCCCTCTGAGCTATTTGACTCAATACGTCTGAATGTGTCTGCCAACAACTTTAAACCTTCAAAAAGTAGAATTTTGTCTGGGGATAAAAGTGGTATCAGTTTAATGAAAACATATTCACTGTCTGTTTAAAACTTGATGTGCTTCAGTGTTAACTCTTCATAGGGCAGTCAATAAAATAACTGAAATTTAAAAATTTCAGTCCTAGAGGGTTATTGGAGAATATTAAAGGACCTATATTAAGATTGTAACTTTATTTTGTAATAACCAGAGTATGCAGTTCTACTGAAGTGACCAAATATGGTCACTTGCCCTGTAAAGGGTTTACCTTTGAGTTAAAGGTAGAGTAGGTAGTAACATTTAAACCAGACAAAAGTTGGGAACATGTAATGACAATGCTCCAAAAACCATAATCCATGAATAACCACATCTACAGAATCACTCTGGTTAGCTAACTATTTATTTCTCACAAAAATATGCAAATGTACAGAAAGTGACTACCAGCTAAAAAGTGTGCAGAAATGTTAACCGTACGTCGGAGTTGAACCGGGTTTTACTCATCTGAATGACCGAGCATCAAAGCACACAAAGAGAGTTTATTATGTGAAACGATAAAGAGACAGTTACTGTTGAATTTCTTGCAATATCTAGCCTTTTTTTGGCTACAGCAGTCTCAGTTACATGTTTTTAATCAACTGACATTTTTTTAATCAACAATTTTTGGTGAGAACTTGTTTTCTGCACCAACCCTAACCCTAAACCTAATCCTGCAGGCACTGGTGACTGATGGAAGCACCTGCTCACCTACAACTGTCTTGTGCACTCTGTATGGATCATATGAATGCACAGAGCTTGACGTATCAGAACTTGTTGAATTGTGGGCCATGTTGGTAGATACAGAAGTGGATAAAAAAAACGACGACACAGAAACCATGGGGAAAAAACAGGCAAATGATCCAACTATATACAAGTTGTCAAAAGTAAGCAAGAAAGCTTTACTTGAAGAAGACTGAGCTTTTAAAAGGTTTAGATTCATCCAAAATAAAGGGTGGAGCAGTGATGCCAGCCTGCGACCTGAGACACCTGGTGTGTTTTCTCATTTTTTCCAAGGTGTGAGCGCATATGCAGAGCAGCAGCTTAGGAGCTTGTGCAGTTTACCGATGGATGGATGTGAGACTTAAAAACCGTCAATTCTTCAAGCTTTTTTTTTTTTTTTTACAATGGTATGTGGCATCAAACAAGACTTGATCTGGGTATGTAGCAGCTGTTTTATTTTCTTTACCACTGTCTAAATATACATGATAGGTTAGTGCCAAGATTGGCAAAAAGAATCTTGTTTAGATGGATGTGAGACTTAAAAACTGTCAAATCTTCAAGCTTTTATTTTAAAAAATTACACTGATGTGCAGAATATACATGTAGCTACGAAAATGGCGGCTTTCCAAAGAGTGCAATGCAGCATGATGACCCACAAGCCTTACCCTTTTTCCTTTTCTTTTGTTTACTTTGTTTATTGTTTTTACAGTGCTCAGCCATTTACAGATGACAATATTTTTTTATTAATCTGGTCATATTTATTTATTATCGGAATGTGAAAATGATTTTAACTAAGTAAGAAGTCAAATTCTTCTTGAAAAGATCATTTACTCCAGCTGACTCTGTGAAGCAGCTACTTTGTTGCAGGACTAGAATCAGCCGGCAGAGGGCGACATTGTAACGCGGCATCAACAGTTGAAGACAGTGGGCACCTTGCGAATATTTTAAACGTTAGTATTCTCCCTATATATTTATATGTGTGTATTTCTGTTTATTTTATGCCTTTTGTCCTCTTTTTAATTCATATTTTGATTATAGCGCTCATTTTACCCACATGAAACATATTACAGTTTAGTAAATGAAATTTAGCGCCTTAACTGTAGTTAGGAATAAATGATCCACTCGTGTTTATCGTCTTCAAGTTAAAAGCAAAATAAAGGAATCATCTCTGGGCCTGGTTCTTACGTTAATATTGTGTTAATACAGTTAGCAGAGAGAAGCCGTGTGACGGGAGGGGCGGAGTGAAACAGTCTCCAGCTGACATCCTCAGACCACAGACCAAATCCTGGCAGAGGGCTGCTGCTCCTCGTCAAGCGGACAGGTAACGGTTAATTTCTCCGTTTGCTCTGAAAACACCCTCGGAAAGCAAGCTGGGGCACCCGGAGCACGCGCAAGTCAAATAAACTGCAGCGGGGGGAGACGTTAGAAATGTAGGAGCTGTGCGTAAAAAGACCGCCGCGTTGGGGGGATTGAGCCAAACTTGAGGGGCAGCCAGCTTATTCATGCAAATTTGTGAAATCAGAGGCGGGCCTTTGGGCGATGGAGTCACAGCCGGAAAAGCAAACCCCCCTCCTGGAGCAGCAGCGACCGTCAGAGAAGGAGATGCGGGGCGCAAGGACGCACTGACGGCGGCACAGAGGCGACTGTTTTAAAGACGCAAAGAGAGGAGAAAAAGAAAGTTCTTCTGTGTGATTGGCTACAAGTCGTCTTCAACTCTTATCAGCAGCTTTTCTGCGGCGCCACTGCTACTGGATCTCCAACTGAAGGATCACTGCGCAGACCGAGACGCGCTGCAGCAACCTAAACGGCTATTCTTCGTTTTTATTTTATTTTATTTTTAATCAACAAGTTTTCAGTCGCTTCGAAACATTTCAAATACAGAGTCCTGATCCAGATGAAGTTACCGCCTCCTTTATATTCCGAATTTCCGCGTAAAGACGCCACAGCTTCAGATTGAGAAAAACTTTTTTTATAATTGAATTTAAGTTGCTGAGGACTTTAATACGACATGTCAGAGAACGACAGCGGCTCCAACACCGGCTGCGGGTCCGAAACAGATGGCAGCAGCGTGAGTGTCCTCAGCTGGGAGCAAGTGCAGCGGCTGGACGCCATCCTGACGGAGACCATCCCGATCCACGGCCGCGGGAACTTCCCCACTCTGGAAATGCAGCCACGGCAGATCGTCAAAGTTGTGCGGAGTCGGATGGAGGAGAAACGGATCCACGTCCGAGACGTGCGGCTGAACGGCTCTGCAGCCAGTCACATCCTGCACGACGACAGCGGACTGGGCTTCAAGGACCTGGACCTCATATTTTGCGCAGACATGAAAGGTGAAAATGATTTCCAGACTGTGAAAGACATAGTTTTGGACTGTCTCCTGGACTTTTTACCCGACTGTGTGAATAAGGAGAAAATAACCCCGTTGACTCTAAAGGTACATTTACTTTTACAACTTTTCACACAAATTTTCTAGTTTCCTTTTTATATAAATGTGACAAACTTGTAGCAGATTAACATATGGGGAAGTTAAACTCGTTTAGTGACAGTTAAATTGTGCTTTTCTGTGGTTTAACCTATTTATTTGGTGGGGATATAAGTAGTTTCAATTTCCTTTATAGGCTACTGGATTATTTCTTTTAAAAGAAGAGTAAGAACTTTATGAACATGTTTGTTAATGCTGTTTTCTCTCTGCTTTTATCTCTCTCTCTCACACACACACACAGGAAGCCTATGTGCAGAAGATGGTGAAGGTGTGCAATGACTCGGACCGCTGGAGTCTCATCTCCCTCTCCAACAACCGTGGGAAGAACGTGGAGCTGAAGTTCGTGGACTCCCTGCGGCGGCAGTTTGAGTTCAGCGTGGACTCGTTTCAGATCAAACTGGACTCGCTGCTCCTCTTCTACGAGTGCTCCGAGAACCCCATGGCCGAGACCTTCCACCCCACCATCGTGGGCGAGAGCGTGTACGGAGACTTCAGCCAGGCCCTGGACCACCTACGTCACAAGATCATCTGCACCCGGAACCCAGAGGAGATCCGAGGCGGGGGTCTCCTCAAGTACTGTCACCTGCTGGTGCGGGGCTTCCGGGCCGCGTCCGAGTCGGAGATGAAGTCCCTGCAGCGCTACATGTGCTCGCGCTTCTTCATTGACTTCCCGGACATCGGCGAGCAGCAGCGCAAGCTGGAGTCCTACCTTCAGAACCACTTCGTTGGCCTGGAAGACCGCAAGTACGACTACCTGATGACGCTCCACGGAGTGGTGAACGAGAGCACGGTGTGCCTGATGGGACACGAGAGGCGGCAGACCCTGGGGCTCATCGCCATGCTGGCGGTGCGCGTCCTGGCCGAGCAGAACGTCATCCCCAACGTGGCCAACGTCACCTGCTACTACCAACCTGCTCCTTATGTGGCAGACGGCAACTTCAGTAACTACTACATAGCGCAGGTGCAGCCGGTGTTTGCCTGCCAGCAGCCTGCGTACTCCACCTGGCTGCAGTGCAACTGAGTCAGGAGTCTTTAAACAGGAGCGAGCGCCACCTTAGAGCTTACACAGAAAGGAGTTTATTGTTTTGCATCAAAGCTTCTGTCTTTAGTTCATACATTGAGTATGAAACCCAGAACAGCTGGCTTTCCCTTTAAGTGCGCGTCTTAATGTGAATACCGCACACTTTCACCTGATCCTGCCCAGGCCGACGAGGTTTGGAAAAGACTGATTATCTTGGAAGCGACGGCTCAGCGCAGACGTGTGTTTGAGTTTGAGTGTGAGCAGCAGAACTGTCATCCAGACTCACCAGATCTGTCACAAACTGACTCGCCAGCATGTTTCCGCTGCCGACCGACCGGCTGCATCAGTGTCCTGAAGTTGACAGCGCCTCCAGCGCAGCTTTCAGGGGTGTTTCACTCAGTGCCCACACACACACACACACACACATGCAGGGCTCTGCATTTTGCTCCACATCTAGATTGGATGTCACTCTGACATCTCAGCCTTGCAATTTGGATATAAATCTGTTTGTTTACAGACCAAAGATTTCTTTTGTTTTTTTTGGACCGTTTCTAAAAGCCAATTTTGATTGGGGGGGAAGGGATCAAGCAGAATATGAAGCTATTGTAATATCTATTTGTATATGTGAGCATATATCTATATATATGTGTGTTTATAAGTGCCTATTGCCTCTCAGCAGTCAGATAAAACAATGAACAGGCCATGTGACCCTGTCTGTCATCAGACATGAGACAGTAGCACCCCAAAGGCTTGTGAATGTAGATGTGAAATCAAGCACGGTCAGCGTTTCCGTATGAAAAAGAGGACCGTGGGTTGGTGTGGATTTTGCATTAAAATAGCAGTCAATCGTGTGATTGATGAGTATTTGCAATGTTTACAACCTTCATGTGAATATTTGGTAATCCAAGACGTTATCCTCTCTGACTGAGGTCCTTTTTGAGTACTGTCAGAGCCATTTTGAGAGGGGTGCATAAGCATTTAAGATAATCAGAAACAACAAAACTTAAACACAACATTTCTTGTATATTTTGTACAGCCGAGGCTCGCTCTTTCTCATCCAAGAAAAGCAGATAAGAGGCAAGACAGAGACGGTCCAGAGAGATTTGCTGTGTGTGGTCCCCATGCCTCCTCCTGCAGCCGTACTGTAGGATATTTGCAGAGACGCCACAGATGATGAGAGTTTGATGTAGCACCCTGGCAGGGAATTCCTCAGCTGTCGCTGAAGAGCGTGAACTCAGCCGGGGTCGGGTTCACAGACGCCCCGTTCAGGGTTCGGGAAATGATGTGCCAAACACTTTGGTGGCCCAGCTGAGCGCCCCGAGCTTTAATAAATCCATTTGCAGATGTACATGCTTTGCTGATACAAAAAAGAAAATAAAGACAGAGAGAGAGTGAGCAAAAGCGGGACAGCGGGAGAGAAAACCAGGGAGAGTCAAGAAAGTGGTTAAGAAAGAGAGAGGAGAGGGATCAGTCTGGAGAGATGGGTGCAGCTGGTGATGGGGTTGATCTCACTTGGGCTACCCTGCCTTAAAGTCCCATTAAAGCTTTTTGCAGCTTGTTTCTATTTGTTGGGAATACTAAACTGTTCAATTATCAGCATTTGATTTCTGTTTCAATCTGAATGATGACTAAAAGACAAAAAATGAGTGGAAACTGAAGATATTACATTTACACAAACCAGCTGCAGGAGACTTCAAGTTGCAGCTTGTGTTTCATCAATGCTTATCAGTGATTTTATTATATATATATATATATATATATATATATATATATATAGTTCAACTCAGTTCCTTCAAATTGCAATTTGCTCTCTCTTTCCATCTTATTCTTTTATTTAGTTTTGATTTTATTTTAATTATTGGTGTTCAGCACTTTGGCCAACTGTGTTGTTTTAAAGTGTTTTATAAATAAAATTGAGTTGAGGTAAAGATGCAGGGTTTAGCCGCATGACTAGCATCTAGCATCAAGTAAATATAACAACAAGCTGTTGTTCTGTCGTTTCTGTTTTGCATCTTTCTTATTGTCACTGCCCTCTGGAGTCATTTCCTCTTGCTAACTGTCCACGTTGGGGGATGTAAAGATGATGTTTTGTGAGTTTATAAAGTCTGACCAGCTGACTTGCTAGTTAGCTCCAGTCTGTAAACTAGTGTTTGTGCCTCCCAGTTAGAGATTGTGGGTCGCTGCATCGTCTTGTATGTATTGTCTCAAGTATCTGTTTTTCTTTTTGTTCATGTAGTCTTTTACAAATCCCACTTAAGAAAAAAAAAGTTCTTGACATGTATGTATATTTTTTATGATTGTTATTTTTATAAATACACCAGACATTGCAGATGTTGCAGTGGTTTTGAATCTGTGATTGGGCTTCAAAGGATATGTTCTCAATAGCTTTTTTTTTTTTTTTGCTATATTCTGTTTTGTGTCCAAATGGGTCAAAAGGTTAAAGATGTTTTTCTCAATAAAATATAGGACAACCGGATTAATAACGCCTCTCATTATTCATCTGTCTGAAACAAAACCAGATCAGCTTCACTGGTTTGATCCGGAGAGATATCCTCTACTAAACATGAGAAATTACATAGTTGATAATTAACTCAAGATTTTTTTGTCTTTTTTTCCCAAATGAAAGTCAGAGTGGCTTTTTTTCCCTCCTGCATGAGCTATTCAGCGGTTTTAAAATGGGTTCCCCGCTTTATCGGCCTGGTAGTCAAATCCCTGCTGCAGCCTGCCGGGCCCAGCAGCCTCAGCCGAAAACCCGTCCAGAACCTGATCGCTGCTGCCAGAAAGAGCTGTTGCTGAATGCGGGGGGATTTGCATCCACCCAAAATAGAGACTTTAATGCTTTTGTAGTGTGAATATCTATGCCTGCTCATCAAATTCTCGGTTGGTGCCCCCCTCCCCCATCTACTTCCATACACCACCAGCAGCAACGATCGGCGCTCCGGCCTGCTGTGGTCGGAGACTCATTCTTGTCAGGCTGCTATAAAACTCACCACAACAGGGCTGACTGTCACATAGGTCACATGACAAACTGGCCTAGATACAAAGGGATATGGAGAAGAAAACACACTGAGTCAGACACTCACTCTGTGATATAGTCCTATATATAGCAGAAACGATAAGGACATTATTGCTTTCACTTAAGCGCATTAACAGCTCATCAATCTGAGCCATTAAAGGAATGATTAGCAGGTCCAGGCTTAACTGGTCTACGCATACAGACAAGCACATGAGCAATGATTGATTTGTATGTCCTGTTCTGTTGGCCCTTTTTTGTTCATAAAGAAAAAAAGTGCTGAAAGAATGTGTTTATGCATTTCAAATTTGTCTTTCACAAGCTTTCCCAAATGGATGCTGAAAGAAAAGGAAGGTTTCAACTTTGGACGACACCCACTGACTCCTCTGAAGTCCTGTAGTGAAACAATCAGGTGGAGTTTGGATGCTTTTTGCAAGAATTACCCTGGCTTTTATCTCCTAGCCCCATATTACCTTTGGATCACTTTAAAAAATGGACGTTTCTTTTTAACACCAACAGAGACAACAGAAATGGTTTTCGCTACCAGTTTTCATGCTGGCATGCGAGTGTTGTTTTACAACACACTTGAAAAATGTGAAGCCATCCTTTTAAAAACCACCACAACACAGCCTTGAAGCAGGAATGCTGTTGGGCCGAGTGGCTGACTGCGTATGGCCTCGTATTTAGAGAAAAAAATAACTCCTTGCTGGACATTTTCCCACCATCTCCCATCTTACATGTAGTGACAAATTCTCCCTTTGTATCATTATTGTGATGGAGGAATACAAGTACTTTTACTTAGTTGGTAATTACAAATTAGGATTACTGAATCCAAAACATGTGACTAAAGTTGAATATTATTTGTTTTAAGACATTTAACAGTTTACAAAAGAAAATCTTACAAGCAGCCAAATGGAATAGAGGCAACTATTTTGATAATTGTTTAAAGCATTTGTTATGCCATTAGTTTTTGGACTAGCAACTTTATTGTATTGTTTAACCTATAGTGAACGTATTTTATCATTGACTAGTCTCTGTATGTTTAATCAACAGTTAAATAAAAACAGGTGGAATGAGCATTCATTTGCTCATTCAGGAACAGGTAAGATCTTTACACAACACTTTCAAGGTGGGACTTTCCTTTTTGCGTTGCCTCGTGTGAATGACCTTAAGGTTGAACCTCTGTTACACGTTGGGAGAAAGAGAGAGGTGAAACATGAGGAGATGAGCAGGGTCTATCAAACACTGTTGCCTTTAAAGTTGTAATAAAGTGAAAATAAGCAGATCTGAAAGCTACTGAATCTTAGTACTTAGTAGTATTACAATACTAAAATAAAAGCACGGGGAGAACATACACACAAACTTCACATAGTCGAACCAGGAACCTTCTTCCTGTGAGGCAACAGTCCTAAGCTACTCTACCGGTCCTCTGCTCACTTTGATCAAATTCTTCTATCTCTGGATCTCTGGGTCTCTGGTTCTGGTTTTACTGCACAAACTGATGGCTACAGATAAAACTCCACTCACTACCACAGATTTATAGCAGATATACACCATCCAGCTGCTCACACTGAAGGACTAAAACCTTCTCAAAAAGTCAAGTCTAATAAATGTCTTCCATTAGACAGCCAAACTGTTGCATCTCGGGTCCAGTTTCTTGTCCTGGTGAAGATTCATCCCTCTGTAGTCTGACAATACTTTCATCAGTTTATTCCTGCTCCTCTTAAAAAGAACAATCAACTCGTCGTCTGGTTCTTAATTCAAGATGAGATGGCAAAGCCGTTTTCTGTACTCAGTCCTTTGTCCACCGCTGATACACCCCACAACAACAGAGACATCTGAGTGTTTCTGGACAGGAAAATACCCTGAATTGTACTGGAGGTCTATGGTGTACATGGGTGAAGAAAAATGGTGAGAGTACAGCTCCCTGTGGTGCTCCTGTGCCACCAACCAACTTCTGAGTCACATAACAAATCATGGTCTATTTGTCAGATAGTCAAAAATCTGTGGAGGCGTCCACAGAGCACAGAGAGCAGACTTGTTGAAGCAGGTGTATGATGGCACCTTCAACTCCAACTCCATAATGGTAAACAAACTGCAGTGGGTCCTGAAAGGTGGTTACTCAGGTGGGTCAATATAAAGTTCTGCCAATACTTTAGTGGTAAATGAACAACAGCTTATTATTATTTGGAACTGGAACAAGACAGGAACAAGACAGGGTGTCTTCTGCTCTGGACTGTAACCTTCTGTAGCACTGGTGTTTGTTGTCTGGCAACAGCTGAGCAGATGATCATGTAAGATGTATCATCAAAATAACACAGATGAACTCTCTCAGGTATAATATGAGTGCAGAGATAAAGCTAAAAAGTTTAATATCTGGGGTGCAGAGACGCTCCTTCACAGTAATATGCCAGGATCACGTAATTTGTGATTAACAAGCACTGCAGTCTCACCTCCTTTACATTTGCTGTTGTTCTTGGAGTCTCTTTCTACCAGTATGGTCATAAATGTGGGTAGAGAGGCTTCACATTCTGCATATGTTCCTGAAGTTACATCAGCGTAAACCACAAACTACTCTTCCTGATATTTATGTCTCTGTGCTTCTCAGCACTCTAAGCTTAACTTCAGATTCCAAATTATGGGAAATGTTGATTAAACCTCCCTTTCCTTTCTCTCCTGGTTTTTAACTTTTCCCCCCTAACTGTCTGCATATATATATGGTGGGTTAATGTTGAGGTCGGCAAAAGAAACCTTTTTTTTATATGTCTATGCACTTTGATCTTGCAGCAGATGTAAGTTTTCTTGTGCATATGTGAGAGTGAAGATAAAAGTTTCCTTCAGCCCTTTTGAGAGTTTGATCTAACAAACTGTATTAGGACCTGAGACTGATTCTGTCAAAGAGAACTAAAATCACATGAAGTTCAGAAAAGACAAAGACAGAAGTTTGTGATGGATAGTGTGTGTGTTATTGATAATTTAGTGATGTTTTTTTTAGTTGGTGTGGTGTGTGTAGACGAGTGTATGATGTTTTGTGGTTATGTTGAAAAGGGGAAAAAAGTGATGAGCAAACTGATGGTTAAATAGTTGACCACTTTAGGTGCGTATGTCTAGTTTATTTTAAACTTATGTGATGGGTGAAAACGTCAGAATGGACCATACTGTTCAGGAGCTTGAATCCATTGAAGACATATTATTCACCACGGCTGCTCACTAACTTAAAACCTTGATATTATCCACATGAATCCTAAAATCACTGAAAGTATCTGACATCAAAGATGAGCAACATCAACTTGTTATGCTGATCTTCATCTGGAAGCTAAGT
>JAOWBL010000008.1:2176637-2202232 GCA_028564865.1 Zenarchopterus dispar | reverse complement strand
TTTTAATCAAGAAACTATAAACACAATGACCCCAAAAATGTTTTTATGAGCACAATTCTGATGGTGTATATCAACTACCAATGTGTCATCAAAAACGCACTTAAATTAAAATGAGTTGTGACCTTTTTAATGTAAGATCCATAATTGTATCAAACAATCGAATGTACCAATGGGTGAAGCCTGAAAACAATGTGCCTAACTATTAAAATCTAATTTTTTTTTTCCTTGTCCTTAAAGCAAAGCTGTTTCAGCTCCTCCAGGCTGTTTGGGCTCTGCAGGTGCACAGAAATGTTGAAACTATGTTTAAACTATGCTTATCAAGCTTTAATAAAGACATGCTAGGAAATTAAAATATATCAATTTAAATCACTTGAATGCATGGCTGCAACCAAGTTAAGCATTTTTTCTGAATTAAACTACAATTAATTCGTTTATTTATATAACACCAAGTCAGGACTAACGTCATCTCAAGGTGCTTATTTTGCCTCACTAAGGAGACCAACAGATTGTATCAAAACTTTTCTTTGATTTTTGAATAAGCTGAACTGTAATGTTAAAGTGGCTTGAAGTGACATTTGTCATGATTTGACGCTTTATAAATAAAGCTGAATTGATTTAAATATAATCCCCCATGCTGAGCAAACATTAGGTGACTGGGGAGATGAAAAACTCCTCTTTAACAGGAAGAAACTCTGACAGAACCAAACTCAGGAAGGACAACCATCTGCCTCAACCGGCAAAATCAAAAATTACAGTTGCATTTAGCCGATGCTGGTCACTTCCCTTAGCATGGTAGCATGACGATTACAGATGAGGAAGTCACAGCGGCGAGCCATTGGCTAGCAGCTGGTTTGAAAGCAGGATAAAAAGCGTCAAGTCAGTGTATGGAGTAGATGGTTTCCAGTATGTACTGGGTTGACCTCAAGTCCTCTGAGAAAGGAAGAAACACATTTTTTATTTCTGTTTTTCCATGGGTCTTTTCTCGGAAGACATTCTGGCTTGTCACCACAGTCAAAGCATAAAAGATTAATAAAAATGATGAAACATTTGCAACTTCAGCCATTGTGAATGCTCACCACAAAACAGATGGAGCAGATGATGGTGCCTATTTATTATGCAAATTTCCACTTGCTTGAGTGGACTCTACTTCTGTGAAGCAGAAGCCATCATCCCTGTGCTGTTATGGAGGATATTTAAAGCTTGATTGTCCCAAATGGCTTCAGCTCTGTTGATTCTTTATTGACAATTACAAAAATCTTCAGTATCCGGTTGATGCTGGTTCATAATTGGAGTTTGCTGTACATTTACATCAGATTGCATCAATAAAAGTAAAACACACTGTCAAAGGAGAACAGAGGGAGCAGAACAGCTTAATGGTCCAAGTCTTCTACCAGACAGGTGTCATGAACTTTGTTCCACTTTATTGACAACCACATCTACCACAGCAAAGTCAAGTTAAGGATATAATAACCATAGACAGGAAACAAGGGTCAAACAGTCATAGGTATTGATACACACTGCCACTGCTGTATTTTAATTGAATCCTACTGAGGCAGACAACATTCTCACAGTGGAAAGATTTCCTGTTCAAATCCCATCTCAGGCCTTTCTGTCACTCAGTCTATCTGTGGTGTAAATCCAGCTTCTGACAGTAAAATTGAAGCAGCTAAAAATCAAATATAGAACAGAATAAACAAAAATAAAACCATTCAAGAGTGTGAGCCTTTTAGCAAACAATGTTGCAATACTGCACTCTCCATGACAGATTTAAAGAAGATAAGACTAAAACTGAAACTAACAGTGCAAAATAATCCTGTTAACTTCTTTCATCCTAGATTTTTTTGTTAACATCTACAAGTTAGTACCTCAAAAACTAAACTAAAACTAATCGGTTTTTCAAAACTAAAACTCCCAATACACTTGTTAAACTAACTAACTGACTAACCAAAACCAAACGGAAAAGTGAAATAAAGGTAAAAAGTATATATTTTTAAAAAATCTAAACTACCACAACTCTGGTTTGAGGTCTAACAAAGAAAATGGATAACTAGAGAGCATTCATTCATCCCTCCAGAGATCCAGCAGCTCACGCAAAATAGGAGTGATGGAAGAGTTATTAAAAAGCTTTCAGAGTCCAAAAAGAGGTGTTGAAAATAGCTGTGGGGATGAAGGATCTCCTGAACCTCTCAGTCCTGCAGCTGCAGGGAGATAAGCTGCTCCTCCCACCAGACAAGATGTTGTGGAGAAGGTGGCTTCTCCAGCTTGTTCCATGTGCACCCCTCCACAACCCCACTAACTCCCGTCTCCTTCCCAGTCATGTCAGACACCCAAATATGAACTACTTGGAAAGAGAGGAAGGGATTTTTCCCTCTCCCTTTTTATTTTTCCCTCCCTATGAACATCCAGGACACTGAAGTGCATATTATTTAAAACACAGCAGTGAATGTCTTCATGCAGATTCTCTTACAAACTTGTTCAATCAGCCATGATTCCACCATTTCTTCTTCATTATCTGTTTCCCTTTTTTATTAAGAGTGAGATGGACATGTCCACTACTTGGTCAATGTGCTGTCTCTAAACTGGTAACTGAGCTGAAGTGGCATGTTCCAGCAGACTTCCAGACCTCCTCGTTCTGTCTACTTGCCCAGTTTTGGATTAACCAGGGTTGGGCAGTGTCAGTTCTTACTGACATGGCACCATGCAGTAAGTTCTTTCTTTTTTTCTTTTTTTTTTTTTTTAAAGGCATCAGAAGCACTTCTTAGAAAACCTGCGGATGACATCAGAGGTTTGTCCAATTCTTTTTATTCAGTCAGTCGCTCTTTCTGGTCTTGAATTAACTCTTTTGCTTTGTCTGTCCACAGTACAGACACAAGCCATCGTGGAAAAGCAGCCGCTTTGTGGTGGAATTAAACTGAATGATGAAAAAGATTGCAAATGTCCAACGCAGTTCTTGTTTGTACTTCTAACCCACACCTCTTCATTATCTTTCGTTTCTCTCTCAATGCCGTCATCGTCATGACATTTTTCTTCACTGAGCCACCTCTAGCTCAAGCTTACCATCAACCGATAAGCCTGTCTGCATGGGCTGAATGCCCCAAAATCCACTGCTCTGCATGGGATAAGGGTGGCTCAGATGATAAAGTATGTTATCATAAATTACACGTCAGGCAGTCAGCAGTAAAAGACAACCCTGCACGAACTGGCAAGGCTCAGCAAGCTCAAAAATGTGGAACTGAGGCTCCATTTTTAAGTCATTAGCTGCCCACATTTATCTTCAGTTAGGACACTTTTGAGATATTAAAGATTTAAAACTGCATCTAGATGTTTTTGTTACAATGTGACTTCTGACAGTCCGAGACTGCAGTTGGCACTGACAAAACCTGGTAAATCAGTTCGTACAGAAAATCTTTTTAATTGGCTGATGCAATGAACTGCTGTCTAAGAACTGCTTTGCACATAACTGTTTGAAATCACCTTCACCCAGTACTATAACTGAAGCAGTAGCACAACTAGTGCTAAATGACAAACTGTGTTTTTTTTTAAATACAGGTCTTGGATGATTTAGCATCTAAAATTTAAAACATAAGGTATGGGTTCAAAGGGTAATAAAGGGTATCATTTTCCAAATAAAATCAGATCACAAAAATGTCTGGGGCTGATTTGAGGACCTCTGACAATCATTGGAGGATTCTTTGCATGTCATGGTTGAAAACACACTTCGGTTTCCAATACTGAAATCTTACATATGTCTAGAGTCCATTAAGAGAGAGCACTCTTGGTTGGGTCAGAATAACTATTAACATGTCAGATTTGACTGTGGCTTTTTGTTTTGAGCCTTACAGTATGTGGTCTATATGGTGAAAAAGTGGTCTGCTTGTACTTACAGAAGGGTGTACTTATTAAAGCTATATTCAGAAGATCCACACATTAGTATTCATTGTCTTTTCTGTCTGGTCCCACAGTCGCTGCTTTTCTGTTCTTGACTAATAAGTGAATGGGCTGTAGTTAGCAAAGTAAACTTTTTATTGTTATATTGCGAGCAGTGTAACCCCCGCGGATGCCTCTAGCTTCCACGGCAGACACTCAGTGGTCAACGTCTAACTAGAGCAAGCTGTTTTTCCACCCCCTCCACCCTGGCCAGCACATCAAAAGAGGATTTTGGGATTTATGCGTAACTGTTTTTATTACACAGAGCCCCCTCACTATGAATAAATAGTGAAATATTGCATGTACTTTTTGAAAAAATGACTTCCATCAGCTCTGACTTTTACAGATAAAATCTCACTGTAAGCAATGAACCAGAGCTGGTTAAGTGATATTAAAATCTTTTACAGATATCAAGCAGGTGCCAAGCTGATTCACACAGCAGGTGTGAAAAGCTTGTGTCATGTGACATCAACCTTCAGGGTTTATTTAGACATACAGTAACTCAGTATAATTACAGCCTGGAAACATTCTTTAAGTTTACAATATCATCATCAATATGACGACAAGAAAACTCCAGCTTACCCCAAAGGTGTACCTTTAGCAGATTATTTTGTCAGATAAACTTGTTTTGTGAGGGAAACTCTGAAATGTGCAATTTGTGGGATGGCCACTAGGGGCTGGCTCCAAACTCAAGTCAGTCTCCGCTGAAATCCTTGTTAAAATGTAGAACTTTACAGCAGAAATAAACACATTTACAACCTGGCAAAACAATTGCTTCTGGTGAATTTCTATGAATCTCAGCAGGTAAAATAAAGAACCATAAATGCATGCATAATGAGTCTTTTGATTGACAGCTGCCTGTAGGTAATGGATACTTGTGAATAAAGGCCGAACAGAGCATAGTCTGTTTTTTAAGATAACATCTTGTGTAGTGCTGTATTCCTAAACGACCACAGTGAATCATCTTTGCTGAAGGCTGCTAACTGAACTAAACATTGTGGATGGCCTCTAGCTCATCGGCCGCTTGCCCTGGCAGCAGCCAGATCACCTGGCTCCTCCAGCTGAGCTACCCTCCAGCTGACTTGCACCCTTTTTGATTAACCAGACTTTCCCGGACCGCCATCTGGATCGAGCTCTGACGAATCCCTTTAGTCATTTAGCCAAGTGTCAACTGTTCAAGGGTCCCAATGGTGCTTGGCTGGAGCTCTGGCAGTACTTGTTTTATGTGTTGTTTTGATAACATCAGCAGTGAGGATGGCCAGACAGACAGTTATCTTATGGTAACTGAGCTAAGGCGGGCATGAATGACCAGGCGGTCATTCTGCCCATTCACCCATTTTTGGATTAACTTGGATTGGGCAGAGTCATCTCCTTCAAATATGGCACACAGGGATTTGTCTAGTTTGTTTTATATTCTATACTTTCCACAGGAGAGCAACAGCCATTTGGCTTATTTTTAAAATTATTTTAAAAGATTGTTTACCACTGTTGAGCAATGTTGCACATGGCATACACTTGTAATAGTTGTATCTGACTCAAATGCCACAAGAATATAACATGTAAGAGCTTTAATATTACCAGTCAAATCCGGTTATCTCCGGACCACACTGGTAGAGCCCTTGTTGCATCCCCCTTGTGGCGGACCTCCTGAGACACCTACCTGGGCTTCTTGTTTGCCATCAGAGGCAGACCTACACACAGCCAATTCTCTTATTAATCTGGGTCTCATCAATCCATCAGTCATCTGGGTCTCATCAGTCCATAATCAATAAGCCCATCCAACATGCATGCATCCCCTCCTGATGATGTTCTCCGAGGGTTAGAGGCCAAACCTCTCATAATTATCCCATAATAACCTCTTAAAATAAAAATTCTATTTGAGCAGGCTCCTCATAAAGCTGAAATTAAGCAATGGAGAAAAATTAAATATAATGCACTGGTACATTTTAACATCTATTGTCATAAAATAAGTAACTACTAATTACTAAGCATTTTATCTTTGAACATGTTAGTGTCTGGTTGTATTTGAATCCAGCTGACATGTCTTTGCATATCACAAGTGTCTCTGACTCGGCAATGACATCAGTTAAACCTGAGCAGTACTGGATCCTGACCTCATCCCTCAGGGAGTCAGAGGTCAAGGGACAGGAAGCGCTGGCTTGTATCAGACACAAGCAGAGCTTGGGTCATCACTGTCAGAGAGCAGCCTCTATGACGTCTGTCTAAGGACGTAAATCGCAGCCTGGTGGCATATCAGATGCTAGAAAATCTACCCACCATAAAAATCCTCTTCAACTCTGGGAATGTGAGGAGAAGAAATCAGTCATTGGCAGTCAAACGTTTAAGAACCAAAGACTGTTGGAATATCAGGATAATCCTCAAACTGGAGGTCAATGAGCCGCTGCAGTATTGGGAGGGGTGAGAGGCTAAGGGAAAAATGTGGAGAGAAAGTAAATGAAATAAAGATGATTTTTTTTTTCTGAAAAAAAAAACAAACACCAGGTGGTATCTGCTGAGTAACATCGTGTCATAGGAACATCTGCTTGTGAAGTTGAACTAAAGGCAAAAATGTTCCCAGTCTAGATGTAATCAGTAAGAGGATGGGAAATTTCTCATGTCAGAGTTGGGAAATTCTGACTTCCCATTGGTCATAAATGGGAAGCAATTAGTAAAAACAACATTTCTGCCATTACAAATTAAACTTGCAAGCAGCAGTAAGAAGGAGTCCAGACATCACTGGCAACGAATAACACTCTTCTAACATATTCACAGGGTTTTGTCTGGCTTTAAACCCTAACCCTTATCTGGTAGAATAAAGGTTTAATTAAAAATAAATAAACTGTTATTCAGTAGCATTCCTTTACTGCACTCCATTTTTGATGTCTGTTGTTTATACTTGCAATTGTTGCCCTGCTTGTCTCCTGCTTACTCATTGGTTGTATGTGCATCCAGTGGCATCCAGAGACAGTTGGTACTGCATCCTGGATATTAAAGTTAAATTAATGTTTGTATCAAAGAGAAAGAGACTGGTTCCTGGTTCGACTCACGGCAGGAGTCTTTCTGTGTGGAGTTTGCATGTTCTCCCTGTGCTTGCATGGGTTTTCTCTGGGTACTCCAGTTTCCTCCCACAGTCCAAAAACATGTATATAAGGTTGATTGAGAACTCTAAATTGCCCATAGGTGTGAGTGTGTGTGTGCATGGTTGTTTGTCTGTATATGTGGCCCTGCGATGGACTGGGGACCTGTCCAAGGTGTACATTTGTCTCTCACCTGCAATGAGCTGGGATTGGCTTCAGCAGACCCCGTGACGCAGTAATTGGATTCAGCAGGTATAGAAAATGGATGGATGGATGGAGAAAGAGACTGAGGATGTCTGGCCAGGCTAAGCCAAGACACAAAACAGAACTGACCAGCTTGTGCCATGCATAAAGATGGTTTTCTTTAAATTAGTTAATTAATTTTTATTTATGTAGATGATAATATGCCCAGATTCTTTTCAGTTTTCTGTTCATGCTGCAGTCTTTTATAATGTGCTAAACCTTGTCTCCTTGTACCAATATTTAGAAATGTGTTCCCAAACAAAAAATGAGTATTTAATTCAACATTAGCTATGCCTTCCTTATTTCCACACAATTTTAAATAAGTAACAAATTGTTTTTATTTAAACTTTAGACCTCACCCCAAGAGCATTGTGGTTTACATTAAAACTATATAATATGTTTGACAACAACGCTAAGCAAGCAGATAACATCATTTACTATGGCTGTAGTTGCCATGGCAATCCCATTAGAAAACAGGAATCCATTTGTGGTGATAAAAATCATTATTACCTTCCTTTCACTGACCATCTGTAAAGTCAGAAATACAACATTTTGGTCAGACTCCATGGAAAGAGATCAATTGTAATTAGGGGGTTACATCAGCATGGGGTGGATGTTTTTCTCCCCCACATGGGAACACAGTTTCTGGTCAGATTCTGAGCCTGAAATCACAGAGAAAGTTAAAGCACAGCTGCCAGTTTGAGTTAAATGGGAAGACATGAATGGAACGAGGATCACACAGGGTGGTAAGGGACTTGAGGTTTGCTTTTAGCTTTGAGTTGGGCTGCTCTTAACCATACTCAGTGGGTTGATGTCCACTTTGAACTCTGGGTGTGGGAAAAGCCACGGTACTGTAGGCACAGTTCAGGTTGGTTTAATCCAGGTTAGTACATTAAACATGGGCCTGAATGCTTCATAAAACAAGCATATACAGAGAATGTTGCACATTGCTGTTACATGTAGGATACAAGATAGGACAGAGAGCTATAGATGATATAATGTGACATATAATCTTTGGAATTTTGGGAACAGGGTTAAATGATATGGTGCACGTCTCTGTGGAGAAAGCAAGTTGACATTAAATCCTTTCACAACAGAATCCTTCATATTTCTACTTGCATAAGCATCTTCAACTCTGGCAAGAAAAAGATGACATTCAAATGTATCTTTACTCCTGCAGAGGTAAATACAGTCTACTATAGCGTGTGGGTGTGGCAGGATGCATGTGGGTCAGTGTCCACACAACAGACACTGTGATTATGACTGACCTGAGTAAATATTTTACATGGCAAAAATGAGAATTTTGGATTAAAAAAAAGGACAAACAAAAAAAATATGAAGTTACATGAGTGTTTTTTTAAAAACCTTATCCTCCTGAAAGGATAAGGTCACATGAGGACATGTGCTGAGCTGTAGATGGACACGGGAGGTTCTGGTCAAGTTTCTGAATCAGTAATAGATACATTTGAAAGGGATGAGTTCACAGGTGAAAAACTGGAGGAAATAACTAAATGAATGTCTGTGAATTAACAACATCCAGAAAAAAATCACAGCTGAATTAAATAATCTCCTCGTGTCTTTCTCTAATCGATCAGAAGGCAGAACACCTCCCATCAGGCATGAAAGTAGAAAACAAAACCAGCTTTTGTAGACACTATGGTGACTAAAACCAAGGATGGAACTGGGTGTTTGTTAAATCAAAAACGCAGGATCAAAGTTTAAATGTGCTTTTAGACCTTGACATTGATAAGCTCTTCCATATTGAATCTTATCACTCTGTTTTTATTGAGGCAATGCACTTTAGTCTTGTAAGGTCATTACAGTTATAAATCTGCTTTATTTTTTTTTTAATGGAATCTAATCTTCCCCTTTTTTTGTAAAGTTCTTAAAATATTTACAAGGTAAGTTTATATTTATAGCTTATTTCATTCACAGAAGCAACTCAAGGTGTTGTAGAATGACATGATCAAAAGGACAGAAAAAAAACTAGAAAAATAGTATTTAGATTGCAGATTAAACTGAGTGAAGAACACATAAATACATGAAGAGTGAACCCTCAAAGGTTTTATAGACTTTGTACTTTTCAGTCCCATAATCAGTGCCTGTTTCCTTTCTCTAGAGCCTATTTATCTGCTGTCATCCAGGAAATCCAGGATTGTTTGCTCCACAAAGTATGTTAAAAGGCCCCAAAATCAGCCTGGATTATTGAGATCCACAACCAGACACCAGTTGGCTGGATTTCCTGGAGTCAATGATTTGAGTGAACTTTGAATCCAGTTTCAGACCTCGCTGACCTGCCTGATTCACGTCACGCAACTGAAAAAAGATTTTTACACAACTCCAACCTCCTACAACAAAACACCAGTAGAATCATTATACTTACCAATGTGGTACACAAACACATACACAGAATCCCTCATTTGGGAAATTTTCAAAAATCAGTGAGTAAATGTGCTTATTAATCATCTTCTTTCTTCAGTCCTACCACAAATTCACAAATGCAATGTAAAATTCATATTTGGTTTTAAGAACTAAACTGGCTAAATGCTCTTGCTGCTCATGAATCAGCACAAATCTGGCCTTGAAAGGATCAACCTTTTAAGCAAATGTGTTAAGAAAGCTTGTGATTGTTATCACTGCTTATTCCTGTTTTATCCATCCATCCATCCATCCATCCATCCATCCATCCATCCATCCATCCATCCATCCATCATCATCCATCAACCTTCTTCCACTTATCTGTGACAGGGTTGTGGGGGCAGTAGCCTAAGCAGGGAGACTCAGACTTCCATTTCCCCAGCCACTTCGTACAGCTTATCCGTTTTATTTATTACCTGATTATTTTAAAAAAAATTTTATAAAGAAAAAAAAATTTAAAGGAAAGCTCATCATTCACCTCCAACACGTTGTGCTGTTGCTCTGCTTTTATTTCAGGGGAAAATTAAATAAGGGTTACCATCTGCTGCGTGACAGCTGCATGCTTTTAAGATAAATTAAAATAAATGCAAATTAATTCCGCTAAATTATAGAGCTGTAGAAACGCAGTAACTAACTGCTTTGTGATTTGGGAGCCACAGGCATCTAAATGTATAGATGCTTGCATTCAAGTTTCATTTTTAAAAGCATTTCGGTGACGGGGGAGGAGGGTTGACCAGACTTCCTGTTCAGTCCTGCCTCCACAGAGGACACAAACCCGTTATGAAGACACTGCATCCTCTGTCGATGTTGCCTCGGGGTGATTTAAGCGGTTTATTCCCAAAATGCCTATTATTACATCTTAAATCACCAATGTCACCTATGATTAAGGGGAACAAATGCTTTTCCTAATAACAGGCAGCCGCAGCATTCACAATTTCCGATATGATTCATTATCATTCACGCAACAAGTGTGCCAGAAACATTTCCGAACTCTAAATCCTCACCAGACTTGGCATCAGAGCCATTCATGCTGCGTGGAAAGACCTGGCACATCACAATTAAGTCCCTGTCACCAGCTAAAAAGGAATATTTTAGCATCTGCAGTGACTGGATTGCCTTATAGACACTTTGACGAGAGCTAGCTGGAGTCGGTGCTGTGTGGATCTTGCCTGCTGCAGGCAGCCATTGTTTCCTCCATTGTTCTTCCTGGTGATTTAAATAAAGAAAGTCTCCAAAGCCACACTGCTCTAAATATGTATTTCTGCTGTGCTAATTAGAGACTGTCTCTCAAGCGGGCACTGAGCCCAGGATGAGGGACAGCTAAATATAACAAAACAAAAACAAAGCTTCCAAATGGAAAATTATAAACATTTAGACAGAATCGTGGACAAAATTGAAAATATAACTGGTAAAGTGACTTTTTGTGTGTTTGTTTTACTGAAGGAGAAGCACAGCGGTTACAGGAGTCTGTGGTTTGGCTCCACGCTTTGAGAATGTGACTGTGGAGTATAGGCTGTCAGAGGTTTTAAAAGACAGCAAAGGTCACTCTGTCACTGAACCACTTAAGAGAAACTATCCACACGAAACAGCTTTTCTGTTTGATTTTTAGATGACCAGTTTCAGATTATAGCCAAATGTCAAAAAGATGTGACCACATGCTAAACACTCATATTTTTAGCTTGTTTGTTGGAAGTGTGACCTCCAGGTCCCGCACTGCGAGGAAGCAGCGGGAAATGGCTGCATCGCGCCGGCCGATGTGAATCGCAGCCATCCTGGTCCATAAGAGTGGTCCCACCAGAGGCGACCATTTGCTCTGCTCCGCTGAGAATATGCGCCAGATCTGTTTTGGTGCTGGATCAGCCCACGTGCACACAGCTGATTGAGTTGGCAGGAAGTCACATGTGACAGTGGTACAAAGAGCCCGATAAAATTTTAAAATAAAACACCATGAGCTAGCATCAACACTGCATTAACTACTGGGGGAGAAGTTCAGCTTAAACGCATTTTTAACACCTCTCAAAGTTTTTTTTATATGTATTAATCCCAGAAAGAACAAGACACGGTGATCCTTTAAATTAACAGATTATACAGTGAAATGCCCACAGTGGCACCTGAGACAGAGCAAAACTCCTGCATTTCCACTCCTCGTGGATTAAATGTTCAGAGTTCACCCTGAATGCCTTGGGGAGTTGTTTGTAGGATGGAAAAAATTAAGATGACGGCATCACATGCAGTGTTGGCCGGGAACACAAGTTAACTTAACTGTAGACAATACAGACAGAAACTCACATCCAGCAGTTCAACATCTGGGGTGCCGAAGCATTCCTCTACAGTGAAATGTCTGGTGTTACACCATCTATTGTGAACTGCTGCAGTCCCTCCTCCTTTCAGCCTCAGTGATCTGTTTGTTCTTCCTGCACATGTGAAAGAAGAGCGCTGGAGTTCAAAATCCTGCTGCAATCCTGGAGTCCTCCAGATTTGATTCCTAACACTTTCGATTTTTTCTAGGTAATACTCCAAACCTTTCATTTTACGCGTTCTCCATGACAATTAATTGAGAACAAATGCCTTAGATTTTCTCCTCCTAGTACATACATAACATTAAGTTCATGATCAGCCCTCCAAGATCACCTTTATTGTTAATGATCTTGCATTTCCCATGATGATCTGTGGAAAAAATGGTTTGACATCCTTGTCCTTGTTCTCCATTCTCCTGCTCTACAACTGTAGCATCTCCTCTTCTAGCTCATTTGGGACTTTTGCTCCCAGTCTGAATATTTGTTTGCTTCAGAAATTCAATCAGCTGCTCCATTAGTAAAGGTTGGCATCCCTATCTGTCACACTACTGGTGGGAATCCCTCAAGCAACACTTGCTGCTTCTTTTTTTCCCTATTAGGTCCTGATACTTAAAACCTTAGAGCTAGAAGTGAAGGTACTTATTTCTTCCTTTTTGACTACAGTTTATCAAGTGGAATGATAGAAGAACATTAAAAAAAAATCTGATAGACACTAATATGAAATGCATGTGAGGAAAGTTGGCGCTGCATGATAAAGACATTCTCAGCAGGGGCATTCCAAAGTCTGTCAGGGTCTAACATTTAGTGCAAATACACTGCATTATTCAAGGAAAGCTCCAAACCATGAGCATGATTTACATTTCAGTCATACCTTTCCAAATACTTGGATAAGATGTATGTGCACCATGCAGCTCTGTGCACAGTTTTCCTCTAAGAGAGTGTGCCCCTGGGTTATTTACGGGAGACGATCATCTAATTTACTGATCTAATGTAATCTGAGTGTCTCAGCTGTGTAGGAGGGTCGGTCCACTGCCAACTCTTAAACCTTAATTTCACCACCTCCCTCCCGTCTCAGATGCAAGTTCTCTGAATCAGCCTCCAGGAAGGTTGAAATGTTTTAGTGCTGACACATTTCCCCCTCTCTGACCTCAGATGGCTCCGCTACCCTTCCCTCTTCGAGATCCTTCAGTGCCGCTGATAAACAGCACGTCTGACACATCTGTGAACTGAATGTGGATTAAATGCTCCATGTTGACAAGCGTTTTTGAAAAGAGAAGCTGCATCGAGGCTTGAAAATTGGAAGCCACGCCAAAAGCCTCAACTGGCATGTTCAAACTGTGGAAATATGTGACCATCAGAAATCTAGTGGCATCTTTATGAGCCTAATGCAGAGGTAGGTTTGATACCAAGCTGTTTTATTGGTTTGGAAAGCTGCTCTTGGGGAATATTACACCAAGTTGTTACACAGTAAATTCTCTCTCTCTCAAATCATCAGAAGATGATGTGTAATCACATTGATGGCCTAAATATTAATGGAAACTAAACTGTACAGCCTTTCCCTTTTTGTAGATATCAAGATTTATCAACTACACTGTCAGCATCTACTGCAAGCTCTTCATTTTCTTGTCAAGGGGAAAAAAAACTGTTTTCATTCATCCTTCTTGCTAGGAGCTTTAGTGCAGCTGGACAACAAATTTTGATTAAGATTAAGCTGAATAAATACACGACTGCTCAGATCCCATGGTCCTTCAACATCTTGAACTTTCCTCCTATCAGCTGCGAAGCAGTCAGTTTTATTAGGCTACACATAAAACAAAACTGGACTGAACTGTATGTCCAGGATGAAAGATAAAGAAAACCCCAGAATGCATCATTGACAGATTCAAAACCCAAGCAGAAGCTACTTTTATTTTTATTTTTTTTCCTCAGATAAGCTGGGATATCCCCTTTCGGGAAATGAAACTCATCGATCACTCACAGCTGAGAAGAAGTACACTATATGTTCCTGGGGGACCAGTACAAACAGACACCATATTCCCAGTCAGCCAAAGTCTACAAATCATTGTTGCAAGAATTGATATTCCTTTCTCCTTTTATTTTCCCTTCTTTAATTTCTGAATGTACATCTTTAGACCACTGTTTTTACAAGTCCACATGGCTTAAACCCCAAGCAAAGAAACACATAAATGTAATTATTTTCAGCATAAAGGATTGTTTTATGTTACATTCAGTCTTTTACCAAGACACGTATGGACTTGCTTCTTCTCTTTCTTCCAGCTTTCCCCCTTTAGGCCTCACCACAGCAGATTATTGTGACCTGTATGTCAATTTAGCGCCTGACCTGACACAGTCCATCCCTTTTATCTATCTTTGGAGAAGCACAAAGAGAAAACTATTATCATACCTTTTAGTGGGCTTACACATTTACTCTAATATTACAAAAACAACAACAATGAAGAGTTTACTAAAACTAATATTGCATCATTACTACTGATTTGTACATCAGTGTTGTGTCTTTTTATTGAGAAACGGAAACAAATGCACACAATCAAGGCAATCGAGATTAGCACATTTTATGTCAGCATTGTGGAATGTGCTTTTTGCAGATGGTGTGGTTTTATTGGCTTTATTGGGCCAGGACCTTCAACTCTCACTGATGTGGCTCGGGGCCGAATATGAAGCAGCTGGGATAAGAATCAACATCTCCAAATCCGGGACTGTGATCATCAGCCGGAAAAAGGTAGAGTATCTGATCTCCAGGTTGGGGATCAGGTACTGCCCCAAGTGGAGGAGTTCAAGTGTCTCGGGGTCCTGTTCATGAGTGAGGGAAGAAGGGAGTGGGAGACTGACAGGTGGATCAGTGATATTGGTCTGTCATGGTGAAGAAGGAGCTGAACCAAAAGTCTCCAGGCTGGCCTGGGAAGACCTTGGGGTGCCCCAGATGTGCTGGATGAAGTGGCTGGGGAGAGGGAAGTCTGGGCTTCCCTGCTTAGGCTACTACCCAAGTAATTGCTTTTTATAATTTTTTCCTGATATTGAACAAAACAATTCAACCCCATACAGTTGTCATGGGATATGAACTCTACCCATGACCAAGGCTGTAAATATGTTTATTTCTGCTGCAAAGCTGGTCATTGTAACATGGGTATCAATGATGGTTGAGTTGCTTTTGGTACCAGCACCTAGTGGTCAGTAGAGGAACTGCAGCTTCTCTTACTTCCATGTTCACTTTAATCAGAAAGTTAGACTGTTGGTACTTAGCATACAGCAGTAGCTCATGCTGAAATATGATGAAAGTTGTAGTAGACTTCATCTTCTTAGGGACACACTTTTAGTCCTACTCCCCAGCCCTCAGCTGGAAGTGGTGTGACTGAGTCTCTTTGTACTTGAGTTTGAGAATGGTATTTTGCCATAGATGGAGAATTAAGTGCTGCTGGTTATCTTTCAAATATACAAGTGAAAGTTGCCTTTTTCTCAAAACAGAGAATATTATACCCAAGATGAATAACAATAATTATAATAAACAAATCTGCACATCATGTTTCATGATAAATTTCCAGTTGTCTAGTTGAAAACTGTGGTCAGTGTCAGAAGTTCTGCATGTCTCCTTTAAAGATCCAATATTCAAACAGTATTCCAACAAACCAGAGGCATAATTACTGGATTTACAAATGTAACAACTATCTATAGTGACTATGAGCCAGCATAAAGGACCAACATCAGTAAAATATTTCAAAGATTAACTTAATGTACATAATGAGTCACCAAAAATAAATGCAATTTTTTTTTTGTGATACTAATATGCAGAGTATTTTTGCTGTTGTTGGTTATTTTGAAGTTTACTTGACTTGATGAAAACCCTTGAGGACAACAAAGAAACCTATCCGCTTGTATTTCACCTTCACGTTTTTACTGCATTTACCGTATGTTGATAAACCAAATATTCCACAAAATTCAGGGTGCAGCATCACACTGTGTTTTCCTAATAGTCAAAATTAGGCAGATGGTATGCATTTGTGCTGGATTGCCTTTCACAGGTAATAATGGCTTGTTTCCATTAAACTGGTGAACAGAAATGCTGCTCTGGAGGAATAACAACTTAATAACTAAATCACTGTTTGCCACTGATGATGTGTGCAGTCAGTGACTTACAACATTCACTCACTTAGGGCAGAAAATTATTTAACTGGCACCCAATTTAGTAGCATTTATGCACGACTTCAACAAGCAAAACTTGACTAATGATACCAACATTAGTTTTGTTGGTTAAACTAAGAAAGCTTTGTGGCTCACACCACCCTCTTGCCTCAGCAGCCTTTCGTTCACCTCAAAGGCCAGAATTTAAAAGAGGAGGAGGTGCTGATGATAAAAGATGAGAAATTCATATCATCAGAGTGAGAGAGGATGGTCTACTTATCCGAAAGGCAGCTGCACATGTGGTTTATGTTTTAATACTGTCATGAGTGCTGAGTTTTAAAGGGGTATTGGACCACAGCTCGGAAACACAAATAGAAATCTGTGCAGTCAACTAGGTTGTACAGCATGAGTGAGCTTGTGTACAGTACATTTTTTACATGTGATTGAACCTGTGAAGCTCTGTGCTTTCAGGTATTTGATGGTGTAACAAAGGTCTTCCCTGTGATTCATGAGGGCAGTCACTTATGAATAGTAAATAGAGGATATGACAGATAATTGAACACAAGATTTTGATTTTCAGAAATTACCTTTCTCCCCTACAATACTCTGATATAGAGCCAATTTAATTTCTCTCTTTTACATTGTGGGAAAATCTGGGCTTTTTTGTTTTACAAAGTCCACCATAGAGGCATAAGACTGTACTGTATATCCTCGTTAGCAGGAAGTCGTAAAATAAAAGCTACGTCCTGTTTTGCATTAGCATGCCCCAACTTTGATCTACGAACATCTGAACTCGGTGATCTGCTCAGATCTGGAATGTGAAAAATGGAAAGGCAAAGCATGATTGTCACACTTTTCTTCAAGGAGGGCAGACAAAAACAAAGTACGATGCTTGGACTGTTCTGCTAAAGCGACGTGCAGGTGTTTAAAAAATGCTAAGAAAGTTGAAAGACAAAAGCCTCAATCATGTTTATATAAATGTGAATAACACTGTTATACTGCCAATCTAAGTTTTATTAAGTATATGTCTTTATATGACAAAATATTTTGGTTTTCAGGTATTGATGACTGAAATTATGTTAACCTAGCTAACATTAGCAATTTGGTGAAGAATGCATACACTGACTTTTTTTTGTAAAAAAAGGGATTTTTTAGCTACTCTCTGTGGTGAAATGCACTTTAGTCTTTATTCTATTTTAATTTTATATTTACACTTTTTTAAAACTCTGAAATTACAGGTTAGGTTTCCAGTTGACTTTCAAAAAAGTTTCCCCTTTTGCACTAAATTAGCTGTTGTATTTTTACTTATTGAGATTAAAGGAGCTACATCAGAGAGTATTTTGTGTTCAATACAATTAACCTGAGACCACAAGACCGTACATGAAGGAGCTGCAAAAGTGGTTTGTAGTTTTGAGCATTTTTGCATCCCACCTCAAAACTGGAAGAGAAGAAGAGTTTAGCAGTCAACAGGACTTTCATAAAATCAGAGAGAGATTTAGAGGGATTATATACTAGTGGGGGGAAAAAAGAGTTGATGGATTTTGTTATGGCTGCAGAGTAAAGGTATGAAAACCTGAAGGATTGCAATGAAGCCGAATCTGACTGCAGGAGGTGCACCATCATGAGCGGCTTGAGCAGGAAGACCTCAATCTCAGTGAAATGGATGCGCGTATCGCAAAAAATCTCAGTCAAATGCCAAAAATTGACATGAATTTTCTTATTTCATGCCCGTTTGTTTGTCTGACAAGCTAAAACATTAGGGATCAAGATGGCTTCCGTATTTATGAGGCCCAGGTCTCCAAACCCCCTGTGCAGCCCCCTCACGTGATATTTTGCTGTTCTTGAGTTGCTGAATTACTTCATACAAAGTAACTTGTCTTTCCTATATTATGAGTTTATTTTGAATTTTATACACTTTTGCAAGTTGTGTATTGTGAGATGTAATAATCTTATACAAAAGAAAAAAAAATGTAGAAATTATGCAGTGTATAGGAGCCCTTAGACATTTGATAAGGATGCCTGCTGGATCCGTTCCCAGGAAGATGTTTCATACAACGTTCCCATAGGAAGGAAGACTCATAGCAGACCCAGGGCTAACTGCAGAAATTTTATTTCTTAGTTGGCTTGGGAACTCCTCGGTATGACTTGGGAAAGGGAAATCTGGGATCTCAGGCTGTTGTCCTACTAAGTATTCCTGGATAAGTGACAGGAAATAGATGACTGGGTGAAAATATGGAGTCTTTTAAGGGATAGATTCCATTCATGTAAGAAAAGGATAAACAAGGCAAGTGATTATGAATTCAACCAGTTCAGTCTCCACAAGCATTTTTCTATCTACCACAAATCATCGCTGCAATTTTGCATTTTTAGCTGCAGAGCAAACTAACCAAGCTGTACCTTTTATATGATTTACTATCAAGATGAAGCACGAGATTGTAATCCCATGAATGTTAATGATGCTGTAAAACATGCCTCTGAGACCATTACAATGCACAGCAGGCCACATGACAGTGGTTCTATAACCTCCAGCAATGTCTGGTTGTATGATTGGACATGCACCACAGCATCTTCGCCACCCGGAACTTCACGTTGTGACTTACCACCCCTGGTTTTTGCGTTTCATGTAAATATAGTGTGTAATGACACACTGTCAGAGCATAGATGCTATTATGGCCTTCCTACCAAGCAGAGGTCATCTTTGCCACCCCACCCAGAGGAGAGGCAGCCACACCACCATGGTTAAAGGCCCTGTTTTCACCAAGACCAAAATGACATACATGATTTTATCTTTACATTTTGAATAGAGTTTGTGGTGGAGAGAGTTTAGACTCTCATATGAAACTTTAAAAGGATTCAGTAGATACTTGGTGATTAGTGGAGTTGTTTGTCTGATTGACTGACTGTCAGCATGATGCACATACCATAACGGCTTAACTACTAGGAGTCTTCCTGGCACCCTACCCGGAAGTCAAGTATGTATTTATGAATATGAGAAACAGAGAGATAGTTATCCAGCTTTGAGGAACTCTTAAAAGGCGAGTCACATAAGGCTAGCTTTGAAAATTCAGTCAGTGATAGGATGTGTGTGCACTGCAGATAATGAGATGTTACCATTTTTATCGGACTTGCAATAGCCCAGTTCCATCACACCCACTCCAAATGTTTTATTTTTGTAAGAATCAGTGTAAAATGCATGCTGCTCATTGGTATTATTTTGCAACACAATGAAAAGTCTAGCAGCAGTTTTACTAGTTTCTTTTTTTTTCAGTGGTGTGCAAATTTGATCTTGTCAAGCTTTGTACATACTACTGCAACTTAAAAAAAATAAATAAATCCCCCAGTGCTGTGAAGAGAACATGAGCCCTAACTTCTCCTGTCCCACTTTGAAGTAGTTCTCACCTTTCACCTAAACACCACTGATGGATTGAACCGAGCGTTTAAGATGCAAATTAATAGCAGAAACCTTGAGGCATGAGGCCATCTGGTCCGTCTTCTGTTCCTACTGTATATGTTTCATTAGCAGGCTAATTATTGTTTCCTCGCACCATGAGGAGTAAATTAACAAACTGTGGCAAAGCTGAGCACCATGAACATTAAGCATATGGGAGAAAAAAAAATCTTTTATTGTTCCACTAACCAGCAGTTTCCACATGTTTATGCCTTCTTGTCTTAGTAGATCCCAGAGGAATGTGAGGCAGCACGCTCGTCCGGGTCAAGGTCTTTGGTCTTTATATCCACCATGAGATGATTGGCATGAATTATAAGGAGACTCACATGTGAGAAGAGTTTTATGTCAGGTATGAGAGTGACAGGAGTGGTAAAAGCACTGATTTATACAAGCTTAATATGAGCAAAAATATTCTATGGTCTCCTTTTAAGATAAAGCAAACAGCAGCTGTGATGTAATCCAAAGATGCTTGCTATGTTACAGTATTTATGTAAATACAGTATATGAGGCACTACTATTATAAACCGAGATAAAAATGTTGCCCTCTAGGAGAATCTGGCTCTTATCTGGGTCTGTGATTCACAGTACTCTGTAAATCTGAACGGATCAAACGTAGAAGAAAATGTCTCTGAATGCCATCAGGTAAATCTACAACCAATCAGAAAAAGAGCATTTGACTTACACAGAGAGACAACAAGGCTAGTTTTAATCATAGGCTGTATGACTGGAGCACAAACAGTCTTCGACGTCACAAATAGGTTTTCTGAAGATTACTTTGGAAGCCTCCTTGTTTCCGTACTTTACGGCGGTATGTTGCAGTTGGGCGGAGCAAACAGGGCTGGGAAGCCTGGTGGGACACACCCACCTGATGTCACTCACGATTAACTGTTTTAGCTTGTCTGACATAGCTTATACTGACCCAAAGCTGTCAACTCGCCAACGCAAATGATCATTTTCTCAAAATAAAATGAATTATGAGCCTGGTTCTGCCAGAGGTTTCTTCCTGTTAAAAGGGAGTTTTTCCTTCCCACTGTTGCCAAGTACTTGCTCATAGGGGATCGTTGGATTGTTGGGATTTTCCTTGTAACACTGTTTCATCTTTACCCTGGAGTGTGAAGCGCCTCGAGGCGACGTTTGTTGTGAATTGGCGCTATATAAATAAAATTGAATTGAAAATTGAATTATTGGCATTTTCACGGTATACAAGTAATGTTGACAAAGTGCTGACTGACATTCAGCCCCAGAACCTTAGTTTGATATTTCTTTGTATGGGACGTGTCATGGTCATAATCGTGAAAAGCTGCCCTCTAGTGGCCAACCACTTCAGTCTTAATCCTTCAAACCAATCAGCCATCAATCACTTGATTAAGTTTCAGCGTTAAAGCATTTTCGGTCCAGCATCAGCCATAAAAACTTCACTGGCATTCCTCTGTATCAGAAATGGTGAGTTTCACAATCTAATAAAGATTTCTTCATGCATATTTGATTTAGTTAGATATTTGTGAAGGTAATTCAGTGTTTGAAGCTAGAGACAGGTTATGCTGTTTTAAAAAGGCAAAGTCCAGTACCTTAGATAAATATTTGGTCAAAATTTGGAGTAGGCTTTGTGTTGTCTGATTTTTCTTCTAACAAATCTTTGTGGCTGTTTTGGAAACTCTAAGTTTTACATTTCCCACAAGGTAACTTAACCCTGAGCAAGAGAGTTTAGTTTAACCCATTTCAGAAACCAAATTAAACTCATGCTTGGAGTCAGTTACCATGGGAACCGACTCCACCAAACCTAAAATTCTTGCTCTAAACTACCTTTCTTTTGTCTTTCACTGCATGTATTTATTTAATTTCTCGCTTTTCTTGGATGATCAATCCAGGTTCAAGTGAAGATAAACTTACTTGGTCCTAAATTTATTTAATAGTGATGAGTTCAGATTCTGAATGAGGAACATTGCTAGTGCACCACAAAGTTTAGGAATTTAATGATCAGTCACAAAAGATCATTTTAGCATCATCATTGATTACAACTTTCTTTTGTTTGCAAAGGAGTGGACACTTAAGTTTACACATAACATTTACAGTCTTTTTACATTTTCATTGCGTCACCCTTGAAACCTTGAACTTTTTAATCCTAGCCGCTGCTTCTTTGCACAAACTTCTCGTAGAAGTAGGAGCAGAGGTTTTGAAGGGCCATTTTCGTGCCGGCAAGATTTAACTGTGAATGCGAGTTTCTCAAAAACAACTGTGATCATAAATAGTAATAAGTAGGTGTTGGATGGATGGACAATGAGCCTCGCAAGGACAAGTAATGCTGGACAGATAGGAAGATCTTTATCAAGCAAAATATATGTATGGAGGTTATATTCTGATGTGATGCTCAGCAAAAATCCCAACAGATTCAGAATGCTACATCAAGATGTGTTCAATAGTTCAGATGATTTTATTTTCCTTAAAATCCACAATTTTTTTGATATATCAGTACAATGCAAATAAATTCATGTCAAACTAAGTGAAGATTAGAGCAAGGTTCAATCAAAAGTAACAGCACAGATAGGCAGACGGTTATAAATCCAACCAAATATTGCTATCCCCACAGAATCCAGACAAGGAGAAAACGTCATTATGTTATACGTGAACGGCTGAAGCCGAAGTAGACTTTCACCATCAACACAGTTGATCATTTGGTTTTTCCTCAGAGCGAGGTTTCTTTTAACCAGTGTCGCAAACTGAGGACACAGAGGGACATGAAGGCCATCTGGATGCAGCTCTCTGGTTGGATGGTCAACATAGTGTCTTTTCCTGGCCGCTCTCCGCTTGCTGGAAGAGGAAAAAAGGGGAGGAAATGTGGCGTTCAGGACTACCAGGAGGTGGATCTGGAAAAGAAAAGAGAGGTCCAATAAGTGAAGAACTTTGTGATCTGCAGTGGATGGACAGCAGATGAGGGAAAGTAGAAGTGGGCGGAGACTGTGAACAGTGAGGATGAGAGGTGACATGTGTTGGATTCAATTAAGTGTGTAATAAATGCTCCACTCCCTTTCAAGCCAACATTTAAACAATAATTCAAGATGACAGAGACAATTAAAAAAAAATAATGAAATAGTCTGGCCCCTGTCAAGGCATTATTCATCACTTCTGCAAGCAATTAAAGACAGGTTCTGGTACGGAGTGATATATAAACTGAGCTGACTAAATTCTTGAGGGCAGATCCATGACATGCACGCCCTGCTAACACTTGACACCAAAATCATCAGCGGGTGGTCTGATTACAAGATTGCAGGTGTAAATGCAGGTGTGAATGCACCCAAAACAGATGCCTGAGGATCCTGAAATGTGTCCAGCTTCACGTCAGGGAGGCCACATTTGTCTGCAGACCAAACACATTCCTGACTGCTCTGGAGGCACTGCAGTGATTAGTGGCATATGTAAAGATTTTGTTTCAAATAAACCTTGGCAGGCACATGCTGGAGATAACAAGACACAGACAATTTGTTTTGTTCAGGATGTTTATTAAGCACAGGAGGCAGGCCAGAACAGATTAGGTCTGTATTTGCTTCTTGTTAAGAGAGTAAAGTTTGAGCACCGACTGATAAAAGCTATTTGTTATAACTGGAGCAGTGGCTTGTGACGAGACATTTTTTCCTTAAATGCCTCATCTACTTCGCCTTGCTCCAAGTCACCACCTCTGAAAAAGCTAGTCCCATCCTGCCAGGTGATGAGACGTGGTTTGTATTTTTTAGGTTTATTTCTTTTAAAACCGACAGAGCGAATGCACATTTTTGAGCTTGTTAAACAAATATTCTGAAGTTAAAAACAACATCGGATTCTATATCAGATGCTAAAAAGTGTAAACGTTCATCAGGGAGCAAAACAGCATGAATAAAAGCTGTTCTAGCTTGCCTCGTGCAATCAATCAAATTCAGCTTAAAAATGCCATTAATCAAACAAATCAAGATTAAGAAGTTACCAAAGTACTAAAACTAAGCGAGAAAAAGATTGTGTGGTTATTTAATGGGTCACTCCAGCTCCTTAAATGACTGTGAACTCAAAAATGACTTATTCCACTTAAGTGATAGTGTAGATAGGGTTTCTACAGATAAACAATGAATTTTAACTTTACAAATGATTAAAAAGTATCTCAAAAGGACTGTCTGAACACATATCTCCTTTAGTTGCGCCAGTCTTGTTTATTATTCTCTTTAAGTTGACTATGTGCAAACTCTTGTCAACAGACAAAAAGAGGACAGTTCATGTCTTCTGCTTCCACAGAACTGGATCTTAGATATTTACAACAAAATAGTCCAAGTGTTTGAAGCAGAAGCTACTACTTTGATTCATGCTGTTGCCATCCTCATCATCTGATAATTTCACCTCGAGAAGCTTGAAATGCTCCTTTAACGGAGAACACTGCAGGTCCAACATTTAGCTCTGGCGTCGGCTGCTTCATTCACTCATATTATCTGATCAACACATCAAAAATGCTCCATGGAAACATTTGACCAACATCGGAGACGTGTGAATGTGCAAACACTGCCAATGCCAAAACGCAGAGCCTTTTCCACCCTTTGAAACTCTAACTGCTCATAAGTGCAATTATTATCTCAATCGCTATTTTACTGCACAAAATGTAGAACTGGCTTCAAGACCAGCCTATTTTTATTCAGGAGGCTCAACAGAAGAAACTCCAATTCTACATTATGGAAATGCAAGAGTTTCAACGTGTTTGAAGCTTTGTTGATCTTAAATGCTGAGATGATGCAATTTTTCCTCATCTAAAGTCTTTTCATTTTCTAGAAGAATAATCTTTAGTTGCTGGAGTGCCTCATTAAATGCCTAAACAATCCTTTCTTGCTTTGTACTGTAGTAGGTTTTCAGTCTTTGTTTGATTATGGTCTTTAAGTTGTTAATTGAAAATGTACTGATTGTAATGGACAACAGATACAAATGGCATCCTAAAATTACATTACATTTCATTTAGATTTCTGACTAAGTTATGGCAAGAACACAAACCAGGAACTGTTGTGGATGAGAAATATCTATGATAGAGTTAGGTCACAGTTTTATGATTTTGTGTTTAAAAACCTTGTGAAATAAAACATTTATGAGTTTTTTTTTTAATAAAATTGTCGATGTGATCAGAGTGTAGACTTTTAGCTTTAATTTAACAAGTTTCACAAAAACAAACCATTTGCTATTTAGAAATTACAGTCACTTTAGGCAAAGTACCTCCATTTTTAAGGGCTCAGAACTATTTGGATAAAGTGACATAATTGTAAATATTACAATTGTTTTTAATATTTGGGTGAAAATAGTTTGCAGTCAGTCTGAAGTCTGGGGCCCGCAGACATCAAACTGAATTAAACTCTCGTGAAAAACAGTCTTTGGCTTACCAAAAGCAGAAACAACAACCAGAGAGAACGCCAACAGGACATGCAGAAAAGTCATTTTCCTTCTTTGAGGTCTTTCCTCTCTTGGACTTATCATTGGTAGCTGCAGTGAAGCAGCTGCCAACTCGGTACCTGATGTCAACTCCAGACCTGTGATCCGCTTCAATCGTTTTCAGGTAACAAGGGAAACATTAACGCTCAGTCTTGATTGTTTTATTTCAAATGTGTTATGGTGCCATATCAGAGGACGAAGTCATAGGCGAAAGACTTGTTGAACCAACTGTAAAAGTGTGATGAATAAGTTTGATTATACTGCAAAACGGAGAGCAGGAGAAAGGAGCTCTGGTTCATACTTAACTCCCCTTTCTGTAACCTCACAGCTACATTACTTTGATAAATAACTAACTGCAGGGCAGGCACCAGAATGGCTATAAATATAAATATAAAAATGTCATTTCCCATTTTGAATTTGCTTTAAAAGAAACTGTCAGATCTGTTTTACCTGACAGAGGTCAGTAGTTGATCATCTTCTTGATTCCTTCAAAGCACTTCCACTTGTCTGGGATGTAGAAGGGCTCAAAGATGTGAGGGAAGGGGGTGTCGTAGCCACAAACCCGAGTGATGGGGGCCTCCAGGTTAAGGAAGCACTCCTCCTGCAGGAAAACAAAAAAAA
>JAOWBL010000008.1:2165143-2176537 GCA_028564865.1 Zenarchopterus dispar | reverse complement strand
AAGTGAAGCATCCTTCAGCACACAAGGCCCTCAACCTCAAACTGCTCCCCAGTTGCTGAAACTCTAGTATGTCAAGTATCGAAGATGGTATTTGATGATTTTGAGAGAGCTAGCCATAAAACATTATTAAATACATCTGCAGGTTTACTACTGAAGCTGTTCTTCATGTGCCTTGTGCATGTACAATAAGTCTATCAGTGTGCTGTGAACATGAAATAAATTCAAATGAATAAAAAGTAAAGACCCAAGATCGACTGGGTTTGTGATGCTTGAAGGAGCTCTCAGACACTTGTGAGTGGGTATGTGGTAATTTTAACCTTCTGTACCACATCTACTGGCTTGACTCAAGAGTTTGGATGAGGGTTTTTCCCAAAATCAACGTCAATCTTTGATTTGAGAGGAAAAACCCTCTCCAACCTCTTATTTACACAACTGTATACACCTAAGGCAAGATGAAGAAAATGTGCACTCGTGAACTCCAGTCTGATTTCTACTCCTAATTTTAGCCATGAAGGGATGCAGACGCTCCCTGCTGAACCATTTTATATATATAAAAAACTTTGTTTGCACCACATGTAAATAAATGATAAAGAAGAGACCGAATTATAGTGAATGTGAAACTCAGTCACTCATCACTGAAGTAGAGACATTAAATCTGAGAAAAAGGAAATCCCCTCTGGAATCTTTAAAAGGAAAAAAAAAAAAAAAAAGGAAACAGAAATGATCAAATTCTCTTAATTCAGAGCAAAGGACCCTGTGGAAATAAAAACAGCAATGGCCATCTTAAAAAGAGATCAAAAAGGTCATCAGCTGGAAGCAACTGTGGTTTGGAAGGAGAAACGACTTCTGCTTGATCTGAATCTAATAAGAGGAAAGCCTGAATGTTGGATCACCCAGCCTAACGTGGAGATGATCAGCACGGAGACACAGATGGAGTGTGGTATGTTCTCATCAACAGAGTTTGGAGACCTAACTCAGTTCATCAATCAACTCCTATTTGACGTCAGAAAATCACAATCATCTCCAAATACTTCCTCAAGTTCAACCAGTAAGATCTCAAACTCCTCCAAAGTAGGGTAAGACAATATCCTGAATTAAATGTTTTTCCCCCCAAAAATGCCAATACAACCTGGTGGTTTCTGATCCGACAGTAAAGATCTCCAATCCTCAGTGACAGTGCACTGAGTTAAAATGAGCTCAACTTTTCCTCATCATTGCCTCTTTAGTAGCGTTGTCCATGTACCTCTTCCAGCATAGAAACAAGTGTTAGATGTGTTAACGTGTTGGGCAAGCTGTGGCTAAATTAAACAAATGAAGAGCATTTTTTTTTCATATGTATTTGGAACATGACAAAGATGATTCTGTCTCTAAACACTTCCATAATGCATTTGAGAGAAGAAAAATACATATTTAAGAGGTTTTACAAAAGGATGGCATCAACCATTTAGCAATGCCAGCCTTTAATCCCAGTATAGCACCTCCATTTTCAGGGTCCGAAACGTATTTGGGCAACTGACTGAAAAGAAGTTAACTGTCCATCAAGATAAAAAATGAAAGGTCTGGAGCAGATGAAACAAAGATAAACTTTTGTTTTTAAGACAGATGAAACCAAGATCAATGTGTACCAGAGAGATGGGAAGAAAACAATTTGATGAAGGAAAGGAACAAGTCATGATGTAAAATAGAGCACTTGTGTCAAACATGGAGGCGGCAGTGTGATGGTATGAGCATGTGAACAGGGTCACTAGTGTGTACTGATGACGTGAATTCAGAGGTGTACAGACCTACACACTCTGCTTACAGTCAGACATATTACAAAATTGCTTGGACTGGACTTTACTAACAGATGGATAATGAACCTAAACACACTGGGAAGGCAGCTGAAGACTTTTTAGAGGCAGCGAAATTCAATATTCTCGACCTGGTAAAGCATCTTCGGAGAGAAAACTCAGATTCTGGCGATGACTGTGGGTTCTAGACGTTACTGAAGAGCACTTTCATCCAAGAATTAATCATTATGGGTAAATTTACAAGTATGTCCAAATACTTCTGAGCCTCTAAAAATGGCTGTAATTCCAAAATGGAAGACCACAGAAGATGGCTCTAGCCACTGTGGGCTCCAACTTTGATCCCATCTTGTTTTACTTTGTATCCATGGTGATGTGTGTAAAGGCAAAAATCATAAAACTTGACATTGTCATAATACTTTTGAACAAGACAGTTTCCGGTGAAATGTGAATAAGTATAATAAATATGAACAGTTTCATTAGGAATTTTGTGGTATTAAAATACAATACATGAGAAAAGAGATAACAGTAAAAGAAAGCAGATGTTCTTGCTGACAGCAGGTAAAAAGGTCATTTGGTACTATTATCTAGAATATAAAAGTAAATACTCAGAAAATACTTATAGAAACTGCATATGACAATTTTATCTAAAAATAAAAAGGTAAACAAGTCTTTTTAAAATCCATATTGCCCTTCTATAACAGATCAGCCATCTGTGTGCATGATAGCTAAAATTAATCAAAAATCTTTTATAGAAACTGATGAGAAACCAAATCCCTCTCATACACTTCTGGTCACTTTATTTTGTTTTATGCTGCATTCTGTCCCTTTTGTTGCATTTTCACTCACAATCCGAGTCTGCAACACCGACGGCATCAAAAACTCAGCCATCCATGTAATTCCACATTATGAAACCGCCAACTGGCTTCCATGGAGCAGCTTGACTTTTGGCAGGGCAGGACTTGTATGTTTCACACTAGTTTTTACATTTCTAATAAAACATCTGGCAGAGTCCAGGGAAATGTCAGACTTGATGAGGAGGCCTTTTGTGCTTTGGTGCTTTTACAGACTATAAAAAATACAGAGCAACAACAGGCAGACAAGGAATTGAACAAGTTTGCAGTTTTAATTTTTTTTTTTTTTAGTATCTATGATTCAAAATCTCTGTCTTATCCAGCACCATTAAACTCTGTGCCAGTGCTAAAATGTAAATGCAGAGAAGGACAAAAATTTTGGACCTCTAACAGCTCAATGTCATTTTTTTTTTTTTTTTAAGTGATCACATTAAAAGCAATGATCTTGTGTAAACCTGCATGCAGTTTGTATGTAGCAGAGTAATCCTATAACAGTATTGAAAGAAAGGATTATTTATTTATTTTAAAAGGATATTCTGCAGCAGGCTATACAGATTTGTGGGCACCCCTAAACTGAACACAAATGATTTCATTAAAGTCATGTTGCAAACTTAAAACCACTTGCTGCTGGATAGTCTGGTGCCATCATGTGCACCACACAGCAAAGGAGAGGAGTTGTCTGAGGAGGTCAGAAAGAAAATCATGTCTAACATGTTCAAGGTAAAGGCAACAAAACCATCGCCAAGCAGGTTTATGTTCCCGTGACTACAGCTGAAAATATAGAGAGACAGTAGCCAACCCTTCAAGGACATGTGTTGGTTAAAGTCAGGTTAAACAGAAGTATAGTGTGAACGGTAGACAAAGACTCCAAACATAAGCTGAGTCAAGCTGAAGCCCAAGGTCACAATACGTCACTGTCTGGTTACACCATCGCGGCTAAAATAAATGCTGAGAAGCAACAAAGCTTCTGGGAGAATGAAGGATGACATAAAACTAAGCTTTCTGGCATGTGGCATCAGCTTCATGTTCACAGATGGAAAAATAAAGCTTTCAAAGAACACTATATCTACTGTGAGGGTGCTTGGTTATGTTTTAGGTTAGCTGTGCTGGATCTTTTATGGGGGGGTCTTGAAGCTGTGCTAAATGTGTCAGAGAAAACTTGATTTAAAGAAAAAGAACACTGGACTTTTTAAAAAAATAGATCTTTGTGAGTGCTGAATTTAATCCTGCTGAACGCAGATGTGACAAATGCACTATGTAGAAGACACCTTCAAACCTGAGACGGCGAAGGTTATTCAAGAAAAGAGGAGCAAAATATCTGCCGGCGAAAGTCTCACTGAGAGATACAGCACTTGATTTAGAGTTATTCTGATACCGATACCAATATCAGAAATACTTGCAGATACTGCCAAAAATATCGGTGAGTATCTGCCTTTATGCACCTTTGCACCATGTAATTTAAAAAAAAATAGAATTTCAATTCCTCTTTATTGCTCTAAAAGTCAGAACAAGAAGGTACTCTATATGGCCTTGAAATTTCTTGTTTTGAGTGGCCTGAAGCAGCGGTTCATGACTTGTTAGCTGAGTTGGCTATGTAACATTACCATTATATTTATTGTAAGTTGGAAAATCTGATCAGGAAAACTGTGACATGCTCTTCATGCCAGGCTGAAGTTTCCAGGCTGAAACCAGAAAAATGATCGACTGGACAAACCTGTAGATTTCTTTGTCCTCAATGATCAGCCCCTGAAAGTCTTTGAAACTGTTGGATTTCGCTATGTAACTGGACATCTGGAGCTGTGGTATAGTTTCTCAAGTCAGAAATGCAACTTTGACTGCTTTTTCTTCAATAGCCGTAATATTCTGTATCAGATGTTTAAAAAAAGGTTAAATTTCTTATTTAGAAAAATAAAAATGAAAAACAACATTGGTATTGGAACAGTACTCAGTATCAGCCGATACCCAAAGTTGAGGCATCGGAATCAATATTGGAAAGAAAAACTTGGTATCGGAGCACCCCTACTGTGATTGCTCTTAATGGCGGTGCAAAAGAAAAAAAAAAATCAAGTCAGTGGTACCATCATTTTAGGAAATGCTATTTTTATTTGGTAGGATATTTGCATAAACTGTGATCAAGTTTAACTGATCACAAATTACTGTTGTATGTTGGAGTCTCCAGAGAGATCCCTACACATAACCACTGAACCAAGAGAGAGAGCAAACAAAGGCCGTTATCAGACCACGTGACTCTCACCAGTGGCAGACTGCTGTGCTGTTCAGACTACATGACCTCTCAGAAGGCGTGTTTCCTTCTCCTCTAGATTTGTGCAAAACCAAATATTGTAAAAGTAGTAATAGAAATGGCACTAATTTGAAAAAAAAACCCCTCCAAAATATCAAAATTTTTTCTCTTCCAGTAGGTAGTTTTTCAGGTGATTCGATAATCCACTTTATCACAAAAGTGCAATGGAAATGCTTTTTGCGAATTTCACATGTCTGGCAGCACTGGATGTGACATAAATGGTCAATCTAAAGTCATTAAATTGTTTTTGGCCTAAATAATACAATGTAGTTGTGCTATAATACAACTTAATCATTTTGCATGACATAAGGGCTTTACCATTGCATAATCATTTGAATGATCATCCCCTGCCTTCATCATCTGACTATTTTCTCCACAACAGTAGTGCCAATCACAATAATTTGTCAAAGACTAAATAAGTTTTTGTCCATCTTCTTCAAGGTTGTAATTAATTTTTTGTTTTAAGGAGAAGTCTGGCAGATATGAGGAGCGTTATGAGAAGTACGCTATGCTTATTAGAAAAAGACTGTTCAATGGAAACAGCGACCCCCTGCAGCGCTACCTTCATCACAACTTCAGAGTTCTGATTTTCTTTTGCGGATAAGTGTAATGGAAACGCAGCTATACACTGCTGGATCTGACAGCAACGTGGTCACCCAAGTGGCCTCAAAAGCGTTTGCCTCGTTTTGACCTGAGAGTTGCCCAGTGACTCCAGATATTTAAAATATCCGTCGGCAGATGGAATGGCTGTGAGACAGCCATTCCAACCCCTAACTACTGAGTACAGAAGGGTGACAACTCACCTCTTTGCCTCCGATAAGTCTGTGAGTTTGGCGATTGGCAAATGAGGTTTAAAGTTGTGCAGCGTGAGACTTCCTACGTTACCTCAATTTTGTTTTAGTGATAACAAAATCCAAAATCGGAGGTAAGTCCATCCGTTTTAGTATGTAGGTTATTTTTCTCTACCGGGTTGCTGGTCTCTCACTGGGTAGCTTGATTCACACCGTTAATCAAGTGCGATGACATTTATTCAATAAGAATAATTCACCAAATCCACATCTTCTCTCAACTAAACTGTTCCCTCCTCCTTTCTGAACTTTTGAACAACTTCAGACCAGATTCTTTTCAACAGGCTGCGGCAGATCCTCACAACAGCCGCTGCACTGTGGTGATATAAGATAGGATAATATTGGGCTTCTTTTCTTTTTTTCCTCTGTCAGTTTGCTTAAGCACATTACCGTCATGTGCTGACAAATGTCCAGAGCCTTAGGGTCTATGAAGAGTGTTCAGTCTCACTTGTGCATGTGAAAAGTGAATGCCGAGCAGAGGGAAAACAAAAGCCGTTACTTCTGAAGAGCAAAAAGCTGATTCTTTGAAAATGTCAGGCTCTCGCTGAGCTTCACTTGCTCCAGACTGCAGGCATGTTCTTTATATTAACACAGCTGTAAGGTTTCAGCAAAGGGTGACGTGTTTCTTTAGGTTAAGATTTTATCATAAGTCATATAAATCAATAGCTTGATTCTTTAGCCCTGTCTTGAGGATCACTAATAGAAACCCAAGATAGCACCAAACACAATGGTAGTTGGTGGTTTCTTGGGTAAATTCAGCCTAATTTAGTAGAAAAACTACAAACACTGTTTAGCACTGAACAGGAGAGGACTTGAAAAGCTGAATCTTGAGGCAAAGGTCTTGCACATCTATGAAGATTTTGTCATGTCAGGTAGCGATTAACACAACCAAGGCTTTTCTATAAATGAGCTTTTGTGCAGGCTCCTCACAGTATTTAAAGTCATGAATGAGGTGAAAGGCATTTATGGAAGGGAGAAACTACAGGAAAACAAAAAAGAAGAAAAGAAATTTAAACATGCTTTCTCTTTCTCTTTCTCTTCTTTTCATTTCACTTCAGTGTATCAGTGTGAGGGATGCTGTGAAATATCATGTCCACCAAGATCTATTCTCCGCATGCAGACAACCAGTCAGACAGTACCATTAAGTTTGCTCTTTAGTCTGGATCAGATCTGTAATCTCCTCTAAATAAATTTACTGGAAGTGGGAGGAAAGTACAGTAGTCTGCAGGCCGGCCACCACAACTGGACAGAGGACAGCCACACCACTCAGATTTCATTCAAATCGTTGTTTAGCTTTTTGGAAATGCATCATTATATGTAATATTCTTAAATGTCAGAATAAAAATATGTTAACATGGCAGCAGGGGAAAAGTTTGCATCTTGTAGTGGTGCAGGGTTTAAAAATACATCTCAACGGGAGCTTGGAATCACTGTGATGCGATTGCGCTTCCTGTAGCACAAAAAGAAAAAAAAATATCTGCGATTGTCAGAAACACCCGCAGATTGGAGGTTGCAGTCAGACAGAGGTGGGAAAGTGCCAGTATCACATTCTATATCATTTTAAGCCAAACCATCTCAATTCAAGCTGAAAACAGGCTGAAACTGGTTTAAAGCTCGTGGATGCCTGCAAAAATCACTCAGTGATGTTGAGCTTTAACAACTCTCAGAGCTTACAGTTATTGATGTAAACCCTGAGGCCATGGATAACTAATATCTATGATGAAATGTTTCTGGAATGTCTCAGCAATTAATATTCTGGGCTTCTGATTAGAGGGTCAAAGTTTTAGGTTGGCTCTTAACCCATCAACCTCTGGAAAATAAAGATTGCTGCTTTCTCTAGGAGTTATTGTGGAACCCTGATCCAATCAATACTTTACATCCTTTTTATACTTGAGGGCTGCAATGCATCCTTTAGTTTAGTTTTTGTTCTAATCTAAAATATATACAGTTCATCAAGTTTTTCTATTAAATTATAGACACATTTGAAGGAATAATCAATCACACATGAACATATTTTGAAGTATAAATAGTTCTGTAAATTTAGTATTTCCTTAACCCTTTCATGTATCTCTACAGTGGGCAGCTATTCAAAAGCCATTTCCAAATAGACGGGTGAGTCTGGACAGTTAAGTTGCAGGTTCATCAATTTAATGGAGCATCTTCCCACCTCCATTCAGTGCGTGCATCGAACAAAATCACCATTTTAATGAGTCTCCCCGCCAGTTTTAATACATAGATACATTATGAACATCATGAACAACTAAAACATGCATTGATGGGAAAAAAATGCATTTTGAGCTTGACATCATTAATTTAATTTAATTTTTGCATGATGTCCAAAAGCATGGACTAATAAATGAATATGAAGAAAATAAAAAATTAACAAGACTTTACATTTCATTGGAAGTAAATAATTGTATTACAAAAACATTACACCAATTCTTAGTAATTATGACATAAAACGGTCAGATTAAATTTTTTTTTTTTTTGCATTATTATATGCTGAAGCCTTTCAGCACCTGATACACTGGGCCAGTTTCTATTACCAAGGATCCAGACTAAAACTTAGATTCGCGGAGTGGGCACAAGACTAACCTCCTCCAACCTTTCAGTTGTTACATCTCCATTGCAGTGATGAATCCGGTAGAATCCACTAACTTATGACTTATTGGCTTACTGTAGTCACTAGCACTTTGAACGCCTGGTCCTGGCCCACCTGAAGTTCTTCACAGGAGACCTGCTGAATTCCTTGCAGTTTGCCTACTGGGCCAGCAGGTCAGTGGATGATGCATCCACTGTGGGAGGGCAATACATTTTGCAGCACCCCTGTTTCCAGACTCCAGCTCAACGTTCACCACCATCATCCCCCACACCCTCTGCTCCAAGCTGTCCGAGCTCACTGCCCTCTGTGAATGGATCTACAGCTTCCTGACTGACAGAAGTCAGCAGGTGAGGTTGGGACAGTTCACCTCGGACACTCTGACCATCAGCACTGGTGCCCCCCATGGATGTGTCCTCTCCCCGCTGCTCTTCTCCTTCTTTCTTTTATTTCTAGTGACTGCACCTCCTTGGATCTTCTGTGAAACTCCTGAAGCTTGCAATCGACACCACTGTCATACGTCTCATTCAGAATGGCAACAAGTCTGCATGTTGACAGCAAATGGATTAACTGAAGTCAGGTCAACCAGGAGATGAAAGACAGTGGAGATTACTTTAAGAGTGAACTTTAAGAGATAGTGGACTTCACCCCCACACAGTTGTCAGCAGCCCTGTGTCCACCGTGGAGAGCTTCAGGTTCCTGGGGATGACCGTCTCTCGATATCTGAAGTGGGAGCAGAACATCAGTTCTGTCCTCAAGAGGGCTTATCAGTGGATGTACTTTGTGTAGCTCTTGAGAAAACATGGGCTACTCCAGGAGCTACTGCTACTGTAGTTCCACACTGCAGTTATGGAGTCCATCCCGTCCACCTTCATCAGTGTGTGGTTCGGAGTTGCCAGCAAGCTGGACAAAACCAGACTGCAGCGCACTGTGAGGACTACAATATGCATCATCGGAGTCCCTTGCTGCCTTCTAACCAAAATTTTAACTTCTCCAGGACTCAAAAGCGGGCAGGGAACATTATAAAGGACCCCTCTCACCCTGTACACGGTCTTTTTGAACTGCTCCAGTCTGATAGGCGCCTCACAGCCCTCTAGACCAGGACCAAGAGGCACCAGAGGAGTTTCTTCCCCACAGCAGTCTCCCTACTCAACCGATAAAGATTAATTGGCACAATCTTTTACACCATTATTGTATGTTTTGCATTATAATTTCTTTTCCCCCTATTTCTCACTTCTTTACTACATATCTATTACATCTTTGTTTACCAGAAAGACCATGGTTGCCAGCAAAAAATTTCTTATTTGTCTACACGTACTTGGCGAATAAAGTTAATTCTGATTCTGATCTTGACAGAAACGCTAGTGAGCTGAAAAGAAATTATTTTTTTTCCTTCCTCAATTTCACAGCAATAAACATGAAAACAGACAAGCTTAGCTCAGGACAAACCATATGTTTCACGACATGTGTCCTGTAAATCTTGTGCATGTGTTGGGAAGCGCGAGAATGACAAACGTGGCCAATATCAATGGAAACTGCTGTTGAGAAATGTTATCATGATGTTATTACAATCAACCATGAAAAAAATTCTCACTCTCAGTGGAATACAAAAAACTGTTGTTTTGATCCATTTCCCATCCGTTCACTACATTTTTCTGGTTTGTATTAGCTCCAATGGGGCTGCTAGAGCAGTTCGACACTTCATGTTTCAAATGAAGCTACTTCTACAGAGGAATGCCAGTATGTCAAAAGACACTTGGACTGAGTGAAATCTGACTTTGATCTAAGCAGATAAGAGCACATGGATTTGAGTTAGTGATTCCAGGTACAGCCTTGAGGCCAAGAATAGGAGTCAAAAGCAGCAGGTCGGCATCATATATCCTCCATAACCTTTGTTTCCAGGGCAGTCACACTTGTATCCAATTCTCTGGACCTTTAAAGAAGCCTTCTACTATAAATATTAGTCTTTGAAGCAAAATTAGTGCATCCCCTGTTGGGAAAGACGTGGAGTGCCTACCCTGACTTTTACAGTAAGCCTGCGAGCTACCAGCTGCTTCTCATTCGGAGAAGCCTGACAGACAAACAGTAACCTGATTTTAATTCAAAAGGCATTCGTCTTCTGCAAAAAAAACTGGGCGAGAATAGAGACGATAGTCTTTGAACCATGGGCCATGGCAGTTTCAGAACTCAGTAGGAACCTCTGGGCTAGATGTTGCATTTCATTTTCTACAAGTATAATGGAAACCACTATAACTGAAACACTGAACAGGTCATCCAAAGGACCCACACACAAAGTTATTTTCAGCTAAATAATCTAATAAATTCTCTGGGGGGGACCTCAAAACATTAAAACCTGAACTACAAAACCTCATAACTTAATAAGTACATGTTCATTAGTGGGGGTTCTGGGTAAAACCCCCGATTGGAACCTCTAACAAGGCCGACTCCCCTCCTCAGTCCCTCAGCTGGCATGTCTCTATTACACTGTAGTGCCAGATAAGAACCACTGAACAAAAAAATAACACTCCTGACTACGTGATGACAGTAATGTACATTTTTTTGCTGTCCACAAATCAACAACAGCGTAAAAGAAGAATGGAGCAAAGGAAGAAAGAAAAGCAAGAAGTAAACATGGAAGGTGTTTCTTGCTTTTTAAACATACAACATTGTGGGTCGTGATCGAGATCAAAAGAAAAACCCCTGCCCGACCTCTTCATTGATGTGATACGCCACCAAGGCCAGAAGCTCCTCCTTGCTCCATCTATTGCTTTTTTTCTAATAATCTCCATCAAATGTACAGTGCAGCAGCATTAAGCCGTGGCGTGTTAGTGCGTGAACTCTGATAAGCGGTGATCAGTCTTTGACTCCCAAAGTAAATTTTAAACTGTATCGTTGAAAAATAGCAGCTTTTCTATATTTTCGCCCAAAAAGTCTTAGTTATTGGCCATTTCGGTCCATTTCCTTGAGACATTCGCGAAGTTCTTAATTATAGATGAAAGTAAAT
>JAOWBL010000008.1:2151150-2165043 GCA_028564865.1 Zenarchopterus dispar | reverse complement strand
AACTAGTGATGGGTTAAAAGCAGAGGACAAGTTTCAGTGCATTTCCTAAGATATGTACTGACAATATGTGGATTATCATTATCATTATCATTATCTCGCCTCATCTCGTAACTATAGCAACTTTTGCTTCTGTCAGGCCCAGGTGTGAATATCACATCTTTAGGTTTAATCCTGCCTTTCCTGTCCACACTGGATCACTCTTTGATTTAAAGCAAAATTAAGTAACAAGTAACTTGTTGGTTGAGTCTTTGTGCATTAAGGACAATGACAGTGTTTATTAGTATCTATTTGCTTCTTTTGATGTTTTTGTGGGGTTTTTTTTGTTTTTTTGTTTTTTTTTTTTTTAAATTTTATGATAAATACTTTGAACGTTGAATACTTTGATATAGGAGTGGAAGGGGCCGCAAACTCAGTGGGGATCAAATAACTCTGCCAACGACAGTGGACTTCTCATCGTCTTTACCAAAGCAGGTCAGTACTGCATTATAAAGTTCAGAGGTCGAGTTTACTGTTTGAAAAGGCAAACATCAGATAAAACTGGATTCATGTTTGTTTGTCTTTCACCATCATCACTTTTGTCATTTGGTGACTGCCCAGAATGCACAGCCAGAAATTGAAGAGTGGAGCTCCTGGGATGAAGAGGCTCCAACAAGTATTAAGATCGAGGGCGGCAATGGAAATGTTCCCCCTCCTTCCAATGATGTGGAGGAAGAGCCTGACTACTTCAAAGACATGGCGCCCACCATCAGGAAAACACAGAAGGTTTGTCTGCAGACACTGTAGTTACAAGTCCAGAAAAACAAACGCAGATGAAACACTGAATGATCTCCAGAGATCTACCGGATGCTGGGGAAAGTTTATATCCGTATCTTTGAATGACTCACTAATGTATTTTATTTGAAAGGCTTCATATAATTAGAAAACTTTGATAAATAAACAATTTATATACATGTTATACATGTTACATTCACTTAACATGTCTTGGTTTTTTTTTAAAATAATTTTTTGTATAGCAAACACTTCACTCACATCACTAATCATAACAGTCATCAGTCAGCTGATTCCAATAGTGAAGAAGAAACCCGGCGAGTACCAGTTAACATGATCGAAACATACGCAGTCCGAGTCCCCCAAGACCTGCATTTTCTGTCTTGTACATGAAGAGCCTTGGAGGGACGGTTGGATGCAGATGTCCAGACAAAAATAACATGCCACAACAAAACAATGCCATGATTTTTTTTATGTGCGAAAACTGCAACTTCACTAAAGTTGACAAAGAAAAAAATGAAGCTCCATGGAATAAATACTGAAAAACAAAATCTCTGAAAAGAAAAATATTTGTTGCAGAATACTTGTTTTTGAGCATGGATGTTAGATTTGTACAAAGATTCTGCTTTTCACATTAATGGTAAATCTACTCAAATTAAAATGACACTAGTTCATTTAATGATATGGATGCAAGCTTTATGCAAGTGAGCAGCATTTCATGTTCAAACCTTGATTGATACATGAGGCAAGGCTTGTAGATTAAAGGTAAGTTCATTCGCTGAGTCATTCTCTGATTTCCTGTCTCAGGTGTAACATGACTGTAATTTCAACTGTTCACAGTGGTGTTTCTGACTTATTTGGATTATCTCCAACCAGCTGTCTAAAAAGCAACTTTTACTTTTACTTGGTCATGTTTACATTGTTTACACCACCATGTGCTGACAGGATTTAATGCTCAACTGCTCATATTCAACAAGCTGCATTTGTATGAGTGTCTGTTGATAAAGTACTTGAGTAAGAGTACAAGTATCTTACTTTAGTGAAAGTCATAAGGTACCTGACATTTTTAGGTATCAAAAGTAATTTTCTGGTGTCAGAGGTAGAAGATTATTGGACGTAAAAGCATATAAAGTGAGGGTTTAGAATGATAAATAACACTGATGTTGTGGCTTCACTAAACTAATAATTTAACCTATTTAATGTGTTTCTCCAGGCTGGACATTAGAGACTTCTGCTGTCAATATTTCAGGGACATAAGAGACACTTTCGCTGTTTGGATGAATGTTTCGCCTTAACTTATAAAACACTTCTTGTAGATATGACCACAAGTGTGCAACATTATCATCTTCAGCAACATCACCCTGGTTACTGAGTTCGCCACAGGTGTGGTCTTTACTAATGATGGAGTCAGCAGAACCAGAGTTCTTTCATGACCAAGATCAGCCGTCAGTGTTGTGGGGCCAGAGACACAGGACTCATCTTTATTAGTTTTGGCATTTAACAACAACTAGAGAGTAGCGTAAATGAATCAAGGAGTACAGATTTGTCTAGTGTGCTTTATTGCAGTAATTTTTTTTTTTTTTTCAAGTAATGAAGGCGGTCAGGGAGACTGTATCACAGTGAAAGTGAGTGCAGCATCAGTTTTGGTCTGAATTGCTGTCATTTTTCTTCTTTCCTCTCTGAAGATCGTGCTGAAGAAGAGGGAACCTCTGAACTACCTGGTGCCTGATGGCTCAGCAGGATTCTCCAGCAGGCTTGCAGCCTCTCAGGACATGATGGCCTTCGGTCCGCCTTCAGTGAGTCACAGTTTCACACACACTTAAAGCCACTCCTCACTTCTAGCAGGCCCTTGGAAAGTTTACAACCAAGGAGTATGTTTTTCCTGTGGAACATGTTCAACTGAAATGCAGTTCAAAAACATGATCTTTCTTATAAAAATGTCACATACTAAATGTTTAATTAAAAGTGAACCAAGGAGCAGAGTTTAGGGAAACGAGATTGAAACATTGGTTTAATCAGAAATGATCTATTTGAACAGCCTGAACTGGGAGAAATGGAAAACTGGCAGGAGGACACAAATGCCTGGGAAGATGAGTCGGATGCTGCCTGGGAGGCAGAGGAGGTGCTCAGGTAATTATTCAAGAACACATCTGTCTTTCCAGTTTGTCAGCTGAACCCATCAGCTAACTGCTAATGGAGCAAGAGCGAGAGAAAATTAATCCCTCTTACCCTGCACACTGGTGCTGATGTCAAACTTCAAGTCAGAATTCAGTCCCCCAAGTGTTCCGGTCCAAGTCATTCAAGAAAATCAGTCCACTGTTGATCACTGTCAAGTTCAGGTTGAATGCAGTGCAAAGGACACAGCTGTCAGCTTTTTAAAACGCATGCAAGCATCTCCTAGCTTGCATTGAGTAGCAGTTAGCTGAATGACATTACTTGACTGAGGCTTTGTGCCTACCGACAAACTGACTCGTCCAACGTTTCAGAGTTGGTCCAGTTGTTACATCAGTAGGCTGCAGCTGCAGGGTAGCAGCCTGAGAAAGATTATGAAATGAGTTTTAACTGGAGTTCGTCACTCAGCGAGGCCCTTAATCACAGATACAGTCTTCTCTAATGCTCTGCTCTGAAATAAGCCGAGGCAAAAAGAAATTACTGTATCAGTTCTTTTACAGTTGGAACCCTTAGCAGTTCACTTACTTAATACTAGATGACTAATCAGTAAAAGCAAAGCTGATAATCCTAGAGACACTTTCTCCTGTGGGATTATAAGGCCATTAGTTTGTTCTTAAACTTGTGACATGTATGATGATGCATCTTGCATTAAACTAATACTGAATGTAATGTAGATATTATACCAAATCATGACATGGCATATTACATAAAATAAATTCACATAAAATAAAAATCTGAGGACTCATTTGTGATTTGAGTCCACATGCAGCCAGTGCACGTGTCCAAGTCACAAGCACTTAAAATTAGGGCTCAGGTTGAGTACTACAAGCCTACTGTGCACCATTATTTTTCTTTCAACTTCATTATTGAAGACGATAATTTGGACTTCTGTATCAAAGGCAGATTTTGTAAAAGACGAAGACGCTTAGAAGTAGTTAAAAGAATCTATTCTCAATAAACATTAATGATCAAAGGAACCTAAAATACAGCTGAGCATTTTCTGTCTCATGAACCCATGGTCCCTCTGTTTTCACACATGTGAGGCATCATGTTAAATGATCTTTTCTGTACAGGTTTTCTCAGATGTGATGCAAATGACAAATCTGAGAATGCTTTGTTTTCTGAAGTACATGGGTTTCATTTAAAGAAAAAAAAGTTCAGACTGTATTTTGACCAGAATTGACTAGATGTTAGTTGGTTCCTGTATTATGTAGATATCTGTATATGTATATAAATTATTTTTACATCTTCACAGTAACAACACATATTGATTTGTTCTTCTACAACCTTGTTTCTAACTGGCATGCACAAACACATTTGTTTAAAGCGATTGTAGTTACATTTCTTGGCCAGCAGGTGTCGCTGTGCATCATTATTACAACCTTCTGTTTTCCCCAGCAGCAGCTTGTCTGCTTAACTAAACCACTCTTGTGACATCACTTATGTCTTGCCTCCTTTTTTTTTCCATCAGGCAACAGAAGATGGCTGAGAGGGAAAAGCGTTTCTTAGAGCAGCAGAGGAAAAAGATGGAGAAAGAGGCTCAGAGGATGCTGAAAAAGGAGCAGAAGATTGCTGTCAAGCTCTCTTAACATTTTAAAAATGCTCACTTTTGAGCTAAAAGGGATTTGGATAGGGGGGAAAGACTAGATCTTTCATTACTCTATCATTGATGTTATTAAACCAAGGATCATCATCATAAACTACTTCTGTGTTATCAAACTGTCCTCCCACTTCTATTTCCACCAGCAGCCATTTTGGTCTGTTTTCCTACTTCAGCTCAGTAAAGTGCACCAGTCTCAAGAGCAGATAACATATCTGGTGTGTTCACTCTTCATGTGACAAACTACTCAAATTTAGATTCACTTCATCTTATAGTAAAGGTCAGAGACAGCTTCAGGAGGCATCATTAAGACTCTGAGTCTGGTGGGTAGCATCAAAATGTTCTTTGTAAGTTCTTAGGAACATTTGTAAATAAACGGGTACTTGTGCTACACTTTAAAACTCAAATATGGAGAACATTTCCTTTTTTCTTTGTCCTTTTATGGCCTGAAATGACAAAGGAGTGTGTAATTTAATTTATGCATCACTGTGTACCAGTGACATCCTTTGATTTTCTTTTTTTTTTTGATTAATGTGTTTTTATATTTATGTCTTTCATAGTCAGAAAATTGCTTTTTCTTTTCTAAAGAATGTTGCTTGATATTTCACATGGTCCCCCTTTATTGTGCAGTCCTTGTTACACTGGAAATCTGCTTTAAAATAAAGAATTAGAAAATGCAGTATGGCTAAATAATCAGAGGAGGTACATTGGTGGGTTTTTGTGTTAATCTCATGGCTCCTGGTTTAATAATCTTTCTCCACCTTTGTCATATTTTGATATTGAAGGAATTGATCCAAATTGGTGCTTTTATGGGCTTATGATGGAAGGAAACCTCACTTTTTGTTTTTAAATGATTAAAAAAATATGCAGATACATTTATTGCACGAGTTATTTAGCTCAATAAGAAATTGAAAAATAAGTTTGTTTCCTAAACATTTAAAACTTATTTTAGAAATCAGTGTTTTTGTCTTAGGATCTCATGAAGAATCACTGAAATGAAATTCCTTTTCAGTGTATGAAAAAATTACCACCATTTCCACGCAAAGAAACTGAAGTAATTTTGCAGATTCAATGATTCAAAGCAAGCTGATGGAGGCATATATTTATTCTAAATTCTAAAATTTACAAAGGCTTTTGAAGTGATGAGATGTTTCTGGCTTATTGTCTGACAGATACTAAGAGGTACTGATTCAGTTAAATGATTAATGTATGATCAGTTATAGAAGTTTAATTTAGAAGCAATTGCTCTTTTTCAGGGAATTTGGCAAAATTTGGAACAGTAAATTCTTTGGATATTTTATATCCCACGCATTGAGAAAAAAAAACTGCATGTTGCTTTTATTTTCATTTTGCACATTTTTTGCTTATAAAGAAATCATTGTGATCCTTTTCTTCATACTTTTTTTGCTGTCTGTCTTCATGTTGAAAATGGAAGTGGATGACAGATAAACAAGAACTAATATGGAGAAATGAGTCCTTAGGGTCAGATCAGATTGTCAGGCTCTATCTGAACAGATTTTTAATAAAATCATGGATTCATACCTTCAGAATTGAGTAAATCTTTTATTTTGTAAAACACTATCTTACATATACAGTCTGTCTGTCTATATACATATATATATGTAGTATGTGTGTGTGTGTGTGTGTACTTGAGGCTTTTTTTGAGTATTTGTAGTTGCTACCAGTTCAAAAAAGTTATCCCAGGTCTAAAAATGTCATTCAGTGAAGTATTTAGTTTTCTGAGATTCAGAGACCCAGATCAGAGGAGAATCAACCAGCTGTCTTTATCTTCTCCAGCATCCCATTATGCTCCATTTATTGTACTTCTAAAGTGAGTGGTGTGAAGCTGCAATATTGATCTCAGAAGAGACACGCCCAGTGAAGGAAAGGGTGATCCATCTCCTAAAACCAGCCACTCTGAACCTGCTGGTGGTCTGTGGCAGCACTCCTTGTAGATATTTGTGTAGAAACATCTGAAATGGTGATGGACACACAGACTTGTGTGGCAGCACAGGGGTTTAATCCAGCTATTTTTGGTACAATCTCTTCTATGATCAGAGCAGCACAGACAGCTTTGATCAGGGAAATTCTGCACCATATTTCTGTGGTATTTTCACCAATACAGATGTTTCAATAAAATTTCATATTTTTTTCAACTTTTGAAAATAGTCACATCTTTAAATTCTAGGGGTAAAGGCAGCATTGCTGACTGGAACTGACATTCACATTTTAGAGGTTTTAGGTTTTTTTATTAGACAAATGAGGACTGTGGCTGTATGGGTCTACACTAAAACACCCATAGTTATTTCTGAATGCATGATCTTCCCCCATGATTGTAAATATTCAAGTGTTCCTCCAGAACAATCAGGATAAGAATGAAATATTCCAATACTTGTACTGCCTGCTTGCACATCTCACTTTCCTAGGTGATATTGGCCACCCTAGATTATGTTTACACTTTAAAGTGTAACATGGCAAATGTTCTCACTGATCACCTCCTATAGACTAATAGCACAAGAGGAAACCACTTTAACAGCAACCTGTGCTGTCAGAAAGCCAACATCATTCAAAGCCAGTCACAGTGACGTCACTCCTGTTTGCCTCAGGACAGCGCTTGGCAACACCTCTGAGACTGACCCACTTTCAAAAAAGGAAAGTATTCATCTTCAGGTGGAGAATAAACTGCGTGTGTGGTTACAGACTCGTATGGATGATGAAGAACCGGTGCATTCTCAGATTAACTGCTGCTGCTGCCCACTCATCTAATCCAGCTTCTGCAGACTGGTGTGGTGGGATTACAGCATCTGATGACTCATTTCACTAAACCCTTCGGAAGTGAGAGGTCGTGGTTATGCAACATCAGATCACCATATGGCAGAGTGGAAATGAAGTCATACAGCAGCAAAGAGAGAAGACCATCAGCTCATTTATATTTAGCTTTTTATTCATTAATTGTCATTAAATATGGAAAGCCGTGCTGCACTGACCCAGTTTAGCCGGTGGAAAAGCACAGGCAGCAGCATTTAATCGCTTTTGAGAGATCCAAGTAAAGTGAATCTAATGCACTCTACATTGTCAGCCTCACAGCCCAGGGGATGTGAAAACGCAAGCTGAGAAGGCTTTTATGGAAGCTGCAGCTTGGTTGCCCTTCTGTTTCCCACTAGATATTCTCCCCTACATCATTTATGCGAACAACGCGAAGAAAGGCAACTCCCATCTTCTGAAAGGCCTTACATAAGTCAGACTTCAAGGTTCTGTGTCCCAACCCTCGCAACAAATAAAATAAGATCAAGCAAACCTTCAAGAGTCCAAACATGCTCAGAATGATCATGCTTTAATAAAGATACAAGGACATTTGATGTAAACCACCAGAATTGCACATTGCTCAGGCACATAAGTGTCAGTTGCTTTGAAGCATCAACTTAGCTCTATGACAACACAGACTGCATCAGGTAAAGCTCTGCTCCCTGGGAAGGCAAGGAAAAAACAAAAAGATGCACAAAACAGTCAGACATTAAAGCTTTGGCTGAAGGTTTAAGTTAAAAAAAAATGAAACATTTCAGAACACAAAGCAGTCTTTCACTTCCTAAAAGTTAACACAACTTAAAAAAAAATCTAGGGACACCACAGGACATTGATAACACAACCATCTACTTAGATGATCTGCTTATAAATAATATGTCAAACTTTATAAATAATCCCGTTCATGTCGCCGCTAACTTCAACTCATGGTAACGTTACAGTGCAAAAATAACAGTGCTGGAACCAAAACAACAGCATTGATCTCCACTGAGAAACAAAACAAGATCTCAATACTGTTGAAAAGGATGCTTCAGTGCTTGTAGTTCAAAGTTGGGTGTGTGCATGCGGGTGGAAAGAAATTACACATCTGGCTTGACGTGACGAAGTGAGTGCAGTCCCATGATGCAGCAGCCCCTGATCAGAGCAGCAATGTTGTACACTGGAGCACTTCCATCCACACCATGCCGCGAGTACAGCCAGGCCACCGTGGGCAACACCGGGACTGCTACCGCGACCAAATCGACCAAAAAGCTGTTGCTCCAGTAACGCTTGCACACCACATCCAGGCCTGGTGATGGACGTGGGTCCTCCTTGTGGATTTCAAAGTCCAGCTCCTCCATGAACCGCTGACTCTCAGAACGCTGTGAGCAGCATGTGGCAGAAGTGATGGAGGCGTCGGAGCTGCCTGGAGGTGTGCTGGGTAAACAAAGGGCTGAGTCTTGCTGCCTGGTAGTAGGAGACGTGGAGGTGGGTAGGCTTGGGAATCCCAGGAGAGTGTTGGGGGCTATTAGAGTTGCATCTCCCAGAGAAGCTCCATGGAACTTCAGTAACTGAAGCAGCAGAGCCTGCAGGTCTGGAGATGTGGGCATTAGGTCAGTTTGGACTCCTTTGTCTTCCGTGTTCTCCTGCATAGTGGTGCTTGAGGAGATGGGGACTGTGGCTGAAAGTGGATTTGGCGCTGAAGTAGATTTATCAGTGAACTGCTGCTCCTCTGACAGAGCAGACACGCCAGGCCCAGGCTCTCCTGTGACGTCTGGATTGCTGCCCGAGTCCTGGCTGAAATCCACCGCAGTGGACATGAAGACTTGCTCAAAAATGTCCGCTCCGTTCGCCATCTCATCGTTCACCAACAGCCCACTGTCTGCCATTGCCTCTGCTCCTTGGTCTCCGAGCTCCATCCCTCCCTCCTCCTCCACCATCTTCCCCCCACTGTTGTCAGAGCTGTCGCACATGAAGTCCAAGCCATTTTCATCTTGGAGGTTGATGCCACTCTGGGCCAGCTCCATACTTTGCAGCAGGGACTCCAACTTCCTGTTCTGGATGTTGATATCGATGAAGTACTTCTGTATTCCCTTATCCTTCTCCATCAAGCTGTTTTTCATGGTTTCCACCACCTGGCGCAACTGTTTGATCTCTTTCCGGGCTTCTTTGAGGGACAGCTGAGCCTCCACCCGATGACATTCCTCTTCAATCCAATCCTCCCTCATTCTTCCAAGCTGGCCCTTAAGCTCTTCAATTTCTGTGTCTCTAATAAATCAGAACAAAAATGCCAGTTACTTAAAGAAATACTTCAAATTCAAGCGTGGAGGACAACTGATCACTGAGCTGAATTAGACATGTAGTCTTAACATTTGTAAAATAAGTAAGGAATTGACAGAAGCCAGTCATCTTGTCTTGCCAAAGCTTCATATTCAATATATGAGTAGGTTTATCCATCATAATAGTCATCACCCAGTTGGTTGATACGTGTAGGCATTTCATCATGGTACACCAATTTCCCCCAGTGCACCAATCATCAATCCATCTTCAAACCTTAGAGACCCTGAAATGATCACCCGAAGTTCAGTGCTTCTAACCTGTCGCGAACTTTGGTTTCAGACTCCATCAGTTTGGTTTTCAGGTGTCTGATGGCCACTTCCTTCTGCTGCAGAGGGGTCAGATACTGCTCAGGGTTCGGGGGCCGGACACCATGGTTGTCTCCACAGGAGTGGTAGAAGCCCAAGTGCACTCTTCTGTTTTGGAGAGAGTGATGACAGCAGTGAAAAGGAAATGAAATGTGCATCTCATGAACAGTTCATTCTTCAACAAGACAATTTGACACAGCAGCAGCAAACAAACCAATTGGATGCTTAAAAAAGAAAGTTGACTCGCTGTAGAAGATAATTAGTCTGGCTGAAAGAGTGCTGCCAGGGCAGATGCTCCCTGAAGCCTGGAATTACTGTCTGACAAAAGGATTACTGGAATTCAGGAAAGCAGTTTAAAAAAATAAAAAAACCCTGCTAGTTCAGTCTGAAAGCAAGCAGAGGTAACAAGCAAAAACACCACCTCACTAGAAAAAAAGAAAGTCAGACAGCCATTTGCATGAACATTGAAATGCTCCCTGTATTCTCTGATCAAGGTTTTGTCATGCTCAAAGAGAACCGATAAGAGGATTTTTGTTTAAATGGAAAGAGTGGTGGATTTGGACAATATGCAAAGCAGAACCCGAGCCCAAGTCATTTCATCTGCAATATCCTGGCAACCTGAAATACTTGAGGCTTTGATCCAAACGCTCCTCATCCCTGCCAGAAATAGAAACAGCCCAGGAGAAGGTAACATCGGAGGAGAAAAGATGTCACATGACACTTAGCCAGGCAGAGAAAAGCTGACAAGTCTTAAAGAGACAAAACTGGAGGATTACAATACATCTATGGAAACTGAACATGGGATAAACGTGGCAGATTCTGTTTCTTCCGGGCAATAGCTGTCATTTATATTTCCAAGAAAGGATTTCTAGGTCAAACCTTTCCAACTAAGGTGCATGTATGAAAATCATACTCCTAAATCCTTTTTAAGTTTCAGGCCATGTATTTCTGGTAATCTGAAAAATACATGACCGCTGTGCCTCATCTAAACCAAGGTGAACTAACCAGGTTACCCCTCTATGGACCTCAGACAGTAGGGTGGCTGTTTGGGCTGCACACTCAGACATTTGCACAACAAAATCCTCATTAATTCCAGCTAAAGCCAAACCATGACCTAGATAATTCCAGCCAGCTGCAAAAGAGCGAATGATAACAGCGGGCTCTTAATCCAGCGACACACTCGAGGTAATGTCTCCTTTCCCTGAACCATATTCCAAATCTCTCTGCCTTTGAATCCATCGGCTTTTACGTCAAAGCAAGCAAGTTAAATCTGCAATTAAATCAAAGTGGAAAAATACAGAAATACATAGTCTATAGGTCACAACTAATTTTTTTTTTTCAAATTTACATTTGCAGCCTGTTTTTTTTTTGAAGATTATAAATGATGGATGGCAGAAGGTCCATGGTTGGTACCTTGATGTGGGGCTGGAATTGCAGCTGCTACTGTTGGTGGAGCTGGCAGCTCTGGGAGGAGTTCTGGGAGGAGTTCTGTAAGGAGCGTAGAGTTCTGCGTCACGGTTGACCTTTGGGCTTCCTGCTGGTTTGAACACTGGGAGCGGTCGGATGTGAATGCTGCGACTAGGAAGAATTCAAAATAAGGCACTCAAATAAGGTGTTTAAAAATTGAAGCACTTTATGCACAATTGACCCTTTTAGTTGTCTTTAAACAGGTAGCCCACTATCATCTTTTAGTGTTTAAAAAGTTTATTGATCACTCATGAACGCAAAAATTCTATATTCACATAAAATACCTGCGTGAAGGAGGTTTCTTCCCAGCTGAACTTGCAGCGAGGCTCTCTCTGGTCTTCAGGCTTCCTGAGCTGCTGGAGGAGCTGAAGTCTGCCTCGCTACCTGCAGAAACACGCATCAGTCTGCTCAGTTAGTAGCAATAATTCATTTGCAATGGAACTATTTAACAAAAATGTCATCATAAGGCACCTTTGCATAAAGAAAGAGAACAATTTCCTCAGAGTAAACACATTGCCAAAGTTGCCAAAACACATAACCAAAAATCTATTATCTTTTTGTAGTCCCTCCCACTCTCATGCAAAAAAAAAAAAACCTCACTGGAATTATCTAATATATATTAAAAAAAAAAGAAAGAATGATCCAACTGCAGATTTGGCAAAAATTGATTCAAAGTTTTAAAGGAGTTAGATAAAACAGGCTTAGACGTACTCATTTAGATCTGTAAACTGACAAGACCTAAAAGCTAGCCTGTTGAGCCACAGCTAACTGATGCTAAAACAAAAGATTAGTTCATGTCATCTCGTCATTCATGTTACTTTTTAAGAAAGTTGTTCATGTTACTTTCTAAGACACAGTATTTAATATCCAGGTGTCTTTCCAACATGAGACAGAGTCCTACAAAATGTCACTAGCAAATTAACAAGTTTCAGTGGCGTCTCTCCTCTCCACCAAGCCTCTGATGGTAACGTCTGTAAGTCTCACATCTGAGTGTAGTGATGGAGAATTTAAGCATTTAACTTTGTGCTGAGTGCTTAACTAGCATTCAGATTAACAAAAGAAGGACTCCTATGAACCAGCACCTTTAGCTTCTCACTTTCAAGGAGACGACAGTAAAGAGAAAATATCCAGAACAGATTTGCATGCTTTTAATTTTGTTCAGTTTTATTTACGTATATTACATATTCAAACTTCAGGCACATAAAATACTGAATATAAATCAGGTAATTTCTTATCTTATGATAGTAGTTTTAATGCTTCTGTTTTCCCATGAAAATCAAGTGTTCAGTACAGAGCTTCATACTGCATGTGTTTTATGGATCTTATTCATAGCCTCATTTTATGGATATTTATATGAACACAGTCAAAGAGAAAATTCTGCTAAAACACTTTCTGATCCAGGGAGCAATAAAGAGATGTTCTCAACAGTCAAACTACATAAAACATTTAGTTCCTGGATTTATGCATGCTCCAGTTTTGTTGTGGAAATTTATTTCGTCCCATTTTAATATCCAAGTTTAATATTCAAGGAAATGGTGTAAAGAGCCAATTAGCTTGATGCAGGTTACAGTTTTCCAGTCACACTCCCTTCTTTAGGATTTACTGCACTACTGCCAAGTTTTTTGCTCTTTTTCTCCTTTTAAAAGCAGAACTTTAGACTTTTGGAACAGCTCCCCATAATCTATACCATTTTTTAAAAATTAGGCCAAAATGAATTTAAAAGCATGAAGCCAGTCAGCCTTTACATGCCAGTACTACCCAATTATTTTCAGAATTTGTGCGTAAAACAATCGACTCTAATGTTGAGCACAGAGTTTCATTAACATGCACAGGCTCAGCACAATAAACCCACCATTAACTGTTAAAAATGGGAAATGTTAATCACTGAAACATTGAGCTAAGAGGTTTAAGTATTTCATTCAGAAGCCTACCTGAGTAACATCGTTTTCCATCAAACAACACCATAGCAATGTGTCCAGTAGTGAATGTGACAAAATACTCCGAACTTAGTGATTGTACACCGGTGGGTGAGTCCACTGAGACCTCATTGACTCAGTGTAGTAACCTCCTACTAATCAGGCTAATTGGCTAAAGCTCCTGAACCTTTCCCACAGCCAATCAGCTCTCCTCCCACCGCTGACTCATAATCAAGCACTTTTTCCTGTTTCCCTCAGATTAAAGGGGAGGAAATTGAATTTGGGCATAAAGAGTGTGCAGTGTTTCTGATAAATGGTAATAGAGCACAGATGTACAGAAAACAACCCACTCCAGTCTGTTTTCAGGGAAACAATGTTTTTTGACCCTGCCAATGTACTTTGGTCTCTGGGGAACATTTGGAAATTTAGGGACTGAGTATAAAATCTGTACATGAAAGTTTATTAAATCAACATCTCAAATGTTATTTTTTCCAGGATTTTCTGAGGAAAACCAACAGTTTCTTTCTCCACCCCTTCATTTACC
>JAOWBL010000008.1:2137312-2148852 GCA_028564865.1 Zenarchopterus dispar | reverse complement strand
TAAAAAATCATGTTTGTTTTTTTCTGTTAACCCAATATTTAAGCTGCAGGGGGAAAGTAATTGGCGGGATTCATCTGCTGGGGATCATGAATATTTGACCAGAATTCCTTGGAAATTCTTTGATTTGCTGCTCAGATCTGACAAACCTCACTAAACTAACAAACTCACACTAACAGCCACTACTTCACTGACAGCAAAAACATTTATATAATACAAATATATGATGCAAAAAAACTCTACTGGCTTAACAAAAAAAAAAAAGAAGCAGAATTCAGACTCTTCAGATACAGAAAGCAAGAAAACTATGAGTAATATTTTTCTTCTGTTTGGCTTTTACATCCAAGTCATCACAACCAAATGAGAAACTCAGTAACAGATGTCGGTATCAGCCATCCATGCCAGAACTGTGAGGCTGGCTGCCAAAAGCTTCAAAGTGCTTCAATCAGTGAGTAATAACTGATGATGGAGCGATATTGTATATCAAAGTAGAAAGAAACTCACATCAAGTACTGCATTTTCTAGTTTTGTACATGTACATTTAAACAACAGACACGCATTTTTTATTGATGCTTCAGCTCTAAATAATACAGATCTCCTCTCAAGCTTGGATAAACTTTATACAATCACGTCACTTCAGCTGTCTTGTTGATGGCCTTTGGAGGGCAGTTGCATAACTATATGATTTTTTATTATTTTATTCCTTTTAGGAATGATGTCATTGACCCCCTAGGCCTCTTTTATCTGTGAATCATAGCCTGTCTACCTTTCATTCATCCAGATGTTTTCTTTCTAAAATTTTAACAACATCAGTTCTGCTGTGAACGTTTGGTTTCCTCTAAACAATCCCCACATCATGTCCTGATATTCCAATGCAATAGCCCTGTATGGGTATGCAGAAATCCTCTTCTTTCTAAACCACCAAGGCCCCGTGAGCACTGCAGAAATAGACGTGAGAGTCGGGGGAATCAAACTCCACCTCATTTGCAAAAATAGATTTTCTTCCTGGGTGGCCTGCACCACCTTTCTGTCATATTTAATTTTGTTTTCAGACATCAGCAGCATCATAATGTTGTACTGATGCGCATCAGCCAGGCTCCAACCAACATGGCAGAATTTGATTATACCCACCAAGGCTGAGCAACACAACGGTGCCATAGCAACACTCCTAGCAACTGAGGGGAGAAAATGCATGAATGGATGGCTCATGGAAGCAGGGCAGCTTCTCCTGCTCATCCATAGAAACTACAATATCTGAAGTGATGCGAGTGTTACCGCGCAGCTGCTGTTTTTTTTTTTTTCACATTCTGAATGAACAAACTGTTCCCGAGCCAACATATGGAGAACCAGGTATTATTTAATATCAAAATGTTTTTGAGTGATATTTAACTGTTGAACCCTTTCATAGGTGCAATACATACTGTATTGGGAGAAAATTATACTAAATTATACTATTTCTAGTTGCTGAAAAATAAACTTCACTACTTAGTTGCAGTATACTTAGTTAGGAATAGGAAAAGATAAGACTTTCAGGCAAAACTCTTTGTGTTAACCTGCCTCTCATACAAGGATGCTTTTGTGATATGTCCAAAAAGAAAACATTTTTGATGTATGAACCACAGCCACTAGTATCATATAGATGAAAAGATGATTTCCATATCACCCAGAGTGTTAAAGGTCCTTGAGCCATGTCTTTCTAAAAACATTTTGGACTCCTCTCTTATTTTCTTCTGACATCTGGATGAAAAGACCGGCGATCAACAGTGTCAGCAGGTGACAAACCTTCACCAATGTTTGGACACAGATTCCTGTCAGTATAGATGCTGTTACCTGCTGCTGATTAGATTGACTTTTGTCTGTTTTTATTTATTTCATTGTCAAAAGAAAATATGTAAGCAACCCTGTTCATGTGTTATATCCCAGCTGTCATCAAATGCACACGGGAGACAATCCACCAGTCCATCACAAAAGTTTTATTTTGTTATACCTAACCCTAACTCTTGATAATATTTTGTCAGATGAGGCTTGAACTTGGTTAAAGTGTTTTTAAACATTTTATATTTAAGCAGTATCTTTTTTTGATGGTATATAACACAAAATATTAGCATGTTACAAGTTGGTAATAAAAATGTATATTTTGAATGGATTTTGTTAAAATACAGTGCTTTTTAAATTTTATTTTGGTCCCCCAGTCTTCTGCATCTTAGGTAAGGTTCCTGCAAATCTAACAATGCAGACATATCACGTTTCATTGAAAATGCAATAATTTAAGAATATCTGAGCATTTATGAAAGTTTCACATAATGCAACGTGCATAAACATAATACAATTTAAAATGGCAGACTAAGTATGCAATCATTTTTAAGATAAGAAAAATGCCATTTTTGAACCTTTATTGTAAAAGTATTGTCTTTTGTGCTGTGACCTGACAGTAATTTGCTTCACATTTTTTAGTGAGACTCAATTCTTTGACGTGGGATCATATAATTTGATCTGCTACTTAACCCCTGAGAAAGTTTAATGGCTACCTGCATAAGGGGTTAAGCATGGTATAAAGTGCAAATCCAAGATGATCACCTCTGTTAAGACAACTTACAAACATACATTCAGGTATAAACTACAATAATTCTGAAAAATGTATCCATAAATAACTTTACAGGGAGGGCACAGTTTTTGCAGACAGATGCTGTGACAAATGATGACTCCTAAAAGCCATCAGTGAGTTGCTGGTAAACAAGGCTTTAAGCCTCCACTGGAGCTCTTTCCCTCCTCCAGATGGTCCACTCTTAAAGCAGTGTGGCGTGGGCGTTGATAATAATTCTCTTAATCCATCTCAGAGTATGTGTTTTATAACACTGATCAGACACATGGATAAATGAGGATCTTTTTATTTGATTTCGACACTAACCCAATGACATATTCTGTTTAATGTTTATTTATGAGATGTGAAGTTGCATCATTTCAGCTCTGGAAGGTGCTAGATTCTCCTTATCTATGCTCCATCTAATAATCTGTGAAGCAAATTCTTTGCTTTTGTTATCCTAATCTCATCAACTCTGAAATAGACTGCATCATGGCTGTATGATGCCACTGAGATCTCTTTCACTTTCAGTATAAAGCAATTTGAAATCAATACCAACTCTCTTCAAACACAGAGAGCTTCAGTTAACCATTCAGGGTCCTTGTTAAAAATATTGATACTTCAGTAAACAATTGGGCTCCATGTGTCATTTATAACCTAAAAATCGAAAAATAAAAGAACTTTGACCGTGTGGACTAAAAAAAAGACAAAACAAAACAAAACAGAAAATGTCACTTGGTGTGGTAAATGCATCCCTTTGTTTAGCTGTTGTTTATAGAAGATTATTTGGTGATATCCCCAGACGATGGCAGAGGATCTTTTTTATAGCTCGATCAGACAGATATATATGGATTTTATTTGTTACACTGTTTTCAGAAATGACTCTTTGTTTTTGTTTCATTTAGCGCCCCCACAGTGAATGTTTTCCTCGGAAGATGAATCCAGAAAAAAAAAAGATTTTTAAAAAAATTACAGAATGACATATTCATCCTTATCCTAACACGACTTTGATTTGGAAACAGCTTCTATAATATTGATAATTTTGCGCATTTTAAGTATTTCCTTTTTAAAAACATCAATGGCTTTAAAAAAAGACACTCATTCCTGAACTTGTAAACAGCCCCTCCTCTTCCCGTCTGCTCCCATCCCCAAAACTATCAGTTTTCGCTCTAGTGGTCGAGTGTTATGAATCAGGTCTCCTTTTTTAAAGATAATATTGTAAAACACCTACCTGGATGTTAGGTTTGGATTTGTTAGGAGAGATGAAGCACAAAGGCTTGTTGCTGCGCTGCTGGTGACAGGCTCCGCTCTGCTGTGGGGATGTTGGCTGGAGGAGAGCTGAGTGCACACTGACGACACAAACCAGCGGACAAGAAACAAGACCACTGACGGTGCGCGCACGATGTGCCCGCCAGCCCAAGTGTGTTACATAACGCGTAGGCCATTACTTAACTGCTGAAGCCCCCCACCCATGGGGACATGCACACAGACTTTGGACAGGTAGTACTATACCATCAATGACATGTATGACCAATAGATCGGTGTGATGCTTGGTTAACAACAAAAATATTATATCTTTCACGATATTTGGTCATCAGGGACTACAAAGAAAACCATCTTAAGGATTTCTGGAATATAATTTTCTACAAAGCACAGCTGAAGAGCTCGAACTATAATATGCATATAATGCATCTCTGAACATATAGACCAGACTACATGATCAGCACAAGCAGGGATGCATTGATGTGCGTTAAATCAAAGACGACAATAGTTTGGCTTTCATGCTACTCTCCATGGTGCTGAAACCAGGGCGGATGCTGATTCCCAGTTTGAGTGTTTTTAATGTCATTCATCCCCTCATTTACACATTCCTTTTACAAAATGGAAAGACACAGGCATCTAAATAGCTACCAACCGATTTCTGTGAACAAATCGCCATGTAGTCATTCTGTATTAAGGAATCCTCACTTTGTCACGTTATCTCACTTGCGAGGATTTTCATCCTCAAATCGGACCTTCAACCTGATTCCGGGGAAACACTAGATACAAATAAAAATTCACATCTATGATCTAAGAACAGCCATTGTTGTTGTTTTAAATATAATATTATTGAGCTTAAGTCTTTGTCTGCGTGCATTCCTCTCCTTCAGGGTGCTTGTCGGCCCGTTACCGCCCCCAGCAGGTCATTAGTTGAACTGCAGCAGTTGGTTGAAATGCAGTACTTATATTCTTTGCCGAAGTACAGAGATTACGCTCTAAAATTATTCACTTAAAAGTATAACTTTTGGTTTGAAGTAAGACTTTGAAAATATTTTCATTATAGTACAGTAAAAAAGTAAAAGATAAAATTCCTTAATGTATATACTGATGTGGCATATGAATGATATTCTATTATGTTATCTCTCAGTCCTTCACATGAAAGTAGGCTTTGCTTGTTGCAGCTGATTAAAAAGGAGCTAATTTTATGAACAATGGAAAAAAACAAAGCTTTGCAAAAGATTCTTTTGCAGTTTTAATATTTCTTTGTACCCTTGCAACTCATAAAATGAGTTGTTTTTCTTTTGTTGGAGTTGTATCATTTGATGAACACAACAGTCCACCTCTTTGAAGAATCTAGTTTTTAAGATAGGGAAGTTAAAGGGGGATTTCAACATTTAAAACTTTAACTACCTTAGTTTTTTTGCATTTTATTTGAGCCTATGTTATACTAAAACCTGAACCTCCAATTTGAATTCTCTATAACGCTGACAAATGTTTCTCTTTTTTTTTTCTTTTTTACATAATTTGTCTTTATTGAACAGGATCGTTTCTTCAGTTTGGACCATATGCAAGGCTGCACAGGTGAAAAACTTTTTCACACCATAATGCTGTAACCACCATGCTTCAGTGTTAGAGGGTATTGGGTTTGTATCACAAACATTATCTGCATTCTCCTTTTTTTCTTTTCGGCTGCTCCCTTCAGGGGTCGCTACAGCAAGTCATCTGTCTCCATCTAACCCTATCCTCTGCACCCTCTTCTCTCACACCAGCCACTCTCATGTCCTCCTTCACTACATCCATAAATCTCCTTTTTGGTCTTCCTCTAGACCTCCTGCTTGGCAGTTCCCACCTTTTCTCAATAAATTCACTACCCCTCCTCCACTATCCTTCCTCTGCACATGTTCAAACCATCTCAGTCTGGCCTCTCTGACTTTATCTCCAAAACATCTAACATGTGATGTCCCTCTGATGTACTTGTCCCTGATCCTATCCATCCTTGTTACTCCTAAAGAAAAACTCAATTCAACATTTTCATTTCTGCTACCTCTAGCTCCGCCTCCTGTCTCTTCCTGTCTCTTCCTCAGTGTCGCTGTCTCCAAACCATACAACATCTCTGGTCTCACCACTGTCTTGTACACCTTTCCTTTCATTCTTGCTGACACCCTTTTATCACATATCATCCCTGACACTTTTCTCCACCTGTTCCAATCTGCTTGCATACGTTCTTCACCTTTCTGTTCTCCACACTCTCTGTTGCTCTGGACTGTTAATCCTAAGTACTTAAAATCCTCCAATTTCTTTATCTCCTCTCCCTGCAACCTCACTGTTCCACTTGCATCCGTCTCATTCACACACATGTACTCTGTCTTGCTGCAACTAACCTTCATCTCTCTTCTTTCCAGAGCATACCTCCACCTCTCCAAATTTCCCTCCATCTGCTCCCTCCTCTCTCTACAGATCACAATGTCATCTGCAAACATCACGGTCCATGGAGACTCCTGTCTAACCTCATCTGTCAGTCTGTCCATCACCATAGAAACAAGAAGGGGCTCATGGCTGATCTTTGGTGCAGTCCCACCTCCACCTTGAACTCCTCTGTCACATCTATGGTACATCTCACCACCTCTCATACATGTCCTGCACCATTCTAACATACTTCTCTACCACTCCAGACTTCCTCAGACACTTCCACAGTTCCTCTCTAGGGACCATGTCATTAGCTTTTTCTAGATCTACAAAGACAAGATGAATCGCCCTCTGGCTTTCCTTGTACTTCCCCATCAACATCACGAAAGCAAATACTGCATCTGTAGTACTCTTTTGTGACTAATATATTTTATTTTCTTTTTTTTCATCTTTGATGCATACATTCAAAAGTTTGGCTTTATGAAAAAATGCTGAGAAAAACACTGAATGAAGGAAATGTGATCAAACAGACATTTCAATCTGTGGAGTTTTGTCACTTCTTTGAGATCCCTTGTGTCTTTTTGTTAAAATATTTTTATTAGCTGGTCTGTAAGTTTAAGTGGTATCACATTCTTCATATTTTTTTTTCCAAAATAATCCTTGGAAATTTTCCAGTGAAAGATGTGGAGTGTACTTATGTATAATCATTACAAAAAGATCAACAAAACAGAAACTCAATAAGCTTATATTCAATAATAATACTTTTTAAAAAACAGAGAAATCTGAATTAATGGATATTGAGGGACCTTTAACGAAGAGGACGAGTGTCTTAATCATAAAAACAGAGGGCATTTTAGCAGCTGTTGTTGCAGATCTTGACAGTAAGATTTTTAGGTAGCCGATCAATTTGTCTTCACTTTAGTTTTGAAAAATAAGACACTCCATCAGAAAGTCTACATTAACAGATTACAGTGAATACAGTCATCTTTATTTTTCCCCTTTTTAATCACGTAATGATACATTTAAGGTTAATTGGATTCAACAACTTCCTTTCTTCTATTTTTCATTTTATAAGCCCTTATTAGTCCCACAGTGGGGAAATGTGTTCTCTGCTTTTAATCTATGACTAGCTACACTGGGCAGTTAAGGGCCTTACTCAGGGGCCCACAGTGGCTCACTTCTGTTAGCCAGGGGGATTGAACCTGGGTCCTCCACACTTCCGCTACCACATAAAGTATGTTCACTGAACCAGGAATTGAACCCAGGTCGTGCCAGTGAGAGTCCTAAATTCTAACCACTAGACCACCAAGCAACAAAATGCTATCTGATATTGTACCTAGTCCTGGTGACTTGATGTTTTCTCATGTCCACAGTTATAATGTTGCAAACTACCTCCAAAAGTATTTGAATTTCTCTGTCTCTAAAGGTTTGGATTGCACTCAAGGTGAATGCAAGTAGCTGATATTAGTTTTCTCTGCAGATTTGCTGGACTCTCCTGAATATTCAGAAGTTCAGTTATTGGGGAGGAATTCAGAGTAGAGCTGCTCCTCCACATCTACACAAGCCAGTTGAGGTTCTGGCATCTGGTGAGGATGCCTCCTGGTGGCCTCCCTGGGGAGGTGAAGCAGATTATACTTCAGAGCTGGCCAGGGAACGTGTTGGTGTCCTGGCGGATGAGTAGGAGGTGGAGGTCTGGGCCTCTGTGCTTACGGTGCTGCCCTCGTAACCCAAACGATGGCTGGGTGGATTGTTTTTAGAAAACAGCTTAACTGTTTTTTAAAATCTTGCTTATAAATAAAGTTATTCTTGCTGATCAGTTTTTCAATATTGATGGACATTTATTGGTGCACATACGAATTTTTGCTATGTTATAACATCCCTAAACACACATCCCTTCGGTCTAACAAACTGTGCTTGTCAGGTAGTCATTAATCCAGGTGATTGTGGGGACATCCACTAGTGGAATAAATTCCATAGTAAAACAGAATGAATTGTGTAAAATGGACTGAAAAACTCAAAGAACCAACATGGTTCAGTGTTAGAGGTTATTGGGTTTGTATTACACACAGCATCTCCATTCTTCTTCTTCTTTTCTTTTGGACTTTTGGACACCACCCACCACCCAACACACACACACACACACACACACACACACACACACACACACACACACACACACACACACACACACGACAAGTAAAAAAAAAACAACCAAAAAAACAACCAAGCAAGTAAGCAAGCAAGCGAACAAACAAATCTGAGCCCGGACACACCATGGCTCTTCAGTACAATTTTTATGATGTAATAGCTACTTTAAGCCACTAGAGGTCGCACAAGTCATTCCATTCGCCACTTGAGTTTCCGCGAGTCCTCGCCTACTCGTGGGCTGCTTACAGGAATTGACTATGTGCACATGTCGAAGTTGTATTTAAACCCAAGAACGGCAATGATCGGCCTCTCTAATGACGTACTTATTACATTGTAAATGCGTTTAAACAGTTATACACTGACATTTGACCTGGATTCCCATCAAAGTTTTATTTTATTTTTCCTCATTCAGAATCCCCTGTCTGCAAATGAAGGTGTTCTTAACGTGGGAAAATGTGAGCAGTCTCGTTTAAATGTCACAACTTTATGATCACGTCCTTCATCTTCAGTCTATCTGCGCGTAAAATCTAATCTAATCTGAGACCTTGTGACAAGGACAAGCGCATATCACCTTTTTTATGATTTCGTTGTAAACTTTGCTGATATGGCATGTGAATTCTGTTCAAACCAGTTTCGCTGAAAGATGTTAAGGTAAATGCAACATTTTGGTTGTAAGTGTATAGTTGTGAGCCGAAATCTCTGAGAATTGTTTAATCCAAACGAACACATGTGCAGATGTTTACGCTGTTTGCTGCTGAGCTCAACTGAGCTCAAACTTCGTCGTCTTGTTTCCGTGAATCCTGTGACGGGCGGTTGGCTGTAGCGCGCGTCTGTTTGGAGGTCCGTGACATGAAATTGTTTGGGAAGCCCTTCAGTGAGCCACCATGTGGGCGTGTTTCTCTCGGCCCAGCAGTCTCCGCTCTTCTGTGGAGTCCAGAGCGAAAAACGCACTTCTTGTGGCGCGACCGGAGAGCGCAAAAGTAAAAAGCAGCTCTCCGATCCTGACCTGACGCGCACACCATCTCCGGCTCTGGCAGGCCCCACGAATACAACTTCACCAAGCCGGGGAAAAGAAGAAAAAGAAGAAGACATTAAAGAGCTTCTTACCATCACCTTCCAACCATGGACGCATCTCGACTCGTTCTGATATATGTGGGCCTCCTCCTTGTTTTCCTTGGGAATATACCGTGTTTCCAATCTGCTGCTATCATCTCTCCCTCTGCGCCCAGGAGGAACTGGGAAGCCAGGATCTCCCATCAGGACGGACAAAGGTCATCCAAGTTCTTCAAAGACATCTTCACGTCCTCGCAGCCTGTCGCGGGACATCACAAAGCAGACCCAAAGGACGCTATTGTTCCGCATGAATACATGCTGTCTATATACAGGACGTACTCGGCCGCGGAGAAACTCGGACTAAACGCGAGCTTTTTCCGCTCCTCCAAATCAGCCAACACCATAACGAGTTTTGTGGACAGAGGAACAGGTTGGTTTCATTCTGCCGCCAGATTCATTAGCTCAATGTTGCATAATTCAGTGGCACAGTTTTCTCCCTGGCACAGTTTCTGGTCTGATATTCTCTTTTTAGAAGGCGTTAGGATGCTTACAACATGGATAGAATCCCCATACAAATAAAAAGAGCAGAACGCTCTGCTTTTACGCACACGCAGCGTGCTTTTACGCGCTAAAAAAAACAGCTCAAATGTTAAATGAAGATGTTAAAGTTACATGCCTTAAGGGGAAGTGTTGAGTTTCGGAAGTCATTTCAGATCTGTTTACCTATTGAGCTCTTTTCTGAGTATTAACTTATATTACACTTAAATTAACCTCGGGGTAATGCGACAGTAAAACACTAATTGAGGCGCTCTCCAAATCTCTAAATGAACGCTGTAAATCACTGTCAGTGCAAGAGGAAACGTTTTTTTTTTTTTTTTGTTCCAAGCCAAAGCGTTCTGTGTTCATTTCATGTTTACTTTTCTCCAAAAAGATAAAAATGCCCCCAAATAATTCTTTTAAATCTAGGAGAAAATTGGCCTATCCCTCAAATCAATCACTTGTTAAGGCCGTCAAATCTGTTGCCATTATGGTGCCCGGCTTTTGCTGACAAAGAAGAGCCTGAGGAGGGTTGAGGGGGGGCTGAGGCAGAGCGGGTCGGTGTGAGAAGCAGGTGTTTGGGTCAGTTAACATGTGTAACCGAGTGATTCGAGCGGCCCGCGAGAACAAACACAATCTGATAAACACAAACACGTCCGGCACACACACACACACAAGGGGGAGCGCAGGCCGAGTTAATCTTTGAGGGAGAAATAAAAGCAATCTTTGTTTGCGTTCCCTAATGTCCGAAACACTCCGAGCTTTTCGGCTCACGGACGCAGAGCGCGCGCTGCAAAAAGTGTCCCTTCACGTCTTATCATCATTTGCGCAAATCCACGAGGCGCACAAGTTGAAAATGCCCACCCCCACCCCACTCCCCCGCCACCCCTGCAGATTTATATGTGAAAATCATTCGTCCAGTATATTTAGGTTTGTTTTTCTTTCTAGAAGGAAAGTCATGAAATGGGACCCCAATTACACTTGCTTTTTTTCTGTTCTCACACAACTGATCGTTTAAAGGAAAAAAACAAAACCGAATACAACAAAACAACAACAAGACGCTTAAAAAAGTGGCTACGGCGCTTGATGTTGCCATTTCTTGCAGTGTGAGCTGATTTGATTGGAAAAAAACGCCTGAGTCTCCCCTGTGATTTTGATATGATGTGTCACTGGCTCTGACCCCGAGCTGGACCCTTCTGAGAGCTGCCTGGCATCGAACGGCTGACTGGAGGATTTCAGCTCCGTGATCTAATTGAGTGTTCATGTCATAACATATCAAACACTGTCTATTCTCCCATAATGACCCAGCTCGGCCACCACGGGCACATCACCAAAAAAGAAAGAAAAAAGACGAGGGAGGAGGGAATGAATGAAAGCGCACTTCCTCCTCTGTGAAGTGGTTTGTATTTTTTTTTTTAACGGAACCTCCCTTTGCGAGCGCCACTTTAATCACGGAAAATTATTTTTCAAGCGCCTTTGGTTACCTCTGGGATTCCTACCAGGATCCCCAAAGTGTTGCATTTCATTACAACCTGCAGAATTAACCTCCACTTGATTT
>JAOWBL010000008.1:2126694-2137212 GCA_028564865.1 Zenarchopterus dispar | reverse complement strand
TACCTCTGGGATTCCTACCAGGATCCCCAAAGTGTTGCATTTCATTACAACCTGCAGAATTAACCTCCACTTGATTTTAAAATCACCATAATCTCACATGGGAGACTGTTTTTTTTTTTGACGCCTTAAGTAACAACTTTCGCCTCTTTAATGCATTAGTCACGCACGCAGATGCAGATTTAGGAGTGCACCCTGACGTGCTGTTGTTTTCACACATTTCTGGGTAAATGAAATCTGCTTTTAAAACCAGACTGGAGTGTTTCCTAAATGTCGGGAAAGAATAAATCAGAAAAGAATGATCTGAAAACTATCTTTGGCACTCATTAAGGCGCAGACTAAGGTCTAAAGCTGGATAAGCAGAAGCACAAATGACAAGAAACATGCCTCCAAACAACTTGGACGTGAAAAGAAAAAAAGTTTTTCTTTTAAAAAAAACCCCAAAATAACTAAATCAAGAAAACTTTACCCTTAAAAAAGTCTGTCAACACAAACACTAAGTCAGTCAGTCATTCCGTGCAGGCGCGTTCGTTTAAAGAGAGAATGTTGTCGTTGGCAGGACGAGATGAAATCTAAGAGGGGAAGTGCTTTAATGAGAAGGATGGGAGTTGGGAACTGTTAATTATTTGGTGAACTTGTATTCGATTTGTTTGAGGGCTTATAAAAGAAAAAGTAATGCGAACCAGACGTGCGAAGTCACTGAAAGGAGCAGGAGGTTTCAATCTGCTTTTTACGGTTCCAGTCGGCGGGGTTCACACGGGGAATCTGACAGCCACATTCCCAAATTTCTCTTTGGAGCAACTTTTACAAATTATGTCACAGGGGTGTTTCCGTGTGGAGCCGTGACACTTTAATTAAAACACACAGAAGTGGAGTCCTTCTACATGGAAAAAATGTCACAAATAATGACGCCACAAGAGTTTATTTTATTAAGTGGGACTAAAAAAGAAAAAGAAAGAAAAAAAAGCGTATTCAAAATGAAACATCCCAGATGCAAATAATTAACTTAAAGATTTTTTCCCCAAATAGTAACAATTTATAATTTTATTGATGAATTATAGCCAACATTTTTCACTCTGCAGATATTCGTTTTGGTAAAGATTGCATGATTCATAACCGCTGTAAAGACAGTTATTTCACTCTCATGTTTTCGTCTTTTTTCCTTTGATTAAAGAAAATTAAAATCATATATAAAATGTGGATGATATAGGGAGAAAATAAAGCATTCTGTGTTCTGAAATGCATGTTTTTGGCACCCTGAGGTGCAGCCGGGTTTCCAGTCAGCGGGTGAAGGTGAAGGCGGGCCGGCGGCCCAGAACCACGCTAAAGTTTCAGTGACGGAGTGTGGTTCCACAAACTAGCCCCTTAACATCTAGAACCACTCACAACAGCCTCTTAAACATGAAAACGCATCAGCTAACGTTGTCTCTTTATTAACTGTTCCTAAGACGTTTTAGATTACCTCTGAATTAGTCTGAGTCAATCTTCCATAGATGCTGCTGATCTGGTTCCACTTCCGCAAGCTGTAGAGGTTTATTACACGTATTTAATGAAATTCATTTACTAACTGAAAACTGACGATTTCATGCACTGATCGCATGTCAATTGACCATTAACCCCTTAAATATATGTTGGAAATTCAATTTTGACTAACTGTTCATGCACGTGCACTCATGGTGCAAATCAATCTCTACTTAGCTCCACGAGTGGTAACAACAGAAAAAAATAAAATAAAAAAATCTGTGAGTATTAACATCACTAACAGCAACAGATCATGTGGTATGAACAATTATCTTGAACACAGCACTCTCACATCCTGTCACAAGGGCGCCCAAAATACACATTTATTATTGTTTACAGCTCATATTTAATGTGTTTATTGTGTACTGTAGCTCCCTTTTTGGATTTTTATGATTGGTTTGCCTTGATGCAATATTTGCAGGTCTCCTGGGCAGGAGCAGGGAATAATGCATTAATTGTGTATTGTTCACTTGAGTGTACAGTATGTCGCCTCTGGTCCGTTGTGTCTGGCAGCACCCAGGGCCCTTCGCCCGCCCCCAACCCTATCTTTTCTTCAGTCGATTTTTTCCCCTGTGCTGCTCACAACCTTTCAGGAGCTATGACAAAAAAAAAAAAAAAGAAAAAAAAAGAAGAAGAACTAGAAGAAGCAGTAGTAGACCAATCACATTTTTGATGCTCAGATTTCAAAGTTTCTGGAACTGCGTGGAATGTAAAAGTTTATTTAATTTCTGCCAGAGAAGTTGAAATAATCAGTCTGTCAGCGCTTCAAATGGCAGCTCTGTTCAGTCAAACACGCTGGGTTTGAATCCAAGAGGTATGGAATTCATAATATTATCTGACTGTATTGGAATGGTGTTTAAAAAAAAAAGACACTTGAAGCAGTCTGAAAGGCATCAGCAGGAGCAGTTAAACATGCAGGCTGCACGTGTTCTGGAATAATAAACAGGATTCGTGCGTAATGACAAAAAAGTGACGAATTTCGCAGGAAATCCAATTAACAAACCCGATGAACATTAGCCACATATCACCTCAAACATAAGAAATCTTTTGAGAACATTTTATTTCATGAGAATTTGACAATCAATCGTGATGTTTTTCCCCCTTTTTTTCTCTAAATGCAGCACTTGTCAGCTGTAGTTTGTTTCAGGCAGGTTCAGGGTGGATATTTGAAAAACAAGAAGGAGAGAGAGAAAGAGAGAAGGCCTCTGTGGGAGAATGTGACTCCCCCTTCTCCCTTTCCCCCCTCTGCCTACCCCAATCCTCCTCCCCCTCCTTCTCCTGCTCTCTCTGAACACTGTACGCACTAAGTGAATCTGACTGCAATTATTTTCTTCTTTTATCCTTGCAGACAATCTTTTGCACTCTCCTCTGCGAAGACAAAAGTATCTGTTTGATGTCTCAACCCTTTCAGAGAAAGAGGAGCTGGTCGGGGCGGAATTAAGGATCTTTAGGAGAGCACCGGGGGATTTGCAGACTTCCCTGCACACGACAGGGCTGTACGACATCCAGCTGTACCCTTGCCGCTCCGACAGACTGCTGGACTCCAGGTCTCTGGACCCATTGGACTCCACTAAATCCGGCTGGGAGGTTCTGGACGTGTGGGAGATGTTTAAAGGTCAGCATCATCACCACCAGCAGCATCAGCTCTGCTTCCAGCTCAGGGTCACTCTCGGCAAATCGGACACCGAGGTGGACCTGAGGCAGCTGGGACTGGACAGGAAAGGTCGGAGCCAGCAGGAGAAGGCCATCCTGGTGGTGTACAGCCGCTCCAAAAAGAGGGAGAATCTCTTCAACGAAATGAAGGAGAAGATAAAGTCGCGGAGGTCGGTGGGGGAGAAGGAGGAAGAGGAGCCCCAACCTTCGCCCTCGACAATTAGGGTCAGAGGAGAGGGGCCCCGGCGGCGGCGCAGGACTGCGCTGACCAACCGCCACGGGAAGAGACACGGGAAGAAATCCAAATCCAGGTGCAGCAAGAAAGCGCTACATGTGAATTTCAAAGAGCTGGGCTGGGACGATTGGATCATTGCGCCCCTGGACTACGAGGCCTACCACTGTGAGGGGGTGTGCGACTTTCCCTTGAGGTCGCATCTCGAACCGACCAACCACGCCATCATACAGACCCTCATGAACTCGATGGACCCCAACAGTACTCCTCCCAGCTGCTGCGTCCCCACCAAACTCAGCCCCATCAGCATCCTCTACATAGACTCCGGTAACAACGTTGTGTACAAACAGTACGAGGAGATGGTGGTGGAGCAGTGTGGCTGCAGGTAGCGGCCATTGGTCAATGAAAAATAAACTTCAAAAGACACACAGTTTTTAGAGATACGTCCTGACTGGTCCCAGGCTGAAGATGGACAATCCTCTCGGGTCTGAAATGCTTTTACGCATAACGCGCCTTGTGCTTCTTAATTTTCCTAAAGGGATGCACGCACGGGGCTCCATCTCCTATTTATTCAGACCCAGCACAGTCACATTAATTCACACTCTCTGCCTTAAAGTGGTCAGTACTCCAGCTCTCCTTCACAAGTCATGCAGGCCACATGGGAGCCTGTGAAGTCCGAGCCAGAGGACTGTGGACAGCGCTTTGTTGCGGCCATCCCGTGTGATCCTGCCGGCCGACCCCGAACTCTTTTGGGTCTGTGCGTCCAGGCCGCAGTGGCCACTGTCCAGCTGGAGCCATTACAGGTCCGAGCAAGTGCCTGCTTTCCAAAAATAAATAAATAAAATAAGAAACAAAGGGGGTGAATGCCGAATCTGCCAAGTACAAACACGGAGCGGCCTGAAGAGGAGAGGAGATGGTAGTGGCAATGCCTTCAAGAGATTTTAGCCTCATTGGAGATCAGTATAGGGGCTCTGGGAGAGGCCAACTCAGACTTTTGCCCAGCTGGGGCCACCATTTGTATAAAAAAGAAGAAAGAAAGAAAAAAAGAAAGCACACATAACTGAAGCAAATTTTTTGCTCAAAAGTCTGCATCTTTACGAAATGCACTTCCACAACTGACTGCGCCACGGACACGTGGACAGCGAGAGTTTGTCTTCTCTGATGACTAAAACATTAAAAAAGACGATATTTAAATGCACATTAGCTTCGAATGCACTGCTGTTCATTTTTGTTTGAGCTGTAAATATTTGTACAGTCGAAAAACGTTACAAAGTGCAACGAATGAAGAAATGAGAGAACAGCATTTCTTTGTAAATATACAAAAATGCACTCAAATCGGTATAATTTTTATTCTATAATTATTTTATTATTTGTGATGTACAGAGTTCCATGATAATCATATATTTCTTACACTGATAAGAGTAATTTAAGGTGTCTTCAATATTTTGCAGAGGGTGGAAAATACCATTAATAATGTCTACCTCATAAGTGCTTCTAGGATCTGAGTTTGAGGTGCATTCAGTCAGAGTGTAAAGAAATTTTACATTGATATATAAGATCATTTATATACATATATTACTGGATAATATTCCACACCATTACTGTACAAATAAAATTCCAAACAAAATCTAGCAAGGACTTCTCATGATTAATGCGGCACAGTTGCTTCAGTTCATTCATTTAATGTTTTTATTAGAAGGTTTGGCAACCTCCTAATACACATTTATCAACTAAAATTACACACTTTTGGTGAAGAAAAGGAAAAAAGTTTCTCTTTTGTTATCAATAGGTAAAATAGGAATCTGAAATTAAAAAAAGCAGTGATTCTTACATTTCCTTGTAGTTCTTGAGTATAACTCATAATATTTCATAGCTCTGCAGATACATTTGCTTAAATATGTCAAATCTCACCTGAAATACATTCCAATTTTAAAAAAGGTGTGAATGCAACTTTTACCACATTGTAAAGTTACTATTCCTTCTCACAATACTTACAAGGTGTTCAGTCATTTCAGGCGTAGTTTTCTGTCATTCTCATTCTTCCTGCGAGCATGTTTTAAACAGGGTTGACATCACATTATTTATGACAAAATTTTCCACAGAGTCTCTGTTGGGGACATGTACCATGTGCCTTCTCCCTCCTCAGCCAAGGCTTTGTGATGTATTGTCATTTTTGGAAAATGCATGGATGTCCCTGGATAAGATGTGGTCTTGAAGGCAGCATAGGTTCCTCTAAAATCTGCAAGTATTTTGGAGCATTACAACTACCATCACAGTGGAATTAACCTTTGCCACTGATGCTAACCCCATACCAGCACAGGGCCTGGCTTTTGGACTTGTTCCTGATAACAGTCTAAATGGTCCCATTCAGCTTTGGTTCAGAGCACGCAGCAACCATTTCTTTCAAGAACAGATCTGAACACTGACATGTGACCAGATTATATGCTTTTACCGTGTGACGGTCCATGCCAGATGCCTCGGAGCCCAGAGACATAGACAAGGTTGATACAGTGCTGCTTGTTTTCATAGGAAAGGTTTAACTGGCATTTGTGAAGCTAGCTCTATATTACAAGGTTCCCCAAAGTGATTGATTGTCCGTGGGGTTATATCAGCTATTGATGAGTGATGGTATTTGATTCAAAGCCATCTAAGGGATCAGAACTCAGGAGTGTCCACTCTGGGTTTGAACCTTTGCTCTTTATGCACTGACATTCCTCCAGATAGCTTGAAACTTATGATAATATTATACACTGTAGATGGAGAAATCTTTAAATCCCTTCCAATCTTTGGAGATTCTCTGTCCATCTTTTGTTTCTCAAAGACTCAGGCTTTTCCCTGTCAAAACTGCATGCTGTGCATACAGCATAGTATTGTTTTCTGGTCCAGTAGTTGACATCAGTTAGTAGTATGCCACTGTAAAAGTAGTTGTGCTATGGTATGATCAGAAGTCAGTCATGTGACCACTGTGACTGGCTTCTGTGGTAGCGACATACTCCATTACAGGATACAGTATGTGAGGTCGGTATGAATCTTTAGATACTTTGGCACCAAATCTAAGTTACTAAAAGCTGTTGACAATGCCTGTACCAACTTTTTTGGGATATGTTGCAGGCCTGAAATTCAATAATGGTTATTTATTACCAGATTAAATGAAGTTGACAGAACTTACTGAAATATTTGGGGTTCACAATGTTTGGTAAGAAATAAAATTCAAAGTAACAAAAGAATCACTGCATTTTTCTATTATGACTTTTCCAAATCACCTTTTCAATTTGATTTGATTTAATTTGTGTTTCCACATCCATCCAAGCCCTAAGAAATCCATATGTTTAGAAAAGCCATCAAATTAGACTTCATTGTGAGTAGTAATAAAATACTCTATTTTAGACCTCTGTGTTGTTTTATGTTTAAGGATGTCCTTGGTGCATCTGGACCACATACACCTTTGCCCTTGGGTCAGGACCGGTCTATCCTCACCCTTTGTAAACAGGTTCTCATCATAGACAGCAAATGTAATTATTCAGTGACTGGCTGTCTCAGGATCTCACCACAGAAACCACATCAACATATGGTGATCATCCAAACAGGAGGAAATCCGCCAACTGACTGTCACTGATATGGCACCAAATGTACCAACCCCAGCCACTTCCCAATGAATTAGCCCTGCCTGGGTCAAGTTCACTTAACACTTCAATGTTTCCCAATCTGTGGATGAAAACAAAACAAAACAACACACAAAAAAGAAGTTTGAAGGAAGGGATTGCATCCATATAAGCTAGTGACCTTGGCCTGGAAGCAATTAGGAAAATGCTTTGAAATGTTATATGTTATCCAGGCTCTTGTACAGTATCATGTCACTCCCCACATCTCTGCTACACGGATGCTACGTGCACTCTTTAGCGGCTGCAGCAAATGACTGGCACAGCAATCATTCCCCTGTGCATAACCAAATGGCCTCCTGGGCTACACATCTAGGGAACCATGGCCAGGGTTCTGCTATGATCCCGCCGCTTGCAAGTGCACCATGGAAGCCAGAGATGATGGCTCTGCAGCCCATTCTTTGTTATAAGAAACGCTGTAATGTTACTTGAGCAAATTTCTGAGCAACTGGCTGTAAACTTGTGGAATAAACCTTTACTTTATGATTTATTTTTATTTGACAAGTTCCCCCTCTCTGCTGGGCACCGGCCTGGAGGTGAGGCTGAATGTTGAGGGAACAGTTAAATGGTGATGAAAGGGAAAGGAATGCTTTGTTTACCAGCTTCAATCCCTCACTCTTAAGCTGAATGTTCCTATAAAGTTCGTCATCACAACTCCCTTATTGTCCCTCCGTCAGCACCAGGCCAGAGAGAGTGAAGAAAAAGAAAAAAAGAGCGCTGTGTTTATTTGAAACATGGCCCTAATATATTAGTCTAAGCAAACCAAAAGTGGTCCTTTTCATCAGAAATGTGGAGAATGTATAACCCAAATAGTCTTGACACCCCACATCTGTGCAGGGATTGTCTTTGGAGAACTGTAAAGCCACACAAGGGAAGATCTACTAGGTGTTAAGTGTTAACACACAGGAGTTTTGAGATTTAAAGAAGGGGCTTTAACGGCTTTGTTATCAGTGATGTCCTCTTCAGCAACATGGCAGATATAAATCATGCTGCTATGCCAGAGGTAGGGGATCTTTATGCAAGCGGAAATCTGGTAATTGAGCATTCAGTGGAGCTATAAAATCCATTGTGAGGGTTTAAACTGTTAAGAGGAGACAGGGAGAACTGAAAAGAGACGATCGGAGGCTGTCAAGCCCTGACATTCAAACTGCTACTGATAAAATCAACCAAGAACTTCATTATTTATTTTTCCCAACTGTTTGTCTCCCCACCTTTTCATCCCAGACTGTTTCCTCCTTTTCTTGTTTCTTCTGCTATATGGTTTGCAGGTACCGAAGTTTCCCCTAAAACAAAGCTTGACACGTTCCAGAGTGAGGTGGTGCTTCTCTGGTTTTAACAGATGTGGAGTAAAAACACTCACATTCGTGCATGTCGACAATAATTGGGCTTTAAAGTGCAGTATTCACTATTATTCTGAGGAGGGGAGTGTCTGCATGCTGTTAGTGCGTCTGTGAGAGTGTATAAGTGGACAGAAGGCCAGCGGTGTACACAGATGGGCAGTTTAGTTGTGCGGAGAGCAGCAGATGCCTGAAGTGACCCCGACTGCAAGCCTGTATTGAACCACTGGCTTCAACACAAAGCCAGGGTTGGCTCTAAACGTTAAATACACTTGTTTGGGCCTTAATGCCAGAGGTCGTATTTTATTCCCCCTTTTCTCGTCGTCATTTCTGGAAATACAAAAAATACCTGCTGAACACGAACCAAAATAGCACAAATGTTGGACAAGCTTGGCAGATGCCGTCAAAGCAAAGATGGGTCATAAAACCCTCAAATAATAAATAAAGAGTAACAAAAGACTTGGGTGCTTTCTTCTGTTGAGGCATCTGTTTGTCTTCTTTGCTGCTTCTTCTTAAATGCTGCTACAAAAAGTCATCTCTCCCTTCTGTCAGGGCAAACGGCAACAGGAAGAGAGCTCCACTTCATCACTGATACCCTGATAATTGAATTATCAACTCATTCCCAACTGGGCTTTTGAAATGTGAGAATTATTTAATGTGAGAAAAAAAAAAATAAAAAAAAATAAATATATATATATATATATATATATACACACACACACACACACACACACACACACACACACACACACACACACACACACATATATATATATTCTGAGGGGGTATAAATATCATTCAATCGTAGTGGTTTTTAGCGTTTGACAAATGGAGCTTAGTTAAATAACAGCATATAACTTGTCTTTACAATGGCATTATTTAATGAAAATGAGGTTTAAAAAAAAAAAAGTCCAACACTAAGTACCCCCATGACTGAGTAGCCTGAAGAGCCACATTCAGCAGCAGTAACTTGAAATTGCCTTCTTCCTTTTTAAAAATAAATTAAAGAGTCACTCACATTGTTGTGGGGGGATTTTGATAGGTTTCTCTTTATAGATTATTTCTATTCATTGACATTTTTCAGCATTTACTTATACACACCTTTCTCCAGGTCTCATCACCCTTTTTTTAAATTGGATTAAGATCTGGACTTTGACTAGGCTATTTCAAAAGTTTGATTCTTTTATTTTTCCATGATTATGATGGAGACTTACTGGTGTCCTTAAGATCACTTTCCTGTTGCAGGACTTGGTTTCAATCAAACTTTAGCTGACAGACAGATGACTTCATGTTTGAGTCTAGACTATTCAGGTATACAGAGGAGATTATGGTTGACTCAAAAGGTGATCATAGTTGACTGCAAGGTGTCCAGGTCCTGTGGCTGCAAAACAACCCCAGACTATCAATGCACAGCCCTCATGCTCAGCAGTGGGTGTGAGGTGTTTTTGTTGAAATTATGTGTTTAGTTTCCACCAAACATAGCAGTAGGGCCGGACGGCTCCCCTTTGAGCTCATCTGTCCATACAACATTGTTCCAGAAGTCTTGTGATTTGGTCAGATGCAGTTTTATGACCTTCAATCATGTTTCCATGTTTTGTTTTTGACTTAAGAGGCTTTCACTTGGCAGTTCTTTCAAAATCTCATTTAATATTCTCAGTGAGGCCTTTAGGATCCAAGATGAAGCTCTTGTTTGTTTTGTATTTCTCTGAGCATTATTACACCATCTGATCTTGCAGCACATTTTCCGGAAACACTGGCAACTGTCTTGAACACTCGTTGCTTGTGAATAATCCTTCTCTGTGTAAAAGATGAACTCCAAAATGAAAACAGTTTTATAACCCTCACCAGGTTGAGTGGAGCAGTAAGTGCTTCTCTAAGGTCACACCTTATGTCTATCCCTCTGGGCATTGTGTTAACGCACCTGAATGTTCCAGACCAGCAAACTGCCAAAACATCTGCTTTTATAGATGTTTGCATTACTGTTAATAATGACTTCATCAAGGGCTACTGATTAGCAGCACCAGGGGGTACTTAGTATTGTCCACATTATTATTATTATTATTATTATTATTATTATTATTATTATTATTATTATTATTATTATTATTATTATTATTAT
>JAOWBL010000008.1:2094400-2116810 GCA_028564865.1 Zenarchopterus dispar | reverse complement strand
CACACACACACACACACACACACACACACACACACACACACACACACACACACACACACACACACACACACAACTTGCCAGTGAAAATGCCAAGCTGCAGGCTCACTAAAAATGGCAAATTCAGTGCACCTGATCTGCATGTCCTTGTATGTGAGAAGACAGTGGATCAGTGGCAGTAAACACATGCACGGACCAAACCAGCACCGGGTTTCAGACTATCCCCTTAAAAATATTCTCTCTAATGTTTGGTGTGACTGTTTGTCTGAGGACGAAAGTCCCCTGATACCCATAACATAGTCAACCATGAGTTGCTGGCCTCAGTTCTTGGACTCAAACTGGACCGGAGTTCATCTGTACACTGTAAACTTTTCTGTTGTGTGTTTGGTCTGACTTTAACATTCTTGAAAAACGTCTATTAAAGATGAAGACGAAACTGAAACCTCAGACTAGTAAATACATCTGAAAAAAACAAAAACGTCCATGCAGCTGCTTGAGAAAGTTAAAACAAAGATTGCTGAATGAAACAGCAGAAAAAGGCATTACATCTATTAATCTGGGTCAATAAATGCATGAATTTACAGACATGTCAATTTTACGAGCCTCTGGCCGGACTGCCAGCGCTATCCACTAACACAAAATTGGCCAAATAAAATGGCTCGACTGTTTATGATTGACTATGCTCACATGAACGGCAGTTAAAGTTTGGCATGCTAAACTGCCTACCTGAAACAATTTTTACAGCGCGTGTATATGTATGTGCATTTTATTCTAATTAGAACATCTGCTCAGAGTAAGCACATACACATTTAGCTCTTTTTATACAAAAGAATGAGACACACAGGTTTCCACACATAATTAGAATTTCACCTCTATTTTCAAAATGAGACAACTTCTCAATAAACCTCATGATTTGTTAGTCTAAATAAAATTACACGAGCTATTTCAAACTGTAAACACTATGCTCCACCGTCCACCTCCCCCCACCCCAAGCCTCTGCAGAAATAAACGGGACCACAGTCTGATAATTTATTAGCTTTATATGCTTCTGTGTGTGCAATCAACTGGCTTCAAACAGACGTGTGGAAAGAAATTACAGCTTCTTTCTTTTCTCTTTCTTTTTCCCACACAGAGCTCATTGTGCTCCGCAACAATCATGCTGCAGACCCTGCAATGTCATCTGAGGTGGGAGCCTTTAAAGGAAGGCCTGAAGTGAGGGTGGGGTGTGGGGGAAGCATGAGTGGGGGTTAGTTCTTAGCCAGACACAAGGCTGAGTAAATAAACCCGGAAACATTAAAAGCCCTTTTCCCCTTCACCTTTGAACTTGTGCATTAGATTGTGTAAACATACATCAAGACATTTAGACACAGCCTGTCCTGACACTGTGCTACCCTCTCCGATGGTTTCCCCTCCTCTGCGACTGCAGATCTACCCGGAGGTTCCCTGTGAGGGAGCGAAAAGGGCCCGAAATTAAAGCAGCAGTGAGAAGTTACCAGATGAAAATGGCTGTTTGCACATACAAACCGAACAAACAAACATCCATTATTGGGCATGTAAATGAAAATCTGAAAAAACAAGCAAAACATTTTTTCTCCGTTCTTTCTTTTAAAAAAATCACATTTTCCTTCAAAAGCCATCCACTCTGTGAAAAAATTGTAAATCGGAAACTTGAAAATCCACAAACTCTGTTAGACCTGTTGTATGGCCAATTTTGATTCCTCGTCCAGAAACAACAAACCACAAATCTTTTACAGGTGGAACAGAACAATTATTTGAGCCCAGTTTCACTCCAGGACATGTACAAGCATCATTGATGTGCAGGGGATTCATGTAAGGTGGTGAAACATCCAAAACACAATTTTATTTTCAAATCTATCCATATTTAAAGCAAATAAAACAAAGCTGCAAGCTTTCGACTCTTCAGCTGAGCGGTACATGGACTCTGGTCTTCCTCCCTTTCACTGGCAGATCTTTGTGTCTGCTATGTGGTACTTTTATCTCGCCACGTACCACGTGTGATACTCAGAGTTTTTGCCTGTTTGGCATTTCTAATTTTCCATGTCTTGATTCTCTGTGTGCTGACGGCCTCTCGCAGCCTGTAAGAGGACGCCCATGAACCCACCCACCCCATCCTGTCTGAAGAAATCTTCTGGACTCCGTCTTCACCATCTGCTCTGCTCAGGACACTGAGGTCTCAAGAATTTTTTTTCTGACATAACTCTGTTATTATGAACAAAAATTCTGTTATTATGAAGAGAATAAACTGTTTCAACCTTTTATATTTGTGTCTTGGCATTTTTGGGTCTATTTTAAGGAAATTCTTCATTCCATGTGAGGTAACGGCTGTTAGGTGAGTCCCGAAGCTCTCGTGAGGAAGAGTCAGGTGATGGTGACAGGAGCAGCCAGTCAGCTGAGAATCAAGAAGTCTGAATGGTGGCTGGCTTTGTTTTCTGCTCGAAAGGTCACGTTTCCTCTTTTTTGCTGTGTTGTAAACTGGCAAACAGGATTTGGGTCTGAAAGCACAGTTAGAGAAGGAAATGCTTCTGCTCATCAGTCTGGGAAAGGTTATAAGATCATTTCCAAGTAAGAAAGATTATTCATGGGTGAAAAGCATTCATGAGAGTTGCTAAACTTCCATCAGGAGTTTGACGTCCCACCTAGTTAATTCTAAGGTCGGACGTGTAATGATAAATAAATAAATCCAAGAGCTAAATCTCAGATTGTACAAGCTGCATTTGGCATGTTAAATGCTAAAGTTGATGATAACATACCTACAGAAACAACATGACAGCATAGCTTAGGTTTGCAAAGTTGCGTCTGATAAAACTGCAGGACTTTCTGGACCAATGTCCTTTGAACAATTACGACCAAAGTGAAGATGTTATAATCGACATAATGAGGTCGTAATGTACAGCATAATGTTTAATGAAGCTTTAACAGCAAATCAGCACCAACAACACAGACCAACTGCTGTATAGGACACAGTGGTGGAAGGGTGGGTGTTATTTTTTTTTTTTTTTGCTGTAATATGACTGAGTCTATTGTAAGGCCGTCAGTTGGTCAGCTAAAGTCTGGCCGAAACTGCATCATACAACAGAACAACGACGCCAAACGCATCACCAAATTTACATCAGAATTGGAGAAGACTAAAGCCCCCTTTCCTCTATACAGTTTTCATGGGTCATCAAAGAAGTTACTCTCTGGCCATTCGGTGGCCTGAAGCCTTGTGATGTTGCATTTTTAGCACAACTCAGGTCGGTTAGGACCCTGGCCAAGTAGGTGTGAAAAAAGAGGTACTAACCGGTACTATCACCTGGTGGGAACCCCTTAAAATGGAGTAGAGCTGAACTGAGTTGAGTAAGTACTGTTTATAAAAGACTTAATGTTCTGCAATATCACAGTCCAAATCCAGAATCAACCTGACTAAAACACTGGTAAAACCTCAAGAGAGCTGTGTATAAACAAATAACAGCAACTCTCAATGAACTGAAAAAAACAAGTTTACTTCAGCTTGGTGATTCTACAGGCTTTTAAAACTTTGGATATACTTATTTTTCTACAAACTGCTTCTGGCTCTTGATTTGATTTTTGTTGAATAAGTATCATAACAATGTAATATGTCATGTGTTCATTTGAGGATGTATTTATTTGTATGTTTCTCATTTGAAAAACCTAGCAGTGAGCAGGCCTTTTGTTTTTTTTTTTTTAAACGTCATGACAGATAAAACCTTCTTTCATTTTCACATGATGGTAATTACCATGCTGCTCAAGTGGAGATGACATGTTGACTTCAGTTTTTCTAGATGGTAAGTCGCCTCGGTTCAGACTGGCAAGCCAGCGCAGGCTTTTCAGCAGTGCTACAGTCAAGTGGACAGAGGATGAAGTTACTGCCGTGTACTTTTGAAGAGCTACCTGGGTGGGCGGAGAGGAGAGCAGTTAGCAAACGGGCAGTCAACACGCATGCACTCACACTGAGTTAAAAGAGGAGAAGGGCACTTGAGCAAGAATGCAGAATAGATGTGTCTCAGCGTTCCGGCTGAGTTTAGCTTCTGGGGATCAGGCTTTGGTTCCCACAGAGAAAACAAGAACCATAATGAGCCGGTGCTCATTAAATATCGATCAATAGTCAAATCTCTAATCTTTCCTTAGTGACACTAACACTGTCTTTGCTGGCATCTAAATTTGACTGGACTCTTTAATCGGTTCACTGACTTTCCTCCAACAAATCATGCTCGTCTCGTGAACGGATTTCCACGGACGTGTGCGTACAAGCGTCTTAGCGTGTGTTAGCATGTTTGTGTGCATATGACCTGCATTACTCTCTGCTTTACTTTGGTTTCAGAGTCCTCTTGAGTTTTTTTTTTCTTTTCAATCAGGACTTGAAGCCCCGAGGCAGACAGCAGGGGTTCCATTCTTAGTTTCCTGTAAAAAATACCTCCGCACTCCACATCCTAATTAATGTGAAGGGCATGCCCAAGATCCCTATAAAATCATACAAGACTATACCAATTTCCTGGTAGCTTGCTCGCTACATGTGCTTCTTGTTCCTCAGCATAAGAGTTTCCTTCCCTGCAAACCCCATGAAGATTTATACACCCCTACCACCACCGTGCCTGCTCCCCCCACATTTCATTCCTGTGTTTTCTAGTATTTCCCCTCTGTGTGATTTGTACTTTATAACATGATACACAGAGATTAGACTTTCTGTCCTTTTTACTCTGAAATAAAACATGAAGATCTCATGAAAAGGGACTGTCAGGGCAACATAAGAAACACATGGCGTCTGCTGCTTGTATGAGGAACTGGTTTAAATCACCGGGCTTGGAAAAGGGCGCATGCGTTTTGGCGTGTGTGTTTCTTTGTTGCTCTGTGTGTGCATGTGCATTTGGGAATGGGTGATTGTGTTGGTGAGTTGGTGCTGAGTTATTGGGGGCCAAAAATACAGATGTATTAAAAATTATAAAGAAATCCAGGCTGATTGCATGCACGGCTGCACCCCAACACTCAGAAGCAGTAACAAAGCCCTCCGTCTGAAATGGAACAGATCCCACACACAAACACAGACGTGAGCACATACACGAAGTATGCATACTAACTCTGCTCCATTCTTGTTTTCTAGACATGTCTTTTGACGTCTTTTGTCTCCATTGTTCGTCACGGGCCTGCTGTTCAAAGACACCTGGAGTGGTTGAGAAAAGTAAATACCTAATAAAACTTCAGTTACACACAATGGCAGTTCTAAATAAGCTGGGAAGCTATGTAAAATTTTAAAAAAAATCCAAATACTGACTTGATTTGAACATCTTTTGTACTCTTGAGGATAGGCAAAATTTTCATTTTGTTAAATAGATGCTCATATTTAGAATTTGATACCAGCAAAATGTCTCACAAAAGTCAAAGCAGGGACTTGTTTACCACTGTGTTGCATCATTTCTTCTTTTAATGACACTTACTGGAGATCAGTTGCTGTGGTTTTGTTGGCAAAATGTTTTTCCAGTTCTTTCTCCATGGGATTTTTTTTTTCCATGTCCAATTATTTTACTGGCCTTTCTCAGATTGAGAATTTCCAACAGCCTGTTTTGTTAAGCACAGTCCAATTTTTCCAATTTACTGTTGCCTCTGTCACTTGATTCACTGATGTTGCTACTAGTGAATAAAAAAAGGATAGATTTTTGAAATGTCGGGACGCTGAGTCAAATATAGATGAAAATAAAATCCATTGTTTTCAGAAACCCATGTTATAGTCACAATAGATAAAAATATCAGATATTTAAAGTGAGACAATTTATCAATTCATGAAAAATATTTGCTCACTTCTGGTCAGTGACTAAAAAAAATCACCCGAAGAAACATCTGGCAGTTAATTAGATTCACTGACAACAGGCCAGTAGCATGATGTCGTATAAAAAGAGCATCAAAGAGAGTTTATCAGAGGTAAACATGGAGAGAGGTTCATCAATATGTAAAAAACTGCATCTGCAATTGGGAAACATCTCAGAATACTGTTCTCAGCGTTAAACTGCAAAGCCTTTGAATGTCTCATCACTGACGGTCCAGAAAATCATCAAATGTTTAAGAGAATGAAGAAATCTCTGTGTGCTTTGGACAAAACCAGTATTGACTGCCAGTGATCTTTGGACTGCCTGGCAGCTCTTCAATAAATAAAGGATCCTGTGATGGAAATCATTGCATGCTCTCAGGAACACTTTTAAAAATCACGTAATCCATTTGGACAACAGGTCACCTTATTCATAACAAGGTCCTTTTTGGGTTTCACACCATTTAGCCTCCACAGTTGTGAAATATTTGAGGGAGACAATAAATACAAAAAACAATTAGCACTAAAAATAAGAGGCTGTTTCTGAAATTATTGCTAAATTAGGAACAAAACACTCCCAGAGGTTTACCGTATAATAACGTAGACAAACGTGTTTGGTGCTTTTGCTTGAAACTCTGTAGGAAACATCAGAACAACTTTTACTTTGGTTGTGTTCCTTTTTATGAGAACAAAGGCGTACGGATGTAAGGTACTTCCCATTATTCAAACTAGATCCTTTAAAATCTAAATCTGGAATATAAGAGGAGTATTCCTAAAGCAACTAAAGTAAAAACCTTAAATGGAATATCGTCCAACTTAGATTAAGATCAATAACTAGATTATTGGTTTCCATATAAACGTAGCCACTGTTTCAGAACAACTTTCCATATGCCCTCCAGTAACTCAGGGTAAACCTCTGTCATGGAAAGAAGAATAGGATCCAGAAACAGTGACTTGTTTGATGAACCAATATTCATTTAAAATGTACTGAGGCAAGAATGGGACATGTCTCTTCCAAAACTCCAGCAACTCGTCTCCTCGGCTTCCGGATGTAAACTGCTCTTAAAGGAAGACAGGATGCTATGCACCATAAACTTCACCCTGTCTCCTTTTTATTTTAGATGTGTTGAGGTCATCACTTTCAAAATGACTTTTATTTTTTGTTAAAATGGTACATTTCTTAAACATTCGATATGCGTTTTTCGTTCTCTTATGACTAAGTTATGGGTTCACAAGATTTGCAAACTACTGCTTTCTATTTTTATTTATATTTCATGCAGCATCCCAACTTTTTTCAGACATTTTAGACATCGCCGTTGATCCTTCGGTGAGGACTGCAGAGCTGACTGACCTGAACTCCTCTGTGTCAGTTAAGAGCGTCACTTGATTCCTATATGAAAGACACACACATGATTTCCTGCTCGACTAAGCGTCTGGGCTTCGGAAAACTGGCTGCCAAGTTTGCTGGCTTTCATCTTCATCTTAAGGTAAATTTAACTGAATAAGAAAAACAATTCTCAGACGTGTATCCTGCAGCAGCAGCCATAGGGACCAGAGAGTTAATATGAGAAAATACCAGTCCAAACGTAGCAGACTATGTCAGTTATGTGCTCAACACTAACATCCGCTAAAATCCTAGGGCTCGTGAGAGGCAAGAGGATGCCTGCCACATTGAATTTGTAGACATTAAAGCGGCACAAAAAGCAGCTGTGAGCAAACTGTGCAATGTGAATTTTAAACCCCCTAATAACATGTATCTGCAAAGTTACTTTCCTGTTAACTGGGCTGGTTTTAATGCATTTACTCACTGATGCTTTGGAACAAGTGCACAATATAACTCTTGTAATTCACATAAAGATCCAGCCCTCTGCAGCTCTGAATTTAAATCAGCAAGACCTTAAACGGATTGCCTGGATGTTTCTACATTCCTCATCAAGCCTCAGTGGTGACCAATATGTCGCACATGGCTTTTGCTTTTATACGCAAAATGAATCATCTCATGTGAGGCCTTTACACAGACCAGGTCCCCACTTCAGTGACTGTGTGTGAGTCAGGGCCACTCATCAGACGACGCTGCACGGCTCGCCTGCAGCTTCTTTGCCTGATCACTCCCCAGAGACCTATTCAATCAAACCTCCATATATTTCGTAATTAACTTTAACTGATGACTTTATGCAATAGCTGTGTTTTACTGTCTCCTTTAAATGCCATTTATCATCCTCTTGGTTTTGGGAAGGGTGGGGCGGGGGTCGGAGAGCCAGACCCTCCCCTCTGCTGAGCCAGTGAGGACCAACTGAATCCGTTGTGAGCTGTGACCCTGCCACCCCCCTTCCAACTTCACTCTTTTTTTTTTCTCGCTCTCTCTCTCAGGGTGTCTTATGACCAACCAGAACAGTTTTATTAGCCTGCGACCAAGTAGGCAGGAAAAGGGGAGCCGTCGCAGGATCTCAGCAAACACGCTAGCGGTCGAGGAAACAACTGGCAGAAACAACAAAATTTCTCACAGAGAGATTGATGATGGAGTCGAGGGAGAGAATTGATAAGTAAACTGGTTGGTGGGAGTGAGGAGCTGTGGGGTCAGGGGACATGAGGAAACAGTGGCTGGACTGAATGAGAGGAAGAGGTGGAGATGCACCCCATAAAGTTGTTTTCAGTGTGGAAATGCTTTGTTTGTGTCACATTGGTCAGCTTAAAGCAAAGCCGAGTTCGAGTCTTAAATCTAGTGGTGTGGTCTGTTATTTCCACACAAAAACATGTCATTCTAAAGCATTTACTTGAGGCAAACAATAACTGTCTCTGTTAAGCTGACCGCTCCTTGGCTATTATGCATCCCTTAATAGGATCTTGTACAAAACTTAGTATCCTCTCTTTTAATCCTGTTTTTTTGTGTGTGTTTGTGTGTGCTAAGACATGTTAAAAATATCATCTAATCATAGTATGTCCAAATATTAGCCAAATACCTCAGGCAATCAATAACATTTAACATATTTCACCATACCTGTTTTTCTTTAACAAAAATTAAGTCAAAAAGATGCCCAGGCATTCAGGTGTGAGTTAACACAATCCCAACCGCTGGTCTTAGAGAAAGTAGTTTTGCAGCACATCAATCTGGAAAGGCTTATAAAGCAATTTCCAAACAATATGTAATTCAACATTCTGCAGTAAGAAAGATTATTTACAAGAGAAAAACATTCAAGACACTTGCCAACCTTCCCAGGAGAGGTCATTACCCCAAGATTAGGTCAGGTAATATGTGGAACATAGAAACAGAGCGATACACTGCAAAAACTCATGTCTAAGAGAAAAAAAAGCCTTGTTTCAAGAAAATTTGAAGACTGTTTTAGATTATTTTGCTAATTCTAAGAAAGTGAGTCTTCTTTTTCATTTGAGGAAACCCTTCTTCTGTATAAAAAGAACATTGACGCATGACTGAGGTGCACAAAACTGCATCTGAACAAACTGCAAGACATCAGGAAGAAAGACCCGTGGACAAATGAGACCAAAGTGGAGTTGTTTGGTCTTAGTGCCCAGCGGAGGGGGGTATGATACGGGTTTGTTCAGCAGGAGCTGGGTGCTTTTGCAGTCATTGAGTTGATGATAAAACAAATGTGAGACAATCTGTCAGCTAAAGCTTCCTTGAGATTGGATCATGCAACAGAACAATGATCCAAAGAACACCAATAAATATTTTATTTTTTCTTAGATAAATAATACGAAATGTAAATGTGTGTCTGTTTTTGAAAAAGAGGATTGCCTTTTCATTTGACTGTATCTTTTTTTTTCAGGTGACATTGGAGGTATAACACACTGAAAGGAGCAAGGCGACAAAACACAGCTAGAGCTCTGGACAGCCTTTGTGTAGTCAAAGGTTAGATGTTTTAGATGTCTTTAATCATGAAATGTTCTCAATTTCCTCCCCCTGTGTTCCTCTTCTTGACCTTCTTGGTCCTTTTAGGAAAGCTAGACGTATACTGTAACACCCAAGACAACGCAACTCTTTAATCTTTTGCTCCTCATTAGAATTGCTAAGAGGTTTGCAGCTGACGAAAAGTGTGTGCCTGCATGCATGTGTGTGCTCATACACATGCAAGCAAGCGTGCATCTCCGTGTGGCTGAGCAATGAAGGAATACTCAAATAACGGCCTAATAAATATCAGGGCTAAGTTTATTGGTTTTGAAGCATGTTTGCCGTTTGTTCAGAAACACAAAACCATGGAAGGTTCCTGGCAAAGTGGCAGGGTGGTGCTCTTTGCTGGGTCACCGGGAACGCAGAGGAAATCTACTCTGACATTAACAGGCTGCTATAGGAAGTATTTTTGGATTAAATTAACATGGCATGAGGGGTTGGCTGGTCTGGGGCAGGGCTGAGGGCACAAACGTGAAGACGTTAGAGAGTTAGGGGTGCAGAGGTGAGCTTTTGTCCATCTGAAAAGTAAAGATGATACCAGATCTAGAGATCATGTGGTGAAGGTGTCAATGCATGAAGTTTAATTACGGCCCAGGCCGATGGGTGCGTCGCCAGTCAGAGATGACAGAGCTGGTGGGATGAATCACTGGATGGACGGATGCCGAGACTTGCCGCTTTTTTGGATGCAGGGGAAACGTGAACAGGATTCGGGTATGGGTGGGGTCGTACTTGTTGTTCCTGTAAAGCCTCTTTAAAACTCTTAGGATCTGGCATCAAGCAAGCGCTAATCCAAGGCATGAATGGTGGAATGGGTGAGGGTTCTTATTCCTGACTGCCAAAAGTAAACCTTTGCAGGAGATGTTATTCCCCCAAGTTTCTTTGGTGTGGGGTAGAGAAAATACCACACATAAGTATTTAAATCACTTTTTTTCTTAGACTGGAATAGTTTGCCCTCCTAAAATGAAAATGTTTAAATGAAAAAAAGAAGAAAAAAAATTGAAGAACTGGAAGTGGAAGAACTTGCTACATGGGATGGAGGTCAGGAGTCATAAAGAGTTTTATTTTAACAGGGTTTCAAGAGGGAAAACACTCCAGAACTGCCAGAGTAAAAAGTTTCCCTTTCCTGTTTCTGAATCCATGGACACAAATCATTTCTATTTTTTATGAACCTCTGAGATGGTTACAAAGTTTTGTAATCTCATTATTACTTACACTATTACTACTATGTTATGTGAAAACAAATAGTTTCTAAAAATATTTTTATTTCAACAAAAACAGCAAATGCTTTGTTCACACACATTTCAAATTTTCCACATTAACAATCTGAAGGGGTTGTAGGTGCGAGATTATTTCTATTCCAGGTTCACCACATTGGTACAAGAACCAGCACCCTGCCCTTTTTCTGCAGTGTGCCTCATTTTAATTTAGTTAACACCTTTGTACAAATGCAGCATATGTGAGATAGGGTAGAGATAAAAATTGGGAATTTGAATAATCCCACTCAGACTTGGGTCTGTGATGTCACCTGCTAATTCAAAGGTGTGATGAAACGATTAGATTCATATTCTTAACAAACTGAAAGTGTTGTACTGTCTCTGAGCTTTTGAATGAGAAGTCCAGACATGCAGAAACATACCGTGCATTGTCAAGACTTCAGAAAATATGTTTTTCATGATGCATCATTTTATTTTTCCATTAAAATTTCTGTAATTCTTTATGTTTTAGACCAAATGGCTGAAAGATCAACCATTCACACGACTATAAATATCCCAGACAGGCCTCTTTCACTGTAAACACTTCAGCTCTGTTGTTATGAACCCCTTATCTAACTGCTTTCAGCTAAGTGTCTCATAGATATTTCAGATATTTTTACAACACCTCATCTTAGTTCTACTGTTGTCAACTCTCTCCCTCGAAGCTTTTTAGCATTTACAAAGTCACAACTCAACTTCCAAAACTCATAGTCTTTCGTTTCAGCTGGTATTTTTCTCACAACGACGACTTCAGACGCATCCATAATCATAAAAGACTTAAGTTTTTGTGTCAAGGCTTCAATTTAATCAATCACATGTTATTTACCGTATCTTAATTCTCTTCTTAGATGAAATAGAGCAATTGGAAAAAAGCATGCAGAAGGGTAAAAGCAAGCTTGAGATGGCTGTTTGATCTAACTCCCAGTGGTCGCCTCATTAAATGCATCTTCACTTACTCTTTTTCTTCAGTGTCAGATATTTTTGTGATTCATACTCGACTTACACTCTTTTCAGTGCTAAACCTAAAACTGAATTCATAAAGGAAAGCCTTTGAACAGCAGGTCTGGTTGAATAGTTTTCCTTTTTCTTTTTGCTGAGGAAGGTTTCCAAATGTATCCAGACTTTTCTGAGGAAAGAATGTTCAAGGTTCCTTTTTATCACCTTTATCATAGGATACACTGCATCCTTCATGAGAGGAAAGGAGATAATGCTGCTTCACAGTTTCTTGCTGTTTCAACATTTAAAGCATCACTTTAATTATTGAAACCTAAATATTTGCTCTATTACAATACAACTAACATGACATACTTTCTTTTACCACCACAAAAGGATCAAATTACGGGACTCACCTGTGATTTTAGTGTAATACTTACACCAAACATCACAGTTTGGTGTAAGTCTGTTTGGATTCTTGTACATACACATTTCTTCTTCCATGTTTCATGGATGTCATGATGTTTTCCAAAAAAGCTGCAGATTTAAAGACAATGATTCACATTTATACTAAAATTAGGTATATTCTTCCTTTTCCTGTGCCCTTTAAAAGGGTTTATATTGTATGTAATCTTACAATATGACCCTAACAACATATCTCCACCTCAGCTCTTGGAAGGTGGAGGAATCATGGATTGACTATTTTTCTCTGCTTCATGAATTTAGCACTTATTTGCATGACAACTAGTATTGCTCTGAAAAGATCATTTGGATTTTCTCAGTTTGTATGACTCAGCCTCTAAATGATAATTTTGAAATAGACTGTTGAAGCATGTGAGTATTTTCTGCCCCATGTTGCACATATTTCATGGACATTCCAGTCCCAGATGTTTGTACCTGCACAGTGCTGAGTCGCTACTGTGACCAGGTGACTTCCTGACCCCTGTGATTTATTATCCTTTACATCCTGCAACTTGAAGAGAAAGTTTCTTTCTCCCCCCAATTTCTAGAAATGGGGGAGGTATTTCAACTCTTTGTCCTTGAAGGAGGGTCACAAAACCTGGAATGCACAGGAAGGAAGTCACAGAAGCAAGGCTATCTGTACTGCCGGCTTTCCTTTCCTTCCCTCCTTCTTTGTTTCCCACTCCCTCTCTTTCTGATAACGTGGAGAAGGGATGATGGAGCAAATGAATGAAGGAGTAGTGGGGGTCTGAGTGTCTGAGCCCACATAAGTGTGTACGTGTGTGCATGTTGTGGGAGAGTTAAGCGTTTCAGAGGCGGCGGTCTCCCCTCCAAGGCTGTCTCTCATCACAGCGTTGACCCCCCAGGAAGCTTTAGATGTCCGTCTGGCTTCATAATTCTCTTATCGAGCTAATCTGAGAGATAAGGAAGGGGGAGTTGAAAGTGTAAACCCAGCACCGCTGCTCTGGAGTCCAGTTGCAACAGGCTCATTCTTTACCTGTCTGCCTGGGAGACTTGTTAACTTTGTGCAGCGTTAACACACATATATGCACACCACACGAACAGACTACTATACCACAGCTTTCTGAGTCTGTGTGAGTGTGTGCACACTGCCACCCTGAGCCACAGCCACCCTTCTATACGAAAACAGTTGCCCCCCACATGCAGGTCTGCAAGAGTGTGATTGATCTGGGCAGCGAGTGGTCACATCCTGAGCTGGAGTTGATTTCCTCTCCTCTTTGAATGCAGACCTGGTGTTTATCATGGCTTCAGTGTCATGTTTGTATGTTTTCATAGATCAGTGCTGTTATGGACGTGGGTGGAAGAAGTGGTTTATCGGCTCTGAGGGGAAGAAGAGGGGAGCAAGGAAGAAAAAAGCGAGGTGGAAATCAGAGAGCGCTCTTTCTCTCTCTTTTTTCCTGCATTTAGCCATAAATCTCCAGGCAGACAGAGCGGATGCAGCTACTCAGGGAAAGTGCTAATTAATCGACTGGGGTCGAAAAGTTTTGGACCGAGCCAACAGATTTATTTAAGATGCTGTCACTACTAAAGATGCTGCTTGATGTCATGGTTGGGTTTCTATAGTGTTCCTCTATTACATAAAATCTACATAGTTTTTTTATGATATATAACAAGTTTTCTTATTCTCCTTTGCTAAGGAAAAGAAATTATGGTTCCAGTCTTTTGTGAAATGACCTGACAAGTGACAAATTAGGTGGGCAGAACTTGGAATACTCAGTTAGTTTAAATATTTTATCTATTTTAAATGAGGCTTGTATAAAATCAAATTTCGGTAAAGTGAGGCCATTTTTCTGTCAATAATAATAATGAGTATGGACTCTCAAAGAGGTAGATTTCAGACAAATACCACTGGAGAATCATTTTAAACAGGCATAATTGCTATTTGGCTTTTACTTGATAATTCTTGGTGAGTATATTTATGTGTGCGAGGATAATGAAGTCATGATAGGAATTGTAAATGGAATCTGGTCACTTTGCCTGGATAGAGACTTGGAGAAATGTGGATGCGCTATCTAGCAACCAGGACGCTACGTACCCACCTTATCTCGGCTTCTCAGAATTTTACGCTGTTAAAAAAAAAAAATCACAGAAGCTGAGATGGTGATTGTTAGTTTATTATCAGAAAGCAATAATGATCTTAACTAAAATAAAAGTGCTTCTTGAGATGATCAGCTACTCAGCCTTCAATCTCTTAACCAGAAAATCACAACAATGACAAGATGAAGGCTGTGAAGCCAACAGGTACAAAGGCTGTCAGTGCACGTACAGTAAACTGATGAGAAAAAAACAGCATGCATGGTTGAGCTGAGAGCGTCAGAGGGAAAGCCAAAAAGAAAATATCACTAAATGAATCATAGTGTCATTCATCATAGCTGGTAAGAGTGATCTCAGCCCTCAGAAGAAGTCTGTTCTGTCTCTTTATACACACAGGAAGAAGACGGGAAATGTTCCAGATTGGAAACTATGATGATTAAAATGTTTGTCAGATAATATGCACATGAAAAACCATGAATGTAAAGAGTAGAGTCCACAGCAGGTTATGAATCACAACAGAAAGATGATGGAATCTGTTACTGGTGCTCAGCACAAGTGTTGCAGTGTTGTGTGATTGTCAGCTCTTATGTAAGAATAACTCCTGATGACTATTTGTCCCCTATGGCATACAGTAGTGCATTAATCATTTGCTTTTATTTAAACAGATAATTGTTTTTGAGATATAACTATTTAATGTCATAGAATAGGTTGATTATATACTGTACTTAACACATGTCTTTTATGATCAAGGAAGGATAGCTTCGACAGAAGCAGAAGTGACCAGAGAACATGAGAGATCATACAACCACTGGAGCTTGAGACGAGAGGAACAGGAGACTTTATAAAAGATAGAGGCAACTCAACACCTCAAAATATAAAAGCAGCTCTTGTCATACATCCAAGAACCTGATGACAGCTTCCGGTTAGTTCAAAGAGTTTCACATTTTACCTCTGAAATAAGTTCAACATTGTGCAATAATCAAGTAAAAAACAAAATATTTTTGGCCATGACTTCTAGATCCTAAAAACTCCTCCGCTGCCTCAACTATGTTCCTCACTTATCAGCTACTCTGGATGAAGGCTCAGATAAATGCTCAAAAGCTTTTTGATCAGGTCATTAGTTCTTCCAAACTGATTATTCGAACAGTTATAAATAGTGTCAAAAACTGACAAAAAACTCTCCCAAATTATTCAAAAAATATCAGTTATCTTTTGTGTGGAGTGTAAACAGTCTCAGCTCTCTGACAGGGAACGCTTGCATGAATGACACAATGATTAAGAGGCAAATTCATCGCTGAAACAGTGCCTCCGGCATCCACCATCCATGCAGGAACTGAGGTGGAAGTGATGGCAGCAGGTGAACAGGCAATGACAGTAACATTTGTAATGTAGCGGATTGTTAGATGTCGTCTGCATTCATGTGGTTACTCCTGTGGGATAAACACTTCTGATGTGCTCACCCACTCTGTCTGACTGCGGGCTGTTCAGTGTTTTCATCCATGCCGTTGTACATGCTCTGCACTCTTCCTGCCCTGGGTGTAATTTACCAGAAGAGTTTCCTGTGCTTCATCTCTCTGAATCACTGGCTGGCTGCTCCGCCAGCAGCAAGATGACGTGGTTTCAGTAATAGATGGCTTCTTTTGGGGTAATTAATAATCAAAGGTGTAATTTAGATGCCCCGGGTTCACAGAGCTCTTAATAAAGTTTCATACTCCCATACTCCCTGGAGCGACATGACTCATGTTTTTGGTTTTTATCATTTACTGATATGTTGCCTAAATGTTCCCTCTTCAGGAGCATTTTCTTTCTCATTCTTTCTCTCTCTTCTTTCTTTCTGTGGTAATATTGCTGCACAGACCTGCAATCTATGTATGAATTTGCCTGATGGAGTGTGGATGTCAAAATAAGAGGAAAGACACCTCCCTTAATTCTCTCACAGCCATGATTTACTCATGACTTTGTGAACTTGGCTGAGCTTCACATTATAGAGCAGGCTGTCTCGAGCTTCTCAGAGATATCACAGGAATTGAGTAATCGCATGGCATGACAAGATCCTGCCCTTTAATTATCCTCCGCTGATGTTTGCTGCTGAAGCTTTTTCTATCGTTACATTTTTTTCGGTTCTCTCTGCTGTGTTGTCTCCGCCTCATTCCTTTCATCTGCGTTCTCAGCTGATTGCGGGATGGTGTGAATTGAAGGGTAGAGTGCGTTCAATGACTAAATGTCATGCCATCGCATGCACGCCACTCTCCTTTGCATGTAATGACTCTTGAAGCCTTCAGCTACGTTCCTAACAGGCCAGACGGTGGCTTGTTCAAACGTTATTTATCGTCTGCGCTCCTGACCTGACAAATGGAAGCACCTCTTCACTCAGGTCTGCTTTATTTGGTGCTGTTCAGAGGGGAGAACTAATTTATACGGTTCAGTTTCTAAAAAAGTCAATAAAACTGGTCAGAGTTTTAATGTGTTGTAAAATATGTACATTACAAGGACCTTGTTATGATAAATTGTATTAAATTAGAAATAATTTCTCTCTCTTACAGGAATATTATGAATATATATACACATATATTTAAAGTTACTAGTAAATGAAAACTCGAGTACTGGACAACTCTATCTTGCCCCCTAAAACAAGCTGCTGTTAAATAAAGTTGTAAACACGTGGTGGAAAAGAAGACTGCTGTAGTGTAACTCTAATTTTAACCAAAACATGTCAGAGATTTCATTAAAGCATCAGAAAACTGCCAACTTTTGAAATAAGGTCATTATGCGTCATATGAAGTATTGTCTTCCCATATTCTATTAAAAAAAATTTTCTTTTTTGTTTGTTTTGAAAATACCAGGTTTAGTAAAACATTTCAAACAAAATGTGTTGCTTCTTTTATTTATCTTTTCATTTCTACATGAGCAACTTTTGTCATAAACTCTGTTTTATATTTTAAGAATATGTTTTCATGTTAAACCAACTTTATCCATCAAATACAATCATGAAAAAATAATATTTTCATTCTAAGATTTTATATTTCTGTATAATAAAAATACAGAGAGCTTCAGAAAAAGAACTTTTGAATACTTTGTTATTTGAAGGAGGCACAAGGTGCTCAGGCTCTGAGGAACCCCAGAATCTGAGGCTGCTTTTTCTTCCAGCCTCCACGCCTGTGCGTCACAGTTGCTGCTGCTTACTGTTGCCATATTTGGTGTTGGGTGTTAGGACCATATTTCTCCACACTGATGTTGTCTGTCTGAAGAACTTGCTTCAAAAGATGCAGCTTTGGAAACCTTAGATGTACCACCAAATTTAAATTCCAATATCTGTGCAGACATAGCTTCAGCACATTCAAACTATGAAAAGATGGTAACAACTTCTTAGGAAGTCCTGACACTACAGCCCTTTATGCTTTAATTTATGCAGGTATATGTGTAACTTAAAATTAAAAGAAGAAGAAGAAGCTGGTTCTATATTTTTGTAACCCTTCAGTGAGACTGAGTTGATGAATAGTTCATATCTTAAAAGTTAATATCTTGAATATGAACAAAAAAATCATCATCTTTCTGTGTTTGTGTACCAATCACATGATGTTCTTGTGCATGTTCCTGATGTTCCAAGCTTGTAATCTACATTACTGTCCAGTACATCTTCTCTGGTCTTCACTCATCTCCAGGCTGGTGTTTATGTGTTTGTTGTTTGATCTGCTGGTAAACTCAAAAGATCTTCCGCTTGTACAAAGCATATTCATGCTCAGTTCTTGTGTCATTCCTCCTCTGCTGCTTTCTCCAAACCCTGCTGTGTCAGCAGCTCCTCACCTGCTGCAGCCGGCCTGTTCTTCACATCACCTCTTTGTATTGGATTTGCTCACCTGTGTTTTAAATATTTTTTTTTCATATACTAGGCTTCTGTGTCTGGTCCTGTTAGTTTCAACTAAAGTACTCTGAAATCTTCACTGTTTTATAATCACGTTGTGATCGATGAACAACAGCTTTAGAGCATGTTACACCTGAAACATGGTAATCTGTCTGAAACAAGAAGATGAATGAGAGGAACAGTGTTGTTTGACCTAATGGAGCTATAAATATAAAATACAAGACATCCAAATGTGTTTTCGTCAGTAGTTTTACACAGGGAGGGAATCAGCAGCCTTCACGTGATCTTTCCTTTCCTACATTTAAAACTGAGTGGCCTGTGAAATGACTATAATGCTGATAAAATACTTCCAATTCCCTTCTTTACTAGCCAATTAGCAGCTTCTGATGTGTGTTAAAAACCATGCCATTTTACAACTCCGGTTTTATTTGATTTTTATTCTGATTTATCCCCTCAGAACCTTTGACAGTGGCTTTCCCACGTTCAGAATTTGTTTCACTTTACTTTTATACAAAAGCTCTTATTTTTATTGTGAATGACATAACTCCTCCATTACTGATGGTTGCTGGAAAATAGGAGGAAAATACCTCATTACAGTTAAGTTTGCGTTTATCTAGCCAACATTAGAAAATGCCAAGAAATGTGGACTCCCAGCTGTGCCAGGGCATTATTTTCACTATACAGTGTACTAGGGCAGTCCACTGAATTCATGTCTAATATCTAAAATGTTCATTATGGATTTTTTCCCCAGTACGCACTTAATCAGGAATAATGGGATTCATGTCAGCCATATGTTTCTCATGAAGTTGAATCTTGAGGAATGTGGACTTTGGTGAGAAGCTGCAATGATTTGTGAGGTGTGTGTGGTGAAAGGACAACAGGGGGATGGGAGCCTGCAGGGGGATTTTCCTCTCTGCATAACTATGATGCTCCTAACCTGTTTACCTGCACCCCCATCTTTTTTTTTTAAGTTTTACACCCATGTGCGCTCTTAAATGGGAGTTTGCCTCCATTTTCTTGTTAGTGCACAAGCATGCAGGCATGCAGGATTTGCTCTTGGCAGCTATAATGTATATGGCCAAATATCTACACGTTTCCCAGGCTTTCAGGCCAAGCCTAGTCCCCACAGTGCGACCCCTGACACATGGGTCCCAGCCCATTTTGAGCTCATATAGGATGAGGCAATGCAGAACCTGGGGAGGCTCGCAGTGAGCAGACGCTAGTCGGAGTGAGGACAGTCCTTAGCGCACGCAGACGAGAGGGAAAAGCATCGTCTCGCTGACAGACTCAGTTGGATTGGGACCCCGTCCTGCTCCTCCTCTATCCCTCCCAGAGGGCCAGTGCTTTGGATCGCACAGACTGAGAGTGAAAGGCAGTGAGTGAGTGGTGATGATGAGACCTTTTTGCCACACGCCTCAGTTGACTCCAAATAAAAGGCTGAACTGCAGCGGCACTGAGCTGCAGGGACGTCTCTGTTAACGTCTTGCTGATGCTAATGGGTTCCCCGGTTGTACAGCTGAGCTGCAGGGACAGACTTAGCTGAAGTAAAGTAGCTGGCCTGGCCTGCAATTTCATGCTGCTGCACTCTCTGCAGAGATGAGTCCACTGCTGTTTTTCAAGCTGTGCTAGATTTATTCGCCCAAGAATCTTTCAAAACTTAAAAAAAAAAAGAAAACAAATCAGTACAGTAGCTTGACTGTGGGTCAAGAAGCCTCAAATGGCTACAAGGTTAACTGTCTGGCCATGTCATCTTCCTCTAGTGACCACTAGAAGTGAGTCAATCACCAATAACTCCAATGTTATAAGATCCAACTGTCCATCAGAGATAAACATCCTGACAGAGCTAGATTTCACATTAATGGATCCTGTATGCGGGTGAATCTTTATGGACCTCCTCAGTTAAAATTTTATCAATCCACAAGTTTATGCATTATTATTTATTTATTTATTAATCTCAAATCATTAACTGTCATCACTTTTTCTACATGGCACTCTTGGTTAACTTGACTTCTGGCCTGTGACTTCAGACCTAACAGAGCAAAATCATTCTAATGTTAAAGATAATATGTTTTGCTGTGGTTTTAATCGTACTAACCATCATGACCAGCTGTGGAAGGACCTGGAGGGTCCATGGCTGAAGGGGATGAAATGCTTTAATTTTGGCTTTGCTTTGCTCAGTGCTAAGTTATGATATTAACTAAAATGTTCTGACATTCATTTGATGAAATTAATCAAACCATCCCACAGAAACAACATTCGAAGCAACAAATGTTGAGATCTGAAAAGAGGGCTGTCGGAGCTGAAATGAGGACTGTAATGTTTAAAAAAATTTATTTAAACATTACACAATGTGTAATGTTTAAATAAATAACTGTTGTTTTCTGAAAGCTGACACGTTTGAGCTTGACTTAACCTTCGTTTTGGAGTTTACATTACATTGGTATCTAAATGGGAAAGTTTCCCTTATTTCAGGCTCAACACTCTAAGAGTTTTTCTGCTGTTTGAAATAGGGCCCAGGACTCTGTCTTTATGTTTGAATTTGATAATAAAGTTAAATTATACCAGTCCTTTGTTTTTGAATAAGGATCCTGATACCAGGCTTCATTGAACTGTCTTTGCTATAGATATTTGTTAGTTAATAAGTGGATGTCTCCTTTTGGCATTCTAACTAAATTTAAATAACCATAGAAAGTCTTCCTTCACGCAGTCTCTCCTCCCACTGGTGTTGCAAAACACCTGTGTCTTCTCCTCACAGCAACTGACCAACCATGTTAAATGCAAAACAAACTCTAGACATTTTTTGGAGTAAATAATGGCACAATTATTTGTAAATTGGAAGCATGAGATCTGCAGCCTGACATTATTTATTTAAGTAATTCCCTCCCTGAATTTGCTCATTTGCTCATGTATCAGAAAATGCTCCATATTATTGTCTAAGAATCAGGAGGAAATGTTATGCTACGCTCCTGCTATCTGATGTGCAGCATGTACTGGAGCTCCCCTGGGTGGCTTCAAAAAAACAACCAGCATTTTGAGTTCTGACAGCAAGTCAAAAGTGGCGGTGAGTTTGCTGCACTGAAGATGCTGTTTCAGGATGACGGCCAGATCAGTGAGCAGTCTCTGGTGCAGCCATGGTGCTCTTCCTTTCATGGCTTGTGTTTATAAAAACACCATATGATATATGTGCACATATATATATCTTAAATCATTTTGAATTTGATGACAGTAAAACATCTCAAAAATAAGGTGTAGCATATCCTCTTCTTTTAACAATTGTATGTAAATGTCTGGGAGGTGAGGAACTAAGTTGCTGGAGTTTTAGGAAATAAATGTTGTCCCATTCTCATCTGATGCTCTAAAATTTCTATGTACTTTTCAGCATGAATGATGCCTTTCCATATGTGGAAGCTAGCCACACAATAGGCACTAATGCAAACCCATACCATCAGAGATGCAGACTTTTGAAGCAAGCGCTGATAATAAACTGGATAGTCCCTCTTCTCTGTACTCTGCTGGGTGTGGCAGCCATCATTTCAAAAAGAATTTAAAATTTTGGTTCATCAGCCCACAGAATAGTTTTCCATTGTGCCTCAGACCATTTTAAATAAGCTTTGTTTCAGAAAAGACTCTAGCATTTTTGCATTTGTGGGTTGCACGGTGAACTGTGTTCACAGACAGGGGTACCTGGGAGTGTTCCTGAGCCCATGCAATGATTTTCAGTAAAGAATCATGGCTGCTTTTAATGCAGCACTCCCTGAGGGACCGAAGATGATGAGCATCCAGTTTTAACCTTGGCCTTGTCCCACACACACAGAGATTCCTCCGGATTCTATGAAATTGAAACCATCTATAGTGTATAATATCCTCAAAAAGTGAAGTCTGTGTAATTTTACATTACTGAACATTTTCTTTAAATGTTCACAGTTTTTCTCATGCAATTAGTTGGAAATTGGCAAACTTCTGCACATATTTACATCTGAGAAGCTCTGAGAAGCTCTACCTCTCTAAAATGCTGTTTTTATATTCATGTAAGTAACCTGTTGCCAATCAACCCAAATATATATATATATATATATATATATATATATATATATATATATATACATATCAGAATTATATTCAT
>JAOWBL010000008.1:2031143-2094300 GCA_028564865.1 Zenarchopterus dispar | reverse complement strand
GTAAGTAACCTGTTGCCAATCAACCCAAATATATATATATATATATATATATATATATATATATATATATATACATATCAGAATTATATTTATAAGTTCTGAAGTTATACACTCTGGACCTCCATATATTTCTGATATGTTATGGAATATCTCAATTAACTATGTGCTCTAACTTTCAAAAATAGATTTCTATGGTATGAGACAGTGTCTGAAAATATGCATTGTTATGTCCTAATACTGCACCCTCCCCTCCCGCTTTCTTTATCCAGCTGGTGTTTTGCTCTGCCTTCCAGCGTGGTTGTTCGATCCCAGGATCCCACAGACCCCACCCTCCCACCGAAGTGCCACAATTAGAGCAAGTGCAGCCTGGATCTTTTCAAATTCAGAGTTTGTAATTGCTGAAGAGTAATGCAGCCTGGGTTTCTAAACAACTCGGTCAGGAGGGTCCGCACATAGAGGCTTTAGTTCTTGCTCAGTGGTCTCGTTTAAAATCCTGAAGAGTCCACATCATTCTACGTCTCTGTTCATTACACCAGGAGATAAATACTACCATTCTAATTGTACAACAGAGATGAAAAAGGAGAATTCCTTTTCTATTTTGTAATATCTTCTCCCCCAGGATGATCACTGGAGGGTTCCAGCTCTGACTTGATTGTGTCTGACAGTCAATAAGAACTCATGGTTTTACTGTCAGAACCAGTGTACTCCACATCTGTCCGTATGTTGCCCACCCTCAGCCGAAGCCCCTCATATCATACGCTCCTCTTGACCCAAGTGGATCTGGGATCTGCTCTTAATCACATGTCCTTCCTCATAAGCTACCTCTCTTATTAAAACAGCTCATGGTTGTATTTAGGGGCAATAAATCATATTTTGTAATATTGGTGAACCTATGGCGGAGAGTGCAGTGTGTGTTTTGATATGAAGCCGTCTCATTTTCACCCCAGGAGACCACGTGCAGACTCTCTCTTTCTCTCTCTCTCTCTCTCTCACACACACACACACACACACAGAATAATGTGTCATCGGGGGCTGAAAGAAGCCAATCCTCGGATCAAAGAGGTGCTGCCACAGGGAATTGAGTTTTTAGATTTTACGATAAAGCCGTACTTGTGTGCGTGTATCCGTACATGTATGATTATAGTTAAAAGACTACACATGTTCTTCACGGAAGTGAGAAAGGTCAGTGGCCTTTGGGCCCATGCAACTATTCAAAACAAAATCCTTCAAAATAATGATGATGACGGTTGAAATCCAACAGCCTGTCATATTATGGACGTCTGCTCTCAGGCTGGATACATCTCACTCCATAACAGCCGTCATTGTTGTTTTTAGCTGTGTACGGGGAGCAGCTCCAGAATGGAAATGTCAGTCAGTCGTTCCACCACGTTAGCTCAGACTCCCAATAACTATTGGAATTTTTTAAAGATAGTTCTGGTTTACCAGGGGATTGACTTTGGTAATCTTCTCTTGTTTCCCTCTGGTGCCACTGTGAGACTTTTCCTTTTAGTAAAAAAAATCAACACGACTTTGAATAAAATTCCATTAAGGAAAAACGTGTTTTCTAAACTTGGGCTCTCTTTTTCTTTTTCAGTCTTGTAGCATCAAATTATTGGATGTAAGATGTTAGTCAGGGTGAATGTTTGGCAAAGGCCCCAGACTAGGAGATCTTCAAATGCAATGTCCAACAGAGTTTGATGTGGCAGTTAAACAATGCTGCAGTGTTAAGGCTCAAAGGGTGGACGAGATCCACCCTGAGTTAAGGGGCTCAGAAACACTCCATGGAGCTTGAGGATGTTGCCTCTGGACTGGCAGATTGAGGTGATGGTCCCTCTTTTTTTAAAACAAAGGACAAGAGAGTTTTTGACAGAAGAGGGTCAATCTCGACCAGCAGATGATGTACAATTTAATTGTTTCTAAATAACTGGATCAGTACCAGCTATCTGTGTCTGAACTGCAGATAAGGGGAATGCAGTTATTTGAGAATAAAACAGCCAATGAAGTTCATTTCTTTCAGTTTAGTTGTGTGAGCTGCTTTGAGCCCTTGCACTGTTTACTACATGCTCCATATATCCTGGACAGGTCCGGCACGATAACAAAGGTGCACTTGTTGTGAACCTGTTATAGATTATGGCAGGTAAAGAGCACAGAGGGGCAGATTTTTGGACATAAAGGGGGGTTAGAGAAATGGAGACTGCTGGAAATGTGGGATAGTTGACATATAGTTAGCCTGCTTTTGAGAATTATTACTCAGAGGGACGTTTTCCTTCTCACTGTAGTGATCCAGCCTCCTCTGTGTTTGCTCTGCCGAGTGTTTCCATATGGAGGAACCAAGCTGTTCTCGCAGAATCTGGAACTACAGACTCAGGGAGACAAACCCAACCAGGACCAGAATATGCTCAAGACAGCTAACCATTACTGTCTACATGACATCATGTGAGCTTGGTGTATCAAATTGATGCTTCACTTCTTTGGGTGGTTCAGTAAAATCCTTTTTAGCACATGTTTTGGATGTAAGAAAGATTCTTTGGCGTAAAACCAAAAGGATCTGCACACTGGTGTATAAGACCTGCTGAATGCAGAGAAAATAGCTGGTACCACTTAGTAAACAGTTTCAAGTGCTCTTGTTAACTCTTCCTTTGAAGCTGAATGTAGCTTCAAGTAAAGAAACACTATTTGATTAACGTCCTTGCAGTATACTGACACACACCAGAAGGCGCAGAGCTCTGTGGAAAACAAACCTTTAAACAATTAACACGCTACTGTGAGCTCATGGTGGAAATGGAGTGCCACTTAAATTGTTCTTTTAGACTGCTGAAGAAAAAGTACAATTCACTGATACAGTTATTATTGATTCTCTTCCACATGATTTAGTGTGCACATGTATTCATCATGGAAGGAAATGGCTAATGTGACTTAATTCATTACTTTTTTAAAGACAGATGCAGACAGAACTGAGATCAGCTGAGCTCTGACATAACTAAGCCACCTTCATTATACTTTCTTGTTTTTCATGAAAACATATGTGTGTTTTAAAACTGTCTTGGTCCAGATAAGGAAAAGTAACAGATTATTTATTTATGTTTTTTTTGACGTGGACAGTGCCCATTAATGAACAGAAATGTAAATGTTCCAGTTAGTCAAATTGATATTGATGTTGAAAGGTCCAGCAGAAAGGAGTCAGAAAAAAAAAAAAGCCACTGGAGATGGAGCAGTGGAGAACTATTTGGCTGATATTTACTGCTTGCAGCTCTGGTGTTGAATTAGCCATTTATTTAGTTTGAATTTAAAAGCTCTGTTTGTTTTTTGATCACAAAAATGAGCTGGTGCTGAATTTGAGTCCTGAGCAGCTCAAAAGGGAAAATGCAGATTGACAGAAAATCTTTTTCTTCGTGAGATCACACAGTCTCCTTTGACTTTAAAAAGGTAGATTTCATTTTTTTTAAATGTTCTGATAGCAGAAGAGTAGTAGAAGAGTTCTTAAAGAATTTATATGGAAGACACGTGTTTGAATAATTTATCACGTTGTCCCTATTTAGTGACTTCTAATTTTCTTTGCATTTTGCAGTGGTGATGATGTCTAGGTTTGAGATCAATAGTTTTGACGGTTTGTTCAAGAGTGGAGTTTGATTTAAGAGAAGTAGAATTAACTTAATATCAGGTTGTTAAACAGTATGTAATAAGAGAAATAAAACATTAACTCATTGCACATATTCCAAGACAGGGTGCATAATGACTCCATTTAAAAAAAAAAAAAAAAAAAAGAAAAGTTAGGAATTGACTTAAAAGTGTGAATGTTATTCAGGAACTCAAATTGAATCAGTTTTGGGAATTAAAGTTGCTCTGACCTGTTCACTTCTCACATGATAACATATTCGGATCATCTTGAGCGATAAATACATTTTTGCTTACAAGAAACAAGCTTAAATACTGCAAGAAATCAAATCACAGCTTTATGAGAAAAAATGCACTGTATCATTAGAACCATAATTTATAAAACTCAAGTTTTGAAAAATAAATGTAGCGTATATAATATTCAAAATAGATTTAAAAGGAAAAGCAAATCTTTTTTTTTTTTTGCATTTGAATTTAAGTTATTCTATTCAATGTCCTGATATGTTTTATAACAGGATGCTGCTGTAACAAAAGATTCAAACTATTCCTTATTTGTTGTTTTTAAACTGAAGAACAACTTAAAGTGATCTTCATTTTTAACATATACTACAAATTTTTCCTCAAATTTTGATCTGGTAAAATTATTGCTTTATTTTTGTAATATTAGGATTTGTTTTCTCTTGGACTTTATTTTCATATGTTAAAAAAACTTTTTTTCAAAATCTAAAGATTTTTCTCCTTAAGGGGGCTCTAAAACTCTACAGTGTTTTTGAAATATGGGCAAAACTTAAATCCTCATCATTTCACCATCTAGAGGGTTACCAGGTAATTATATTTGTCAGAGATCTTGAATCTATGTACCAGGGTTGTTGTCAATATGATATATATTTTTTTTACTGTAGAGAGAAATGGGATAAAGCGGTGCTTTGTTTACTTAAATAGTAGCATACTGTAATTTTTACAGATACTGTAAGCCCTTAAGTGTGGCTGAATGTCTTAACTTAAGTCTAGCAGCTTTCTCACGGCTTGCTTACCGTTTACACTGGGATTGTTGTAATTTTACATCAGCTGGGTCAATCAGTTATTGTGGAACCTGGACTCACAGACATTTAATGACTGATTACAAGTAATTATTTACCTCTGTGAGTGTACAGCTGCAGTCAGCCTCTGCTCTGCTCAATCCCTTAAAATCTCACAGACGCTAGTCAGGGCACTCACTGAAATATGTGAAATTTTAAAATTTGATGGGCCTAGCAAGGTCTGGCCTGTCCACCAGGAACTAGTTGTGTTGGGGAACCGAACCGGCTCTTTAGAACACAGTTCCTGGAACTGTTCAGAACTTTTCAGTAGAAAAGCATTATCTTCACTTTCAGTTGGTCTTTCAGCTGTCATCCGCAAGTTTCATGCATAACTCCACAGCCAGGAGGATTATTAGCAACAGTAGAACTCATCCTTTATCATCCTCACATCCCCATCCCGTGGAGAGAAATGATGCTTTGGGTGTTGGAGAGGAAGTTAAACAATGACTCATTTTACTGACGGACAAGAGCAAATCAATATCACATGTCAGAGAGAGCAGTTTTTGCTGCATTTACCTGGGTAGTTTATTCCAGCGATATAACAACAAGTGACTGTATGTTAACTGAGAAATTCTCTTCATATTTGAAATAATTACTTTGTTTACTTTTGCTTTTGATGAAAAATCTTCCTCAGCCGCTCCTGCCCGCCTCTCTCTTTTTTCTTTTCTTTTTTTTCCTTGAAGATGGGGCTTTGGTGGGGGTAGGAGAAGGCAAGTGGTGGTGTAGATGTTGTTAACCCTTGTTTCACACCAGCTGCTCAATGTGGGAGGGTCACAGTTCACCCTTTTGCAAACTTAATATATGTCAGGTGTTCTTTATTTTTGCACCATTGGCCCTCTTTGACGTGTATATACATTGGCTGCACTGTCGACATGTCGCTGTGATGGTTTAAGTTACAGCAGGGCATAGGTGGGGTCAGTCATCACACTTTAGCCTAAAAATGCCATTATTGTTATTTTACTGTATAAAATAACCCAAGTTCCAAAGTAAATACATATTCAAGCACGATGGTTGAGTAAACCGGGTCATGGTTACTGGGCGTTTGGGTATCCTTCACTCAGCTCTGCACCATTACGTTACTGCAACTCTTTTATTGAGCGTAAATGTCTCAGCACAATAACAGAGCATGCACAGTAGATGGCAAACAAGCTATCAGCTCCAGGTTCAAAATGCCAATCAAAACTGTCCCGCTCAGTACGCAGGGTAAGCTCTCTGGCTGGCCTCTGTGTTGCACTGCTGGATTCACACTTACGTCAGCCCAGTGAGGCCAAGGCAGGACCTTTTTGGCTGCAGAATCTGCTCGTCGTTCACAGGAAAAGAGAGCATTTCTGCTTTTCTTAATATTAAACCAATGTGGTTAAAGAAACACACAGTTCGCTACACCTGCATCCATAACTATGGTGAGTGTTATTTTGACCGTGGCACTCGGCGAAGCCAGCCTGTGCTGGGAGGAGAGTATGTGAGCACTGACCCTGGAGATGTGGTCAACATTATCTCACCACTAATTGTTGATTGATCTAAGAGGCTCAGGACTGGCGGGTTCCTCCAGCTTTTTTTCCCATGCAGATTAAACTGCACCGCTTGAAGTTGTTTCAAACAACATGGTTGCTGGAGGGTCAGAGGGCAACTGCATACTAGTGGCTAATGGTAGCAAATAATGTCAATCATGCCAAACGAGCCACTGGTGAGACTCGCTCTTGCCTCTCGCTGGAATCTAAGGAATGAGCTCATTTGCTGAAAGGCAGCAAAAGCTTTTAATCTCCGAACTTGGCTCTCCCGTTCTTTTTTTTTTTATTTGTTTGAAAATAAATCTATACCGTATTTTCATATTTCTAAGTTGTTTTAATCAGACCATTATCTCCATATCTTCATGCCCTCCATGTAAAACAGAAAGATGGGGAGTCCTGGAGCCAGAGACCAGGCTGTATTTTATTAAATGGCTTCAAAGTGATTTCAGTCAGTGGATGATGAATGGCAGATCATATAAAAGTTGAACTTAATTCTTAACTGATTTGTTTGTCCTCTCAAAGACTGTGTGTCTCTGAGAGGACATGTAGAGTTGAGCTGTGAGAGGTATATACAGAAAAGCAGCACCACAACTTTATTAGGGCATGTTGCAAACACGGATGCTTCTATGAGGTTGAATGTAAATGGTTTTGACAGTCCTTAACCACCATCATAAAATCAGATCAGATATCTTTTATACGGTTTTCTGATTGTCAAAATTCTGCAGGTGTGCTTGTCCATGCTGTTAGTACACCGAGGAGATGCTTCCTGCAGACATTTATCAAAAAAAGCATATGATGTAACAATTGAACACAATAACATGAAAACACACCTCCGAAATGGGTCCATGATAAAATACAGTAAAAAAGGCAAAAACATAAAAAATAAAACTGATATGAAAGGAAAAGACACAAAGGCCCACCATGAAAGTCCTCTCTAACTAAAAACTTGTTTCAATTAAAAAAAGCTTTCATTTTCTGTGAAAAGCAGTCAGTTAAATTTAATTCTATTTATTTACTATATAAAGCCAGTTCACAACAAAAGTCATCTCAAGGTATTTTACACTGAAAGTAAACAGGTTCAATACATTTAAATTAGATTCAGTCAAATTATAATTCAAATGACATCAATTCTGTTGCGATCCATGCATAATCCAGTTCATTCTCATCTATTTCAAGTTTATGCCAACTCATAAAGCACAGTTTAGCTAATAAACAAAATGGATATCACATTACCTCAATGCACACAGTGACTGTGGAAAGAAACAACTCCTTTCAACAGGTAGAAAGCAACCAGAAGAACCAAGCTTAAGCTTTAACTGGATATTAGATTTTCTTAATAAAAAGAGAGAGAAATACAATCAATGCATCATAAGAACACAGGTCAAGTTGCAACTACTGAAAAGAAACAATGTTGATATCGGATGTCTGATGTCTGTTCGTACATTTAACTGCACAACTAGACATATTATCTTGGAGGTCAAGTTCACCAAAAGTGGGAAGCATTTAAAGGGATGAAGTTAGATTTTTGACACTATAAAATACATTACACCTGTCACTCATAAACACCTTTGTGAGTTAACACAATTTTAGCTGAGGTAAATAAAAACGTGACTTACAGTTGTCACGGATATGAAATCTAACCAACTAAACATTTACTTGTTTAAGGCTGTAAATATGAACATATTTATATTTATTTTCAACATGAGGTCAGCGGAGATTGACTAGCTTTCGGTATTGCCGTGTAGTGGTCGTCTGATGTAGTCCAGATGTAGTCCCTTGGTGTAGACGGCTGCAGAAGGCTATCCACTACCTTGCTTGTTCATAGTAAAACACTGTTGGAACAACTTGAAATTCTTTCTTATCAGGATTTAGTTGTAAGGACTTATCAGGGATTAAATATCAAAGATAATTAAAGGGATTTTTGAGCCACTACGTCAAGTATAATTTTTCTTTATTTTGTAAACAGCAGTGTTTTAACACATGTTGTTTGATAAAATGAAAAGAATCTGGCACAGCTAATGCAACATACATGCCATTGCCCCTGGTTAGATGAACATAATTGGAAAAAGAATTCCTAAGAAGAAGCCAAGTTTCCATCCAACACTGGAGCAAATTACAGATGAACTTCAGTTGGTGGCGTTAACTGTGATCAGGTGGAGCCAGTCTGGATGGATCAAAACCAGTAGATATGCATGATTGTCTTGGTCTAGCTGCCCAAGCAAGGCAGCGTGAATACTTGTCTGAGTAGGTCTTAAATACGCAGCACAGTTTCATTAATCAGGGTAAGAAACAGAGTAAGAAATATACACTTTAATTAAAGAGATCAGCACAACCTGCTCAACCCTGAAACACAAGAAAAAACAAAAGCAGTGCAAATGCAAATGAAAAAACGAAAGCATTGATTTATGTCTTATTGTTGCTGTTGTTTTTGTATTTTTATTTCCCTCATCTTCAGCCTTCAGCAGTTCAGCTGAAGCAGCTTGTTTGTAAACAGTTACAGCAGAGGTTAGCCTTGGCCTGGAAAGTCAGAAATAGACTTGAATATTTTTTTCATGTGTAAAAGAAGTGTCCTCTCTCCAACAAACATGCTCGTAAACAGAAACATTTTCTCCTTCATTCCAGTATTTTCCACCCAGACTTGTGCAACAAATATCAGATCTTACTTATCTGCGCTGGAAGCAATCCACATGGACAGAGGCTGGACTGCTTTTTATATCTTCATAAATATCCTGCGAATTTCTCTGAAGCAGATTTTTATTTCTGGGATAAACTAATGTGTGACAAGCTTAAATAAAGTCCCCCAAGTCTTTTTTTCATAGTGTAAATATTTATGTATTGAATTTATGGTTGGTATTTTGATTTACTGGGCTTCAGTCGGGGGGTTCATAAATCTTTCAGGAACCCTTCAGACCCCATTCACCTCGCCTTTGTAGGCTGTTTGCTCACTCCTCCTGTATCACCTCATCTTTCTGGATCGAGCCTGCACACATACACCCACACTCTATGTTTTTCATTTTCTCGCTAACTTCACCCCCTTTTCCTTTTTATTCTTGTTCCAGTGGCAGTGAGGGCCCAGACCAGGCCAAGCCTGAGCCCTCATAAGTCAAGGTGGATTTTGATGAACAGTCGGAAAAAATGATGGCGACGTTGACCTGAAATCCACATCGAGATGTCACAGAGCATATTCCGCATTCTCACAGCTCTCTGACCTCCGGTCTCTGCAACGGCAACCCACGCTAACCTTCTCATAGATCTCTTCCTTTGACTTGTTAAGGCTGCATGACTACAGGGGTGAAACAGCATACGGGATTACAATTTAGGGAGAGGCTACGAAGATTTCCAGCTTGCAAATTTACATGTGTCCCGTAAGAGAGATCAATAACGCTGCATGTGCAAAACCGCCAGAGTTCTCATATTTCATCTTGCTATTTTTCAGGTGCCATTTGTGTCACGTTTCAAATTGACTTGACAAAAAGCCCACTGGAACGTCAGCACATTTCATCTTGACAGGTGACATGCGTCCAGAGGTGAGTCTGGTGCAGAGAAAGGTGGCGAGACAAAAAGAGACTGAAAGCAGGAGCTGGGGTCTTTCAGGAGGAACGCTAAGTAAAAATTCCTCAGGGGAAAACACACATGCCACTCTGTGTTTTAGCAGCTTTATGGTCCGACTTTAGTGCCGTGGTTAGGGAAAGAGATCAATGTATCTCTCAGCACAGCAGGGACAATGTCCTGCATAACTGTCGGGATGGTGCACACCAGCTGCCCCAAGGTGTGGACGTCATCTAATGAAGTGTGTACTGTACTCAGTGATGAAAGGCCCAGCCAGTGGGAGATGGTGATACAGCTATCACCCATGTGCAAGGTCAATGACATCATAATGCACACTTGCAACCTGTCCTTCTCATGAACGTGGATGGCCCCTCTGGTCTATAGTAGAATCTGACATAGGTCAGATTCCCTGTTGTAGTTATCTGCTCAGACTGGGAAGTTTGCTGCAGTTGCATACACTGTGTTTATTTTGCATAAAACCAAACCAACACTTGCTTATCTAAGTACTCATCCAGATCTGTGGAAGCAGAGGGCATGAACTCTTCTCCTTTTGTGCTAACAGTAGTTTGTGTGACATTTGGAAGTCAACTTGTAAAGACTTATAACAAGGTTACAGTGACTGGAGGGAGATGCCTGTACCTGCCTGTACAAACAGTCTATTTTTTATACTTTCTGTACACTTACAAAGCAAAGATCATTCCAGCTTCTCTGTAAAAACCTTGCTCACGCTATTACTGAAATGGAATGACATGTTTTAATCTTGCCAGAGGCTTTAAATAGTTATTCATTTTGATGTAGGCTGTCTGTCTCAAGTGCTAACATTAATTGTTATTATGCTGCTAGTATGTATTCTGGTTTCACTCAAAACTGATTTGATTCATGATGTTTTGGTCCCGAATGGAAGTTTATCCTCCTAACAGTAAACCTAAGGTTGTTTTAACTCCAAGATGTCCTTTTAATGTGTAGTAACAGATGGAGATAAACCTGTTTTAATATAATCTTTAAAAGATCACTCTGAAGGAATGCATTTGTTTCTAAAGAATTAAGAAACAAGACATGCATCCAGTTTAGCCTCATCTTTTAACTTACTCCAAGAGTCCCTCTTTGTTCTAAATGACAGAAAAGAAGTATATCACAGTAAACCACAATGACACTCAAAAGCAAGTATTTTTACAACCTGCAAGCATCAGTGACCAAATCTAAAAGATTGATTAATTCCGCTGTTGACCTGATTAGCAGCCGGTGGACGTGTCTTCGAGCAGCAGCCAAGCCTTTTAAACTCAGCAAGGTGCCGGGGAGAGAGCGTAATGAGCCTTAAGCTGCACTGCTATGCCTCTCCCTGCCTCTCCTTCACCTTTCAAGTCCAACCTTATTTTGAAGAGGAGGCTCAAAGCCACACAACTCTGTAGTTTGAAACTTTGCTTTGCCAAGCAGCTCTGAAAGAAATCTTGGAGGCATAGTGCTACATGTGAGTTCTTTTTTTCTGTTTTAAGAAGGAAATCTTTTGTTGTTTTTTCTGAATCCCGTCAGAGAGTTAGAAACCAATGTTTGGAACAGAGGGATAAAACTCAGGTTGAAACAGGTCAGATGACTTTTATTTAAGTCTGGCTTCTTTCCATCCTTCATTCTGTCCACATGGGTGTCATGAGTACAAGTATATGTGGCAGTATGTTTATCCGTAGGTTTTAGCCTTATGGTGGCCGTGCCCTGAAGTTCGCATGTGTGTAATTGTGTGTATGACAGGACTTGCAGAAATGGTAAACATACTGTAAACGCGCCCTCCTCACTTGCCACATGTGCTCCACGGAGCCAACAAAACAATTGTGTTCAGTTGAATTTGTCACTCCAAATTGACCCTAAAAACAATTAAGTCATAGGGACCATTAACTATGTATAACCATCATAAAACATGTTCCTGCACCAGAAGAAGAAAAAGGGGGTAAAACTGTGGTCACAGGAAATGAGGTAATAAGGACTGCACAGCTAGTCAACCTGTCTTGCTGCTGCACTGCCTTGCTGACCTGAGGGGAGCCAGATGAACTCTTTTTTTTTCATGGTGGAGAAAAGAGAGAGAAGGGGTGCTTGGAGGGGCGAAGCAGTGGCGGGTAAACGGGCGGGGGTGAGTAAGGATTTGAGCAGAGCATGCTCTCTAATCTTACACTCACCCAAGCGATCTCATGATGCAGGAGGCTTAACCACTGCAGTGAAAGCAATCTAATGGCCAATGAGTAATCAACACTATTGCCTGTCTCCACTAATATCCCCACGGCCTGGTCCGGCGAAGCAGGGAAAGTTCTCCACTGAGGTTCTGCTTCACTGAAGAAAGAGGCGGGGGTGAAAAAGGACCAAGTGTGAGGCAAACACAATAGAGACCTAAATATGCATTTGATTTACTTTTGGATGAGGCAAAGGCTTCCTTTCCGACCATCAGGAGTAACATTTATTTAGGAGACTCTGAGGAATTTGAAAGCTGTCACGTGGCTGATTTATTCCCATAAAGCAGTATGTTTTGCATGCTCTAAGCCCCTTTCCCAGCTTGCTTAAGAATTTCAGCATAACCTGTATGACTATAATCAAGGGATTGACGGATAACAGGGAACATAATTCTTCAACTCTCCTCAGAGCAAAAAATCAAAACATGGACTGGGTCCATGTCTGGTTTAAAATCGTCCTCTTCATACTTTTTGGATCTTGGGTTTTGATTTTTCAGCTGTCTTGGCACAGCGCGCTGTGCGTGGCATGAGGGAGCGCTGCTGACTCAGAGTAATGAGCGAGGGGGGTTTGTTTGATTAGATTTATGGAATGCATTAAACAACTTTTACTTTGGTGGAGGGGTTCAGTAACCTGCAAAATGTGGTACTTTAACACACCACCCTCCCTTCCACCGTGATGCCCGAATCCACCTGCCGGGTCAGAGACGACTGCTACATAAATCTTCCTTACTTTTGTTTTTGTGGTGATACATATTCTTTGCCTGTCTTTCATGAACGTTCTCTTTATGACTTTCACAATTACAGTCCCTCAGCCACAATATGAGCAGCATCAATTACTTTTTGAATAAAAAGTTCAATTACTTAAACATCTTATGACCTGGAACAAATTATGTCCAAAGTGAATTTACTCTATAATCAACATTGGTCTAGTTTGGTTGTAAACCGGATGTTTTGTTGAAGCAATCAAAATTTGAATACAACAGTTTTTCAAAGGCCAGAACAACTTTATATTTCCTTATACCCTCTCTCCAGGGAATTAGCTGAATTTGTTGTAAAATAAATTCATACTGATGGACAGGAAATTATTCGCATGCCAGCATTGTGGTGGCTTTTCATAATAGCTTCAGCTTGGGCTGTCTTTCTAAATTCATCTTTCATCATTACACTCAGATAGATTAGTTGCTAAAAGGTTTGACATGCCCATTTATCCCATACTCCCATAGTGATTTTGGTGCTGCTTGAAGGAATTTCAATGTGACATTATAACCCAAACTGGGAGAATTATGTTTCAGGCCACATTCACATTCACTGCTAATAGCTCCTTTCCCCTCTCTTTTATTTTATGTAAAGTTAGCAATTTTGCTGAAATGGGGCTTGAGGTTTTGATCTGGGATGGAGGTGTTCAGATGGGATCACTCCACCAAAGCCGGTTACAGGATCCATCTCTCAGAAAGAAGAATAGCAGTGAAAGCGGAAGCCAGCTAACCTCTGTCAAAACTGCCATCCATCACTCTGCGTTTTAACCCCGGCCACACTGAAAGACAGCCAATTACTTGGGCCAGTGGATGAAATAAATACGTCCTCACATTAAGGCCCATTACCAGCTCTCTCTCTCTCTCTCTCTTGCTCTCCCATTTCTCCTCCTGGGCTGTGGAGGGACTGAGTGGTGGCTCGGCCCTGGACCATTATGTCTGCTGAAATATAGCTGTTTGCTGAGAGGTCTCCATCCACATCACCACTATAGAGCACTTTAACCTCTGAGCAAATGGCCAAAACTACTCCCTCTTACAAGAATATGTCTTTTGAACAATGACTGTAATTTGGAGGACTTTTATTCTTTGGCTTTTCCAAATATGTTCTTGTCTAAATTTAGACGAATCTGTATTTGTTAATTGTTCAGTTAACCATTTCATAAATTAGTGCTGAATATCTCATTCTACTTATTTATTATGTATTAAACATTTAAGACATCTACCTCATTGTATATGTTATGCATTTGTCGTTTATCCGATTCTTCTGAGATGAATTACCGCTACCTGGCAGTTATATAAAGCAGTCATTTCAGTAAAATCTGAAGTTATAGGATGTATTTGAATAAGTATGATGTGTTTAGATCTTGGTTTCTGTTTGACCAATTAACTGAAGACATGTTAGTTTTTAAAAGATGGGCACAAGTAAGGGCCATTGTTGCTCAGGCAACAGTCCATTTGCCCTCTTTCCCTGAGCTGCTCCTCCACAGTGAGGAAACACATTTATTATATTAGTTGTTTGGTTGCATAAACACACTTTTTCAACAATGTCAACATGAGACTTGACAAAATCTTCATAAAACCCAAACTATTATAACAATTGGACTGATATACCTCAACAAGTGTGTGGAGTATATAGACTGTATAAGAAGAACAGGACAAGTCCTATGTGACATTGTCTAAGGCTTCTAAAGTGTGTGTTTGAAGACTGGTTTTTGTCTGATCAAATTTGTCCATCCATACTTATTTCTGATTTTGCTACTGAAACAACATTTACACAAGTACTCCAGGAACTGATACACAGCCTGCTAAGACTATACCAGGACCCTTGACTAAACAACACTCAGCTAGCTGATTGTGGCCTGAGGATAGGTAGCTAGTGAAATGGTTAGTCAATCAGGAATGGTCCAAGATCAGTCTGGAGAGTGGCTCATCTGGCCTCTGGCCAGGGACGTTTTTTTTTTTTTGTTTTTTTTTAAGTTTCAGTAGTAGTAGCTGCTGCATGCTAGTTAGCATAACTTCATCCCTTGCATGCAAACCCAGAGCTGGTTGCTAAGTACAGTTAGAGCATAACAAGTTATATTATCTGTGAAATAATAATAATCCTGTGTTAGGTCTTTATTTGCAGTTCAAATGTCAAGTTCACCAAAAATACTAACTGCTAAATAGCTAAAGTGCTGACAGCTAGCTGTTAACACCAGAGCAGGGTGTGCAGCTGTCACTGATAAACCCACTGCCTTAATAATGTATTATACATCATGAAATCATGAAATCTTCACTAAAGTTTGATTTACAGCAAAACAAACAAACAAAAGAACTTGACTGTTTTTAGTAGCATACTGAAGGAATACTGTTTGTTACCACATCCAGAAGAGTAATAGTGTTTTATTTTCTTGTGAGCCATAAGAAGTAACATTACTAAAGGCTACTGATAAAGGAAAACACTCATGCAGGTGATCAAAGGATGTGCATTTCATTTTGTAATTTTTTAATTTTATTTTTACATTTACTGTTTTATAATGTGGATCTTGTGAATCTGAGTGCTCCCAAGAGTGGAGCCACAGTTCTTATTACTCAACGTCTAGAGCTAGAAAATGTAAGAAAAGAAGAAAAAAAAAGTAAATTTTACTTTCTGTCTCTAAATGATTTTATATTTTGATACATTAAAATCAAATTCATCATTGAAAAAAGACCTTGATTTTAATATTTTCATCATTTTAACATTTATTACCTTAACAATCAAAGAACATCTCATTTCTTTTCAAATTTAAATTCCATTTGTGAAAGTAAAACCCAACAGCCAAGTGACTGTGAATGTCCTGGTTTGTCAGTATTAGAGAGATTTTTGCCATTCCAGTTCAAAATAAAGTTTATCCCCCTCAGGGAAAAAAAACAAATAAATAGAGAAAAGAAAAATCCAATCTGGGTCATTTACATAGTATGTCTCAATTAGGGATGGAGTATCTGATGCCAATGGAAAAAAAAAAAAAAAAATCCTGTATTAAAAATAATCTTAGAGACAGTAGTGTGGCAATGTTCCAATCTCTCATTTATTTATTAAAAAAAGTTTTCTTTTGCTCTAACAAGTAAGATGTGGAGCTATCTCTAAGTCTTTGTCATAACATACCACCTAAAATACTTCCAGTAACATTCAAGGACTCCTCTAATGTGAAATTTAACCCTAATTAAACTCATGTTTGTGACTGAAAAAAAGTTTATTGACATAGTCCAACTGAATCAAATATGTTCTGTAAAAAAAAAAAAAAAAAAAGAAAAATCTATTTTTATTTTCAGAAAGTGGACTAAATTTTTTTCTCACATCGCTCAGTGTGAATTTCTAATTACTGAATTTACTTAAAGTTCTTCTACATATTTATTTATTTTTCAGCTGGAGCTGGTCTTGTTTGCTGTGAACTTGCAGAAAATGTTCTGAATATTGGGCAGAAACTAATAATGGTCATAACAGACTTGTTAAGTCTCAGTTTTGCCGACTGACCCTTTATGCAAACGCATCATGACAAAATGGGCTCTGTTTATTCAGGGGAAGTAAACTAGTAGTTTAATATGTGTTTTTTTTAAACAAAAGCATTATAACTATGTAGTCTTGTGCAGAATGGTTGTAATGACAGATTGACATTGCAGTGCTGCTTAGCTGCTACCATTATCACTGGAAGAGAGAAAATCTTTGACACTTCTATATAGTTGCCTCTGTCTTCTCCTCAGAGGGCTCGTGGAGAGGCTCTTCATCAATCCATTAACCACCTACAGTACTTAACTCCTTTTTGGTCCCATGGATCTGTATTTTAGTTGATTCCAGGTGTCCGAAGTTTACAGGCATCTATCTGCCCCTATAGAACAATAAACTTTGAAGGGCTCAAGTGAAGGGGTCCACGCACGGAAGAGGGGGGATTTTGGGGGGCGGCAGGGAGAGTGGGGCTCTGTTTATTAGACAGCAAATAGCTGGCCAGTGGGTTTATGATGTGGAAGGTCATTGTTGGTTAATAAGTGGCCACATGAGTGCAGGCAGGTGCTGTGTTAACACCTCCTCTTAACTCGCCTTTCCAGCAGAGGCCATTCATCAGCCCAGTGTTAATGAAGGCCATATAATTAATAGGTGAATAGCAGAGAAAGCACCCTGAGTTAATCAATGCAGGCCTGTTTGAAGAGCTGGGATAAGATGGAACACAAGGGGCTCTGAAAGGGGGGCGGGGGGTCTAGGTTAGGAGAGAGTGAGCTTTTTAAGAGAAGTGCAGGTCACCATGGAGGCCCTCACTCCCAAAGTTTGTTCAGACTTCCGATGTTACAGCATCTTCATGTTTTTCTGTGCAATGGTTAACACAAATTTGTAAACCATAACCATGAAGATATAAATGGGTTTTAGGCATTATGAGGAATTTTAGCACTAGTATGTAGGTGCCACAGGAATGATTCATAAGAACTGAGATTTACCGTTTTCTTATCCAGTATGTCCCAAACCACTCCTTCACCTGCACTTATCTCCTCAAATGGAGTGTTGACTCTCCATTCTTCAAAGGAGAAATACTGTCAGGGTGCTGCTAATGGGGATCAGGAGAGGCTACTGTTCTGGGACTTGTCAAGCCCTGTCCAACCTGCCATCCTGCCCTGAAGTGTAAGAACTGTTTAACCTCTCCCTCTCTTTCATTCTCACATTTTCCCATTCTCTGTCTCTCCTCTGCATTACCTCTCTTTTCCTCCTCCCCCTTTCTACTCTCTGAAGCTTTATGAATTCTTTCACTCATACTTACTGAATGCCATCATATGTCATCTGATTACTTGAGCAATGTGAGTTTCATGTAGATAAGCACTGTAAATGATCAGAGGGTTGCATTTTTGTGAAATGATGCCATCTCTTTCAGGGCTGATGTGATGGGAAAAGTTGCTGTATTATCACCCATCAGTGCATCGTAAGCCCCTTTTACCTTCGCCACACTTACAAACACCCTCAAAGACACACATTCACACACATTTGATGGTTTCTTTTCAGTACTTAAGGATGCAACGGCTGTGAATAAGTTATTTTTCATTGTCCGATGTGTGTAAGTAGTATAAGCTATGGTAAGTGATGTCTTGCTGGCATTCCTGTAATATTTCTATGGCTGTGCACATATGTGAGTGTGTGTTTACTTACTTATATACCCCTGTGTGTGCTTTCAGTAAGCTTGCTCATATTTCTGTGGCTGTGCAGTTTTGTGTGTGTGAGTGAGTGAGTGTAGAGGAAGGCTTGGAAGAGGGGTGGGCAAAGCTTTACAATGGTCAACTGAAAAGAACCATTCTTTTATTCAGCAATTAACCCCATCTGGGTAAATAATACGCTGTTGTGCAGCCGAGCCGTCACTGTTATATGCTGAGCCCTGAACCCGAGAGCACTTCAAACGCCAGCCGGTCGCCCAAATGATGACAAGATGCTGCAGAAAACCGCTTTTCACAAAGTATATAATGCAAAGTATTGTGTTTCACTGTACAATTTTGGAAAAGCGGGAGATATCCTAGAAAGAGAGGGGACAAGGGAGAGAAGGAGGGACTCGGAGGAAGAGAGCTAAAGCACTAGCGATATCACAGATAACAAGTCTGGATGCACTTACCTGCCTCGAAACCTGATCTTATTATTTTAAATTCTGGGGGCTAAGACTCTTATAAACAGAGAGCTGTGGACTAGGCACCATTGGGAGGGAGGGGAGGAGAAGGGGGAGGAAGAGATGGGTTGTCCTGCTGTGTGGATATATGGTGTGAGAATTCAATTTGCTCATCTCCTGTTATTGTAACTCAATTTCCCGTTTCACACACGCTTGCACATGTCCACACAAGCTAGGCGCACCTTAACGGTCCATCCAGTCATCTGACGAGTGAAGGAACTTCCTCAAGGAGGAGCGCAGGTAATTAACGTCGATCAGGCCCGCTGCTCTCCAGATTTACGGTGAGAAGGAAGTGAATCTGATCCAGTGGACGTGAGAAATGATGAGGAGAGGTGGTTTGAAAGCACTGAGGGGCCTGGAGCCTCATTAACCAGGGGAGCTGGCCGTCTTTCCCACCAGGAACTCCATTATGATTCAGCTCCTGCAGTTTGATTAACAGCAATTCCTAAAAAACTTTTGGAAAAAGTTGTGGTTTGAAGAGCACGAGTACCACGTAGCTCACAGGCTCATAGACCTGTCATTTCACCTTCTTAACAGCAGAAATGCTGGATTATCCCAAAAGGATGGCAACAGACACTTCTAGAAAGTCAGAAGATTTTTATTCAGGTCCAGTTCTATGGGAGCACTGGCCATGAACTATTCTCATCATTTTGTGTCAATAACAGTCAAATAACCAACATCCTGTAGCTGACTGGTCTGAAGTTGAAAAAGCCCTGAAACTATAGCTCCTACTTACAAATCTATTTTTCAAAACAATCAAAGTTAAAATTACTTTGGATTTTCTGCAGAAGACCCCCTTCACACTGTCACTTAAGCGGAATGACATTTCATGTTTGCAGTTTTTTCTAAAGGTCACTACTTGTCCTCTTGGCTAACGATCAGTCATTTTGCTTGATTATTATTGCACTCTAACTCAGAACTGCGGTGATTCATGTTGTGTTGTTCACCTACCAATTTTTACATTTATTACCATCTAGTAATAGACCTAAAGTTATTCTAACTCTGGAACTTTCCTTCAAGTCAGTTTCTGCTTGAGTTTTTTTTTTTGTTTGTTTTTGTAACATGTCAGAATTATGTCGGAGAAACTTTTTGATGCTTTTTTCTATTACTTCCTTAAGATTCAGAAGTTTCCATTGTGAGTGATTTACTGTACACTCCAAGTCAGATGTTTGTATCACAAAGGGGTCCTTGTTGTCCTAAAACCACCTTGCAACTGAGTGTCCTTCGAAACTGATTTGGAGGTTTCCACCTGAAAGAGACATCCACAACCAAGCTTCAACATTCTGGCTGATCTGTTAAAATCTTGCTTCATCATTTTCTCTCTTCAAGATGCCATCTATTTTGTGAAGTGTGTCTGTCCCTTCTGAAGACTACCAATCCCACAACATGATGCTGCCACCTTCATACTTCACAGTTGAGGTTGTCTCTGAAGCTGCCAGAAACTCACTCTGTATCAAGACTAAATGGGGAAAACGTGTAGCTTTCTTCTCCCACTGTTTGGCCTCTGTTGTTGTTTAATCCAAATAAACTGATTTCCCCCTTTTACTCAAAAAGGAATGATTTTAGGCAACAGACGAGACCTCTAAAAATTAGGATCTTTGTTCTCATGTGTAGCTGCAAACTGTAATCTAGCTTTTTTATGGTGGTTTGGAGAAGTGACTTTCTATCGCTGACTGGCCTTTCAGGTCAGGTCAGTCCAAAAGTTTCATCCAGCATCTTCACAAAGTCTTTCATCAATGTTCTGAGGCTTATTTGCACATTTTGCACCAAACACTGAGCTCTTCTGTACTCAACAGTATGGTGGCTGAGTGCTACTGTGAAACATCATGTAGAATTGTTGCAAAGACTGACAACAATAACAAAAAAATTAAGAAAAACCAAAGAAACAACAACAAAAAACTGTCTCATTATTAGGACATTTTTTTAAAAAACTAAAAAAAAAAAAAAGTAAATAAATCAATCAAGAATCCCAGCTTAGCCAAGACAAAAAATGTTCCACCCTTAACTTTACAGTCAGATAAGGAGAAATGAAAAGTTTCTGCCTTTTGTAAACTGAAAAATTCCACCTGCAGAATTTACAGCAACAACAGGATTTGGTGGAGTCTGCTAAAAGAGCAGCGCCAGTGGACAAATGTCTTTGAAAATGGTAAAGAAAAAGGACGTTTATAATTGTTGTATTTCTTTACTGTTTCTATTGCTGTACAGGGTTAATGTTGTACATTTTGTAGAAAAGATGTCAATGAATAATTGAATCTAAGAGATACATGTAGTAATGTTTGATAAATGATTGATACAGATTGAGGAATGCAGTGGTGGAAGGTCAGACTGGAGGATTTAAAGTTTTTGAAGCCCGGTTTAAAATCCAAATTTATATTATTTGATACAACTTTCAGATGCATTTGGACCAGGCTTTTTTGTTGTTGTTGTTGTTATCTGGTCTTGCAGAAAGTCATTCTGTATCAAGACTAGATGGGGAAAACGTGGAGCTTTCTTCTCCCACTGTTTGGCCTTTGTTGTTGTTTAATCATGACCTTCCAGGCATTTTATTCACAAATTAATTAGTTTTGCCAACCATTTTTAGTGAATTTGATGCCACTTGGTGCAGATCCACTTCTTTCCTCATCGACTACACTTGATCTGCACTGCTTGTCAGGCTTTAAACTTGTAGCAGGTACTGTCAGCTTGAGCGCTGAGGACAAGGGTCAGCAGTGCTTGCACCCTTCTGGTTAGTGTACATTTGTCATTTGACAACAAAAATACATCACTTAAATTGAGGGGCGAACACAAAACAAAGGGGAAGGGGATAGTGTTACATACACAGCAAAGAGCGTGACCAATTTAAACAATAATAATGGTAATTTATTTTTCTTTAATGAAAAATACTTCACACCGCCTCCTGACATGGGGGAATAAACAACCGCGGGAGAGCTCTAATGCTGAAACCTCAGCTGTGCGATTGTGTATTTCTTCTGGCCAAATGACGGTTGGCAGCATGCTGGGGTTCTGCTATTACCCCGGAACTAATCTTCTCAAATCAAACATCCACAAATTATCAAACCACCAATGATCTGTAAGTTGTTTTTATCAAGCTCCAAATGTGTGACTGGCTCTCAGCTTGTGCAATTTCCAAAGCTAACACGTAAACATCCTGTGTTTACAAAGGAGACAGATGCCTTCAAGTGTTTCAGTCCATTCTTGAAAAAAAAAAAAACATATTTAGAAACTGGTGAATAATTTACAGCATATGTTGGATGTCAACACTTTCAAAAACGCTTGTGCAGTTCAGTTTTTTTCTTTTTTCTTTTCTTTGGAAATAGAGGTTTTTAGCATCCTGACAGATGAGGCAGCAATAAAAGCTCAAAAATCCAAAGAAGCCAGTTCTGTGCTCTCAATTCATCCTGTGGTTTATTATCTAATCAGTTCGGCCCTTGGACACACAGCCACGCTCAGTGGACCCAGACCACATGGCCAATAGAGCACCCAACAGACTGTGTCATCTCAGCCTGCTGAATCAAAAACAAACACAGGGGCGAGTTGGCTTCTTTTAGCAGGCCAGGACTGAGTGAGAAGACTTCCTACACTACTCCAACGTTTATTTGCTTCTGTCTATACTCCTTGAGTTTGATTTATTCTTACGTCTGGTCACTGTTTCAGGCAGTGTTTTATTTGCTCATAGAGTGGGAAGGTCAGATCCGATCAGTCAAAATGTATTTTGACTGATCGGATCAATCAATCACACATCTTAATGGTAGCTATGAACACATGCACAGAAGCGCTGGTCCACTTGTGATTGGATTTCTCAGGACACATGTTAATGTAAGGACTGAATGGGGTCTTTGACTAAAAACATTGTATGCATCCAAGGCTGTTTAAGACTCTAAATAGCCTCCAGTCACATCTCCACACACTCACACCCATTCACACACACACACACACCTCTGGATTACCTCAGAGGAGAAGGGAACAGAGCCTGACAACATCACAAAAACAAGACAACAGGCACAATTACAGAGCAGCCTGGAGACAATCTCGCACTTTAATGAAAGTCCAGTTTCCCCTGCCCCAGGTAAGCACTCCATGCGATTGTATCTGTGAAACAATTACACTGTCACAATCAAAGGAAGCTGCCTTTAAATGGTCTGTCAAGGCCCTCACTGGGGCTAATAATCACTCATCTCTTTCCCACTGTGTCACTGAGGTGCTGAATCCTCCCTTTGTTCTGCACATCACCTGCAACTCAATAGACTGCTTGGTGTTACACTTCAGGCACTTAGATGGGCCACGCTTTCAAAGGGAGGCCGGGTCCCTGAGGGCATGCGAGCTCTGGGTAGATATCTAACAACTGGCATTTCTGAATCACCTTTTTTCTATAGTCACTGGGACTTGGGTAGAGATGGATTTGTGGTAGCTGTAGCTGTTTCTGGTGTCATATCTTTTCCTGGAAAAGTTTGAAGCTCTAATCCTGGAGGCAGTCAGCTGCCCAAGGGAGATAATACCCACTCCTAATATATAGAGTGGGTATTATATATACACATCCTCATCATTGGCATGGAATGCATCTGCTTACTCCCAAATGCTCTGCAGATTTCCACTTTACCCCTCATCTATAAGTTTATATCTACTTTGTCTTTATTGTCAATTAATAGTATAATAGTGATTAAAGAAAACGTGGGAGAAAAAGAAGGTGTCCTGCAGTGTCTGTTCCACAGTTTAATGATTCGCCAGCAGCCCCGACATGTGGCATGTCAGGAATGTTTGTCCCCCATTCAGAGCATGAGAGTTTTTGTGTCAGGAGTGGGAAGAAAGGGATCTATGTGGCTATCTCTGCACACACACATACACACATTGTAGCTGAGAGTGTGTTTGTACTATGTTTGTCAGCTTTGAGCCCAAAGGACAGTGGAAGGGTAAAGAGAAGATTAGACTGTTTTAAACGTCTCCTAGTTGTTCCACATTGCCGTTCTTGTTGTCAAGAACCTCTCGTTGCAGCTGGTTTTGGTTTCTTTGATTCATCACTGTACGGATCATGCAGTAATGGGTTCAAATTTTAGACTTTGTTTTCCTTCTTTGTCTTCTCTTATAAGTGTCCTTCCACTTCAGGGTACCAGTGTCAGCTTCCCTCTCCTTTTCTTTTTCACTCTTCATTCATTCCCTCCTTGAGAGCACCTCATTTATTTATTTTTTATTAAACTTCAGCGCTCTCAGAGACTCATTTCCTGCGGTTACTGCTGGAGCGAAGACCACGCTGGGAGTTTCCCAGAGACTGGCAGGGGCAGGCAAGGATCCCGAAGGAGCAGAACTGGGGGTTGGCTTGGCTGAACGAAGAAGAGATGGTCAACTTTGGCAGAGACCCGTCATTGTGGACCTTTTTGAGCAGCTGCTTTTCACTTTTGGAAAGTGGCTGGAATTGATGACTCAGTATCAGTTAGTGTATATTCACTGATTAAACAGGTATAACCAACAAAAACATGAAAAACTGATTATGTTTCACTGTGATGTTTCCAGGCTGCTTGAGGTGAAACAGACAATTGTTGAAAGCTTCTTCTTCTTTCCCTCATTCGTGTTAAATGAAAAGGTGAATTGTCACTGCCATCTGGTGAGAGATAAACAGGCCTTTTAAATGTAGATGCTTGATTCATTCCCAATTTTCATATCTCACATCATGCCATATCGCATCATCACGTTACTTACCTTGTTGTCAGGTGATATAACTCAGTTATAAAACAGTAACATAAATGTTATTTGCTAAACTAGCAGTTGTATCAGTCCAGTTTATCTCACCTGTTTGTCTTTATTAGGGTAAATTATGTCAAAGAGAGCTCCTACATTTGAGATGTGTGAGATGCTTTTGAGATTCTTTTATGTTCACCTGTTGAGAAAAGATTATAGTATAACAAACCTTAGATCATGCATATGAAGAACTGCACAAACCACCTGTGAGTTAAAGGAATGATAAGTAGAAATCTGATGGACCCTTGACGAGCCAATGTGAACTAACAGTAGCCTGCCAGGGCTTCAGGTCCTTCAGCCAAGCCACTGCACGGAGCGTGGAGGAGCTGTGGCGCTCCCATGGGACATCTGCAGCAGGACCATTCATTTTTAAATGTCCTCTTAGTGATGACACCAGAAATGAAGATCACTCATGTTATTGAGGGTCCCACTTAAATCCGGGAACATAGTGTGTATATGATGAATGGCCTTCAAAAGGGAGTCTAGTCAAATGAGTCACAGTGATCACTTAGTTAAGATACTGCTAAGCGGTAAGTAACTAAAAAAAAAAATATCAAAAGTCCCAGCTTCTAGTTATACATAAATGTGGTGCTTTAATTTTATTGAATGTGGTACAGAAAAAATTTAACAAATCGCCTCTCGTACAGTTATCATGGGTGTGAAATGTAACTACTGCGACCAAAATGATTTGTTTGAACCAGGTTGTAAATATGTTGATGTCTGCTGCAAAATTGGAGAGATTGAGTCTGGAGCCAGTCTATAGTGGTCATTCAAAGAACTGCAGGTTTCAGACGAGCAGGGGTGACGTCTGAATCACATTTATTGTGATGCAGATCACAACGAATGTGACTGATCCAGTTGATAGTAATGTATTCCTTCTACATATCTACTGCTTTTCTTCCTCTTTTTAAAACTTGATGGAAAGATGGATGGATAGCTGTAACGTCAGTTAAAGTTACTGTTGATCAACATAATCAGCTCACATAAAAAATGCTCCAATGTTCCACTGTCATGATTTGAATTCTATAAATGAACTAAAGAAAAGGAAGCACTTCATCATCATTGAAACAGTAACTGTATCACAGCAGGTCCTGGTTTACATAAATCACTAAAGATTTTTTATCTGTACCTCCAGCATAGAAACAACTATCTATCACTTTGGTTAAGGTTATACCACTGGTATAAAGACCAGAAATTAAGCAATACAGAACCTAAGAGGATATGGTTAAGACATAATTTAAAAAATAAATTAGAAAACTGCATGTTGTTTGTATGTTTGACAGATCTATTTATCTAATACTTTGACTATAGATAGATTTCAAAATAAGCACAGATCATACTGTACGGTTGTCTGTGCAAACACACATGACTATATATACAGTTAAATTGTACATACAGTACTCAGGCATATATGTGCATCCACAATGAAAGAATCCTGTTTGCAGGATTCTTAAATGAACCATCATTGTACTGTTGGCACAGACCCCAGTTTGTAGGAGGTTTATTTTCTTTGCCGAAATAGTTTACATTGACACTGGGGATCCAGACAAACACTTGTGCTACAAAATTATCCTGGAAAATGATTATATATGAGGTGCTTGGGGAATTGTTTGCAAATCAGGAGAATAAGAAATGTACTGGAGGACAAGCTAGAACTTTGCACATCAACCTCCACTGAACCACCGCTGCCGTTGAATAAAGGTCTCCAGACCAATTAATGTCACAAATATGCTGTTTGGCTCTGAAACAATTACTGAACCTTCATTTACGGTTACACATCATCAGTCAAAACCTTCATCTGATTTCATGTTCCAAACATCTCACACTAAAAATCCAATTGAAGTCTGAGTAACAGCTGCAGTATTTGCGTCTGTGAAGCAGGATGTGTGAGAATGAGTTTGGGCATTGCAAGGCTGCACATAATTTAAACATACCCTGGAAATCTTGAATATTATCAGATTTTGATATGGTTTTACACAAAGCCACTAGTGCATTGCTAAAACACAAAAGAAATATAAATGCAAATGAAGACAAATGAGAAATTTAAGCTCTAAAACGTTATTGTGATCATTTTTAAAGCAAACAAAACTTGCACTAGAGGTAAAAAGTGGCATTATATAAAAAAATCTTCAGTTTTTGTTAAAAACTATTTGTTTTGAATATGTTTAGCAGAAGTACCTTGTAAGGGAACTTTGTTTTCCCTCCCCCTCTCCACTCCTGACTGAATACCTCAGTTTAACCACCGTCCATGACATGCAGTGCTTACGAGAGCATTTATCATGACACAACAGTCTGGCTTCCTGTCTCTGTGCTGACAGCAAGCTGTTAGCTTAATGAGATGAACTGAATGATTTTGGGAGACAGATTGGGCCTGCTGCTAACCGGGTCCACCGTAGACCTCACCCTGGCAGCCCTGCAGGCAAACTGTTTAAGCAATGCAAACCTCTTTGGTTACTTTGTTAAATAACCCGATTAAAGTGAGCAGCTGTCCTTTTTGCGGTCTAAACACAACCTTTATCATGAGGCATTTAATAAACATTTACACTGAGGCATTTAACAAATGCTTTTATCCAAGCCAACTAAAAAGTGTGGAAAACAATTCAAGTTTCCAGTACAGCACTTTGGCTTTTTTTAGCAAGTGCTAAATCTATTTAAAAGAGACATATGCCCTCTATTCAAAAGTTGACAGAGTTTACTTTGTACTTAAATAAATTCCTGTACATGTTTTGATTCAAAATACCACAGGGATATGCTACAACACCCCCCTTTTCAACTGTGTATTTTCCACTTTGTTCACAGCAGCTGATTTTAGGGGGTGGAGTCAGACACTCCCTCCACCTTCTGTTGTTCCGCATGTGCAATTTTTAAACTTGGTATTTACACTACTCACATACAAAGAGCAATACATGAATTGTATGTAGTTGGGTAGAGATAAACATGGTGGATAGTTGCAGTTAGATTTGGATCTGTGAGGTCACAGCATCCTATAAATGTAAATGAGTCACCAAATGATATAGTTTTGGCCAAACAAGGTGTATATGACTAATGTCATATACACTATATAATAAGTCACTATATAATTTTTTTTTTTTTGGTACCATTTTAGACAATTAAATAGACATGCACTTTAGCAAAAGTATTTTTTATATTTTCATAACTTCCATCCATCCATTTTCTATATCTGCTAAATCCATCTATAGGGTCACGGGGGTCTGCTAGAGTAAATCCCAGCTCATGACAGGCGATAAGCAGGCCTACACCCTGGACAGGTCGCCAGTCCATCGCAGGGCCACATACATAGATGAACAACCATGCACACTCACACCTACAAGCAATTTAGAGTTCTCAATCAACCTGACATACATGTTTTTGGACTGTGGGAGGAAACCGGAGTACCCGGAGAAAACCCACGCAAGCACGGGGAGAACATGCAAACTCCACTCAGAAAGACTCCTGCCGGGCCGGGAGTCGAACCAGGAACTTTCTTGTGGTGAGATAACAGTGGTAACTATTAAGTCACCATGCTGCCTCATTTTCATAACATCTTCCCCTCAATACAAAGTTAATATTGGACAGGTGAAAAAGCGTGAAGTAGTTGTGAGTTAACTTGTTAGAGGTGTTGGGAAAGGAAATGTCTGAAGAGATTAGAGTTCAAGAGATTGTTGAAGTTAGGAGGTGGAAGACTATTACTTTAGGATAATGTTTTAAAAATCATGAATTAAAACTTAATGAAGATATTAAACCATGGTAATGAGTATAGCCTCCTGGACAGTCTTATTTGATAGCTTGCAATACCACAGCAAAGAATCAGCAGGTAAAGACAATTGTGGCTGATTTCTATCTCAAAGTTCTTCGTAATGTTTGAAAGAAGTGATCTCTGATTTCATATGGATTAGAAAAAAAAAATTGTGTTGGCCCTTGTGTTTTTTGTGAGCAAATTTAACTAATTATGCTAACATAGTGGTTATATGATCTTTCCTCCTTACTTTATCTAAAGAATATTTAAAAGAACAAATTAATAAAGAAGATCTAAAAATGTTGTCACATGAAGTGATGTAAGATTCTGTCTTGTGCCAATGCTCCTAATCTACCGCACTATAAAACTGCTTTATTCACATAATTCTGTTTCTTTCATTCATAGTATGAAACAAGTCTCATATTTAGGTATGTTGACAAACTGTTGTCATCTGACAAAATCATCATGTGCATAAGGAACTGTTGCGCTGTGATTTTAGCTGTACATAGAGTTCACGGACAGTAATCGCAATTAAACTTTTAAAATGTATTAAAATGTTTTTATTATGGGTGAGACTTAACTGTAAGTTAATAACCTTGTGACTTGAGTCAGGTATCACAGCTCAGTGAAACTGAAGTACAACTTACTGAATAAATATGGAACACTGCAGAAAAATTATCAGCCAAAGATTTTAACACAGTTTTTACAGTAACTGTGTGGCTTTATGTTTACATAAGCATTCAAGACAGAGTTTCAGTTTTCCCTTTATTCTTGGCATTCTGAGAATAAAAAAGAAAAAAAACCACTAATGTCTGTGGTGTGGACTAGTTTTTATTCATCCATCCATTTTCTATACCCTCTGAATCCATCTACAGGGCCATGGGGGTCTGCTGGAGCCTATCTCAGCTCATTACAGGCGATAGGCAGGGGTACACCTGGACAGGTCGCCAGTCCATCACAGGGCCCAATTTCTATAAAATGTATATTTTTTTTTTGGAAAGAATACTGGTATTTTCTGTGCATAGATAATTAACTTTTCAAACACATCTATTATATTCTGGAAAACATTTTATTTGTATTTAGAAAGAATGCCTCAGACAAACCTCTACTCAGTGTTGACCACGCATGAGATGTTACCAATGTGTCAAAAACAAACAAACAACCAAAACAATGACAAGTAGTGTTATCCAGAGGCAGAGAATTTTTTTTCTCTCAGTTTGAGGTGGTCATTGCTCAGAAAAGTAAGTATTCACAAAATGAATAATGTATTTCCTTGTAAAATACATTCGTCCATACTTCAAAAGTTCAATTTAAAAATACAGGCAGAGAAAACTTGCTTTTTATTCTGATTCTGCCTCGTTCTGATAATCATGGCAATCACATGACTTTGAAGTGAGTGATCTAGTGTTTTCACATCCAGCAAGTACGCACCTTCAACTATGCTTTTAGAGCTCTAAAAACAAGGCTAAGTTAACAAAGATAATCAGATTACAAACGTTACTAACTGAACTGACATATTCGTTGTAGCCTGGGTGCTACATCTAGCTTTCTAAACTGAAACAGTCCAAGACGTGGTGAAACAAGCACTTCTACTGACCACTAGAAATTGGCCCCAAAAGTATGTGGATTCCCAATGACCTCTATGTTAAAATGTCCAACTTTACAGCAGAAATAAACACATTTACAACCTGGTGAAAAAATGGTTTTGGTCTAAGCAATTAGATTCCACATTCATATCAAATCTACAGAGGCTGAATTATTTTGTACCATAGAAGGTAAAATTAGATAAAGCCACAAATGTTTCTATTATTAGTCTTTTGATTGATGGCTGACACTGCCGACATACCCACAATTTAGCTAAAGTAATTAAAGTAACATATTTATGCATAATTAGGGGTGTGGCCTTTTGAGTGACAGCTGGTGTATGGTGTTGACCGCTAGCTGTCATCGCTTTAGTTACTTTGTGTTTAGTATTATGATTGAATTTTGGACTTCTGAGCTGTTAATGAAAAGTTAACAGCAACATCACTCTCATTTTAAATAATGCCTTGACATTTCGTTAAATGTGCTAAAAGACTGTCGTGACTGATTCTGAGTTGTCCTTGAAGAGCGTTGGGACAAAGACCGCTGAATGGGTCGTAGCATTCAGCTGGAGGCAAAGACAAGCAAAGCAGCCAGATGTCTCCGGGTGGAAGTCCACAAGTCCACGTTTCATCTCCAGCAGATATCAGATGTCATTTCAGGCACTGTTCAGTTAGTGACATCTGAAATGAGGTTGGGTGGACAGATTCAGTCAGAATGAATGTAAGGTAGCAGCTGCAGCTGGTTAACATGAATTTGGCCAAGCTGAAATGCTGATGCCTGAACCAAAGTTTGAACATTTTCAGATTAACCAAGACATTGAGTCAGCTGCGGCCATTATCACATCATCCCGACCCTTGAAAACTCATAAGCTTCAAACCGACTCTTCAGAAAATCTATGAGTGATGTCACAGAGATTTTTTTTCCAGTTATATAGTTTGTGGCACACTCATAAGCAAAACATTGTGGGTGAAATTCAAACCTGTAAAATTTTGGTTCATGATACATTCCAAAATGACAGTGCAGAGTTTAATTTAGATAACAGATTAAAAGAAACATGTAGACTCACCATACCTCTTTAAATTATTAAAACAGTTCTCAGAAATAATCATATCAAATAGCACATGTGGCCTGAAATATTGCCGACGGTGGAAGTCAAAAACAGGGACATCCCCCATGGCTTGACGAATTTAATAATAGCCCACAACCTCATGCAAAAGCTGCAGCATCTCTATATCTGTCAATGAAATCTGGGAATGCTAGGCATGGTGTAAACTCAGAGGAACTTAAAAGCAAAACTTTTTACATTTCCAAAGTAAATATTTAGCAATCTTTTCCTCCGCACAGATGTTTTCATAGAGTTATGCAAAGCTGGAAACTGAATTAAAGCACTGAAGCAACTTTAGCATTTGAGAAGACAACTGCAGATAGCTGCAGCTGAGCAAACTTTACCAGAAATAAATGAGAATCTTGCTACAGTTAATCAAGAAGTTTGACTTGAACAGTTTTACTTCCCTCCCCCACGCAAAAGATTTCTGAATTGAAATTTATGCTTTTGCACTATGTCACACAACACAATCTGCTGTTGGGATCTAAGGTTAGTGACTCCGTGATCTTGACCACTCTGATAAGAAACAGCATGTAAAGAGCGAGCTGTTAAAACTGAAATGGTCTTGGGAACTTCCAGCTCATAGAGAACAGCAATTACACATGTCCCTTTTGGCTCCCATTACACATTTTTACTTCAATTACCTAGGCTACTAATACACTGCATAGTGAGCAGTTTCAAAAAATTGGCTTTATTTTTTTCTCAGCGTTCTAACCCAAACAGGAGATTCCGTTTATTTTCTTTCAGGGAGAGTGTGTTCTTTAGGATATTCACTGGCACTGGGATTGTTTGGAAAGGAACAATCCCCCCGCATCCACCCTCCGGCCCACTCGTGCTCCTCCGAGAAGCGTCCGCTGGTGTGAGACCATGAGCAGTTCTCGCCACCGTGGTCCTCTGACAGGTTGAGCTGCAGCGCCGATAAGCAGAGAGGACTTTTTAGGATGTCGTAGTTCACACTGATAGCATCTCTTCCGGCTTTGGTGCTCCGTGTGTGGAGTATTTAGACACTTAGATTTTGTTTTAGAGTTTGCAGTGATTGCGAGAAAAAATGCCGGGGTGGGGTGGCAGTGGGTGGTGGTGGTAAGCATTTATCTCCCTTAATCCCTTGTTAAGATAAGAGCTGCGTCTACAACCATAAAGGTCGATGATAAAGATGGAAGATCACATTTTATAGTGATCTCTATCAGGATATTCACACATTAGTGAGTCATCCTCTTTGTTGTAGACCAGACTTTGAAGAGAACTCTTTTTTTTTGGTTCATGTGTAAGAAAAATTGGACCAAACTATCTTGCGTACATTTGCTCCACATGAACGGATAATGGATGTCATTAACCTACGAATGCGTTCTGTCGGAGAGAAAACTCTTCCAGCTACGCAAACAACACAGTGGAAACTGGTGGACAAGGTGTTTATTGCGGTGCCGTTTATTTAAGAGCAGTTTGTTTTAGAAGTTGGAAGTCTAAAGGAGCTTCAGGAGGGGGAGAATAACATCGGTGCTTTACAATAATATGACACTCATCTCACACTAGCGCTCAAGATAAATATTTTCAGTGACAACAGACATGCGAGAATATGACTGAATCACGATGAGATTCGTTTGACCCTTCAGTCTAAGGTGGGACGCCACACTGAGGACATTGTACGTGCCCATGCGCCTCTCCTCCCTCCTCCAACCTTGTTCCAGTGTCTGCAAACCCCGGGAGCTCCTTCCTCGCTGCTCTTTTGATAATTATGAATTATTACAGGCTGGGGTTTTGTTACTAACTCTCTAATTTTGCAGATCATAATTGATCACAGGTGTGGCATGGAGAGTGTTTTTTGAAGTTCTCCTCTTTCTTTTTCCCTCTTCTTTGCTTTAGCAGTGAACCGAGGTCATCTCCGAGGCAAGCCCCGGTTGGAGAGCTTCCCCTTTTCTTAATTCCAGGCGTTCCTTCAACATCTCAGACGAGTTGATGTCCTTTCATCCTCCATGGTGCAAAGGAGGACACCGCTTGTGCTCGCTGTTGGTCCAGCTGGGATGTGGCGCAACTCGACACATTCCTTTTGTTGCTCTAGTCACTCAGGGTGCGTGAAGACACGTGTGTGTGTGTGTGTGTGTACATGCATGATTGTACTTCCCTCTGCAGAGCCTCCACAGAGCCCTCACAGCCAAACCATTTTGGGAATGGCTGGAGAGGAGGGGATATTGGATTAGAAAAAAGGCAAAGGATATAAATCTCTCACTGAGGCTCTCCAGTCCATCCCTTGTCCATAGGATTTATGATGTTTAACAAAATCAAATAATAGAGAAGAGAGAGAAAAAAACATTTATGAACTTGTCCTTTTTTTTCTTTTCTGAGTCTGTTTGGCTGTGTTTTAGTGCAGCACCTCACAGCCATGCTCCTTGATTGATTGTGAAGCCTGCAATTTCTGCATGCTGCTTTTCCAGATGATCTGTTTTGCCTTAAAACACACTCACACACACACACGAAAGCAAGTGGAGACCTTAATTGATAAACCCAGTTAGATAAATACATGTCCACCCTGGGTGGTGTGCGGTGAGGTAACCAGCTCCTCCCTGGAACACATGTCGACCAATTTACGGACAACTAAATCACTGGTAAGTATTTCCAGTTTACCACTTAATTGCAGTCAGCCGGAACATGTTGCGTTTTGACACAGCGGAGCAGGAGTCACACACATGTAAAGGACATTGTGAAGGTGCAGCAGGTGTGCTCACGCAGGAGTTGTCTCGGTCCACTTCGTTTCAGAGCCATGACTCACAGGGACTCAGTCTTTCCATCAGTTCAGCTTTTTTAATTCAGACTACGAACCTCAGTCTGACTTTTGTGCAAATCTGATGGGACACGCCAAAGACCCTCTAATGCAGATTGCGTATGTGTACTTGCTCAAGTATATGACGTGTGCCCTGCATGTGTGTGTGTGTGTGTGTGTGTGTGGTGAGAAGGATTTCAAAAAGAAAGCACTTTTGTTAGAGTCAAATTCAATATGAGCAGAGGTCGTGATTGGTTAAAGGGGAACTTTGCCCCTGGACCCCACAATGAGGTATCTATTACAACAACTACCAAAGAAATGTTCTTTTAATTAGCCACATTTATCTTTTTTTCCTTGTTTTGACAGAAACCCTTACATAAACATACATCAACAAAGGAAGACAGACCAACAAAATGTATGGTCATTTTTATATTTGACAGGGCCGCTTGGAACAACAACAGTAGTGACCGGGTTCCACTTTAGCCCCGAATGGCGTTGCAGCACCGTCACCTTTTTTTCTTCTTTTTTTAAGGCGGTCAGGGGGTAAATGTCTAGCTATTGCCAGTCATGTGCATAAAATTAATGGAGTTGCATTCACCCTCCTCTCCCCCCAAAAAATGTTACATAAGGCTTCCCACAATCTGAAATAGATTTGTAAGCTAATGTTCTGTTTTTATTTGATCCAGTTGTGATGTTTCCAACCGCCTCCATCTACATCAATATGGTGTGCAGCTGGAAGCAAATTATTTTGTTGACAATAGCTGCTTGTAAGTTTGTCAGCATGGTAATTCTTTGGGAGTTGTGTGTGTTGTCTGTGTGGTAATCTGGCTAGTGTTTACATCAGGCTGGTCTGCAGTCAGACAGCTGATCCTGGCCAGGAGAGAGCCGGCCTGCAGGGACGGGCCTGCTTCTGGTGTGACTGGGGCAAACTCAAAGCGGCACAACATTAAAATTCTTGCCTGGACATAATGTTTTTGTCCCACAAAGTTAGATGGAGACGAGTGAGAGACAAGTGAGGATGGGTGGATGTGATGAAACCTTCGCTCGTTCTTTCATAGCCCCTCACCGTTGTCGCCTCCACTGCAACTGTCGCGCCACTTGCCTGTTCTCCATTATGCCACATTTCCATGTAGTTTCCTGTTAGATATAAAAGGCTGGTGTGAATTTTACTGAACTTAAAACCATGTGTGGACATTTTCCCCGTCTGGCCCTAAATCGGTCTGCAAAGCGGAATGTTTAAAAGTTCCCTGGAATTGGGGGAGAGATGATGTGTTAGACCAAAGTGTTTCACAACAAACACCCTTAAAACCATCAAACCGTGGGCTGCGGGGCTGTTTGGGCAAGACACACTGCCTCTTTACAATGTACAGGTGCTGAGGAGAGGAAAAAGGTGGCGGGGCGGAGAGGTGAGGCGGAGGGCCTGCAGTGCCACGGAGCAGATCCGCCTGATGATGGCGTAATGGGAACTGCCAGCTGTGTGCTTAATTACAGCATCGCGGTGAAGGAGATTGGTGCTGTTTTTCTTTCGGGATGCAGAGCCTAACTGATGTGTAGAGTCCAATGTTGTTAAACCAGATGAAGGGCATCGCTGAAGGTTCTGCATCAGTGGCATGAGAGAAACAAGCCTGCCTTAGCTTATTCATCACATGGAGTAATAACTTACAGCAGTCAAGTAAAAGTACCATTTCCACTGAAATGTTCCCACCTTTTCGAAGTAACAGGCTAATATTTTTTATGATATTAAGGCATTTTTTTCCACAGACCAGACTGTTTTACTGGTCACCTAAAGCGACACAAGCAGTGTAGTGCATTTGATTTGTGTTTCTGCTTGTATTTTAGATGCAATGAACTTATTTTATTGATACTGGATATTTCTCCCCAAAATATATTGAAATGGAACATTTCAAGTTGATGCATAAGAGTTCATGTTTTAACCTCATTTCTCTGTCAATCATTGAAGCACATTTGATCCAGTCTTAACACCAACTTTAGTCTCATGTGTTGATCGCATTACAGTGGAATTAATAGACCTTACTATGCACTTGTGAAATGGTTGTTATAAAGAATAGTTACTGGCACACCAACAAACACACTGTTCATAACACACTCATTGTACGTAGATTTACTGAGAGGGGTATCTGTAAAATGACCCTAAAAAGTGAGATGTGCCTTTTTTTTCTCGAGCCTATGTAAAAATGAAACTTGTTCATCAATAAATACTAAATAAGAGGCCTGAGGCTTTTGTACAAACCAACATGGTAAAAGTTTTACTCTGCTTTTCTCTGCAGTCCAGACATAAATGCAGTTTTTGGATATTAATTGTTCTGGAAAGCTTATTTAAAAACGTTGGAAACTGATATCAGGGTCTGTTTGAATACAGTTATTATTATCATGCTGGAATTTAGGTTTTTCTGGTTTTCTGTTGTTCTTCCTATTAAAATCAAAATTGTTGGAAATAGTAACAAGGCTCTTTTCAACTGATACAATTCATGTGTCAGTTGATGGTTAACTTATTTTGTATCAGCATGGACATTTTTTCTAAAATCACATTATGGACAGGACTTTTATTTTTGAGGATAAAGGAAAAAATACCTTATTATTATCAAGAGTATGTGTGGATGTGTTCACACAACTAAAAACTTTACCAAAACTCCATTTCCACAACAGTTTGAAAACTGTTTCTGATTCATCTTAAAAAATGTCTTTTTCTTTGCACAATAGAGGTTAAACCTGAATTTGAGAACAGCATGAGTTCTTCAACAGTGATCTCCAAAATTTTCCCTCAGCCCATGCAGTGATTTTTATTACAGAAGCATGCCTGTTTTTGATGCATTTCTGTTACCCATGGCAAGCTGAGGGTCACCATAGTGGATTTTGCGTTAGCAATTATGGTTCTAATGTCTTTGATGATGTTTAATTTACTGCTGTAAAGATTTTGCAGATCCTACAGCTTTTTAAGATCATTATTATTTCATCAAAATTCTTTTCCCTATTTCCCCATTGCATGGAGGTCTTGAAGGTCTCATTATCTGTAGTTGGCAGCAAGCAGATTTTTTTGTACACTGAAGCTACAAACTTATATTTTATTGAGTCTCGTGGCAGTCTTCCCATCTTAACATCTTACCAGGGCATAATAAATTTTGGTTTGTCAATCAGGGAAAATATTGAAGCAATGTCTGGAAGTTTTAATACATATCATTATAGCCCAACTACAAGTATAATATTTCTTATGAGTTGATGATCAGGTGGGTGACACACTCCATCTCCATACCTGTGTTGATTTAGTGAGCCAGCAGCGAGCACGGACCTTGGTGATAATGTAGTGCCGGTGTAATGCACTGTGCCTGGCTGCCTCTTCTGAAACATTTCACTAATGGCATTAATGTTGTGAGCGCTCCAGGCCTCAGCTGTGCCAACTCAGAGAGGAGGGGAAATCAGGAGAGAGAGCGGGGAGGAGCTGAGCAGAAGTTGAATCTAAGCAGATGGCACTTGTTTTACTTTCTGCCTGGCCATCTGGAGTTTACTTAAACTGATGACTTCATCATCAAACACTGGCCCACCAGCCAACTATGGCACTCACCACACATATATGCACACTTACAGGACGCAGCAGCCACAGTTCTTGAGTTGGACCTTTTCAGAAGTGTGTGTATGCACTTAAGCTGTTTTTTCTGTCTTTGGGCGTTTGGCACATCTTTTCTTTTAAATAGACATAAGTGTGTTTATAAGTACCAAGCCCATAAAAATGTCATCCCTCTGTCTCTACAGTCCTCATTGAGAGCGACATAACACTGGCCTCAGGGACACCATCATTAATCTAAACGTCCTTTGGCATCCTCTAACTTCTCTGTCAACTACATAAAAACTTTAATCACCCCAGTCACACAGGACTGATCCCTCTCCCGGCTAAACTCCACAGTCTCCCGGAGAAAGTCAAGAGCAATCAGTTGACTTCATTTACTTGGAAAAGCCTGCTTGGGACACCTGCACTAAGAGACGTAAGCACTGTAAATGTACAAGAGCACCGCAAAGCCACCCGTAAAGGCCCAGATTTTCCTTTAACAGGTTCATAAACTCTGAGGGATGGCGAGAATAAGCACTTCAAGTAGGTGATGTAGTTTTTCCAAAACACAAGAGTAAGTAAGCAAAGTTTATTTATATGACACTTTTAAGAGATTAAAATCTCAAAGTGCTGTGCAGTAAAACACAGTTTCACTGATTAAAAAAAGTGCAATGAGACAAATACAAATAGGATAAAACAAACCTAAAAGAAGGTGTGAAAACCCCCTCATTTATTACATTTTTGTCTGTATAAAACAGTCTTCAGCTGCTTTTTAAAAGAATTGATACTATCATTTCAACATAAAAACATAAGAGGAAGACCCATATGCATAGTGTGACTGCTTGACCATTTCCCCCATGTTCAGGTGTGGGGTGTCATTAACAACCTCTAGGTGGATGGCCTGACAGTTTGAGAAGACAATTGGGGCTCTAAGTCCACATGTCCACCATATCCATCCATTTTCTATACCTGCTGAATCCATTACTGGGTCACGGGGGTCTGCTGGAGCCAGTCCCAGCCCATTGCAGGCGAGAATGTCCACCATATCATGAGAGATTTTGTGTGCTGATATGTCCCCTCCCCTATTTTCTTCTGCAGAGGTGTGCACCAGTTACTTAGAAATTTCATATTATATCCACATAGTGTAAAAAATAAACAACAAATGTAATAAGACAACCTTAGCAAACCAGAGTACCTCTGCTCTCAACCTCTGACAGCTTTGTCCGAGCAGCATTCCTCTGTTTGCTGTCTTTAGAGGCAATAAGCAATCGATCTACAGACAAACTGTTGAATCTTACCAAATGCTCTCACATAGAAAATTAGGTTTATTTTAACTGGACTAAACTTGACTTTTTGACACTCTGTCTGGATGCGCTGCTTTTCCAACAAAAGCATTGACCACACCTCCTCTCTCTCCACAGACATATAGTGGACACCAGTCCTACCAGGTCTAAATCATACTAAGGACCTTGACCATGTAAAGGCTTGAAGGTTAGCACCAAAGTTAAAATGAACTCTAAAATTCACTGGTATCCAGTGAAGAAATTATACATTTTGAAAAATGTGGGCTCTTCTGTTTGTTCCATTTAGGAGCCTCACTGCAGTATTTTGAACAATTTAAACATGATTAATGGTATTTTTTTGTCCAGAACAGCAAAACCAAAGGACCAACAAGAAATCAAATCATGGATAATCATCTTCACTTTGATTTTTGAAACCATTCTTCTTCATTTCAAAATATTTCTAAAGTGGAAAAAGAACCCTGAGTCTAGGAAACATATTACAATGTTCTTTTTCAAAAGTTGAGAAAATTCCCTGAAGTTTTAGTGAAATGTCTGTGACATGCTAAGCTACGGTCTTTACGCCTCTGTTCATAGGAGCCTGTCACCCTCCTCTTCAGCAAGGAAAGCCTCTGTTGAAATCAGTGACATCAGCTTTGATACCCACATGCCAGGTAAAGCAAATGTTCTCTAAATAACATATTCTTTCATTATTATTAATATTATTTTATTATTATTTTTTAGATTTAACTGGCTGTTAGCATGTCAAGATTGGCTTATGTCTGAATTTTTGAGTTGGTACTCATTTCAGCCACCCAAATATGTGCTCTCAAGTGCAGAAACTGTAATAACTTTCTTAATATGTCCCCTTTGTTATCAACCAGTCAATTAATTTCGCATACCCACTGCATTGTTTTCAGGCTTGCAAGTTCACCGCAATGCCTACCCTGCTGAAGGTATTTTAAGTGTGTAAATAAGCAAGCAAAAGGCCTATGATTCAAAGTTCTTTGGCTTTTTTCTATAACCACTATGAACAACATGGATTAGAGTGTCATAGCAAGGAGTTGCTACCTTTCGTTCATTAACCTTAGTTGGTTGTCTTGCTTAGAAGATCTCTGGGCATCCAATTTCCTTTATTTGAGTAAATGTGGAAGGAAATCTAACAAGTCCTTTAGACAAAGTTGAATGAATACTGTGTCTACCAGGGTTCGCTGCTCAAAGACTTCCCATAATGGGGCAGAGAACAAAGGGGACAACAAAGGATGAGTAGATTCCTCTCATCTTCTTTCTGGTGTTTTATAGACTTGCTGCGAGGCTAATGTTCATACTCAAGCACAGAGGAATCTGTTTGTTGTGGTCAAGGGCTTTTCAGGTTACAGACATGATAGTGCCACTTTGCTCTGGATGTTTTGTTCTCCGTGGTGCTTCTGTTTTATTTCTTTGGATTTTTTTTATTTTGGCAGAGTTGCTTTCATACTGCGAGCCGAATTTCATGAACCACCATCTGGTAACTGTTGAAATTTCTTAATCTGATCAAAGTGTTTCATGATACTTGTGAAAGTTGCTCAAATTCCAATAAACTCACTATGAATGTCAACATACTCTGAACTCTGACACTAAGCTGCAGTTTGAGGAGTCATTTCTTTGCAGGACCCTCTACCACAGTCATCCAAGTTGTGTGAAGTTTCTGCTTTATGGGGTCAGAAGCTCACCCAAGCCATGTTCACACTTTTCCTGCAATATCAGGAGCTGAGAGCAGGGTGCAGGGGCTGACATGGGCAAGACAAGGAGGGGATCCCAACGCTGAATGCCTTCACAGCAGTGATGCTGGTCATTTGGCTCATCCACTGCGTCAATGCTGGAACGCTAAGGAAAGTACAGGAAAGAGACTGCAGAGTTGATTATGAGCTGACGGCTGGCTGCAGCTTTGTAGAAGTTTTTAATCTGGGCAGACTGCAGCTCTGCTGAGGATATCAGTATTAATAACACAATTATAAGAATCTGCAGAATGTGATACATGATAGTGATATGATAAGGTAATAAATACTAGAACTATAATTCACTGTGGATTAGAAATGACATTTTTGGTAAACAGAACTGTACTCTGTATATTTAGTTTGGTATCCTTGTCAAACAGCACGCTGCCTATAGATTTCTTCTCTTTCATGAAATACCACTTAAACCCCCCTGAAATGCATATTTTCCTCAGAAACTTATATGATCTCCCCCAGCATGTTTCTGGAGGAAAGGGTTGAGGTCGCCTTTGCAAAGAAAGTGAAAAAGCTTTCAAAAGCATTTCTCCTGGCCCACTCGCCCCCGAACAAAGCCTGCTGTCAACTGGTCAAGGTTTCACTTCCTAATTACCTTCTCTTGGGGCACAATGGCCAGGCCGTTGCCTAACCCAGGCCACTCTAGACCCCTAGCATTCTTTCCCAGACAACTGGCCCCTCCACCACGGACCCACAGTCTCTCAGGAAGTGCAGGACGCATGGTGAATATGGACAGGACCCCAGTGTGCAGTTATATGTCTCATGTTGGAACAATGCTTGTCATGGGTGTTCATGGGTTGTGCCACAAAATTTGGGCAACTTATCACTTGCGAATGCTTTTTTTTTTTTTTTTGGAACATAAAACTTGTCTGCTGATACAATAAATCTGATCCAAATGTGATTCCTGTTCATAATTCGAAGAAATCGGATTTGTATTAGATCACATTCTTTTGAGCTCTTTTTCAGCACTAAGCTCATTCCTTGATTCCACACACAACAAGACTTTTTAAGGCTGTCTTAGCCCAGGTTAGAGGTTGTCAAAAGTTCACTCAAGCTCCTGACTAAATCGGCAGTGTTTCTCTTCTAACCATTTTCTCTGCACTGTTGTAAAACTTTAGACGATAAAGGAAAAGAGCCAGATAAAACAGAATCAGAAATTGGAGTGATGTGAAATGCAGCCGCGACTCAGACAGGTTCCTTATTGAGTGGAGTGCTGAGTGATTTTCACTGACGCTCCTCTGCCACCCAGGTCACTCCTAAGAACACCCAGACGGGAATTCCACTCAGGCTTATCTCACCGGCCCATCGACCGCCACCACCACAGAGGAGGAGGGGGAGTGGACAGGGTTTGGACTGAGAGAAGGGTCAAAAGGGTAAGAGGGGGGGTCTCCTCTGTGGCCTGGATTAGAGGGTCAGAGGAAAGATGTTGTTGGGGTAGGCAGTTCAGTCATGTTTACCAACAATTGCTCTGGGAGGTAGCTGTCAGCAGTGTGCATGAGACACCTATACCAAGGGGAAGCTGCAGAGGCCGTGCTTAGTCGCTGAGGAGCAACAGGTCTTTGGACAGATAACAGATTAGACACCCGTACCATCAGTCCCGTGATTCTTCCTCCATCCAGAGAACCAAGAGAGACCACAATGGGGGCAGAAGCAATGTGAGCTAATGCTTCATTAGGTCTTTACAGCTATAAGCCAGTGTTTTTTCCAGTTGAGGAGCCACTTACTTACTGCTAAGATTCCCTAAGCTCTTTAGGAGAGAAAAAGATAAGGTTTGAACTGTTAAATGTTTTGCACAAAGTAAGTGTAGCACTTGATTCTCTTACATTTTGTATTTCTTTTCCCCTTAAACTTTACCGTACACTTGTGCTTTCTCATTACGATTTTGTTATGGAGACAGTGCAAACAAAAAAGAGTCAGATTACTACTTCAGTGTTTTCATGTCATGAAGAACCATCTCATACCACTGGTGAACACATCTGATGATTTACACTGACCCTAGTCCTACACTTCAAAAATTAATTTCTAAAAAAGTTTTTTTTAAAAAGTCTTGTTTCAAGAAAATTAGAAAACTACTTTAGAATATCGGAAAAAAATCTTAACCCATTAGCAAAATTTTTTGCTTAAAATAAGACAGTTTTAACTAGATTTATGGAATATTAGGCTAATTTTTAGACGGGCTGTTTTTGCAATGTAGGGTTCAGAAGTGCGACTGTGCCATGCCCAAAAAGCATCCTAGAAGTAACCGGCTGCTCTGTTCTGCTAAAGTTATGTGCCAAGTCTATTTTGGGATGCAGCCTGAGGCTCCGACTTGCACATCAACAATAAATTAACCTGTGGAGTCTGCAGGTATACAATTCAGAGAGTTTCAGAGACAATTTCAACCCCATATAAGCAAGCGTTAATTACTAAAAGTCAAAAAGAACATTTTATTTGACACCAGAATTATAGCAGAAATGTCCAGACATGTTGAGAAATACATCTTTAAATATGCAGATTACCACATGATTCTCATGTAATTTCAAACATTTTTGGGTAAACTCACAACCTCATGAATCCAGCAAAAATGGTCAGTGCTCAGAAGCGCTCATTTGTGAAGCCTTCCCAGCGGGACCTGAGGTTAACCTGCCAGTCATCCTAGTTCTTTTCCTCTTTCATACAAATTATTAGCCTGGTTCCTCTGGGTTTAACTTTTTGATAAAAATTGGATAAGTATACAACCTACTAGGCAAACACAGCATATCACACAGGCACAGCAACAATCAGCCTGGAGTAGGACCCGGGAGTGGAAACACCAGAGTGGGAACAGCAGCGAACGATTTGTGGTAAAAACTTGTTAATCCAAGTTACTATAAGCAATTCTGCATCCATCTGGGTTAGGTTCCTCCTGTGTTGGTCACGGTATTAGAAAACTGGCTTGGCATCAGCTCTTACCCTGACTGCGAGTGGGAAGTGTATGCATAGCAACATTAAACATATAATCTGTGAACCAAAGTTTAAAAAGCAGTACCTTTACTACAGCTTATAAAAACAGCTACAAAAGGTGTGACTGTAGCTCTTAGCTCTTGTGCACTGCACAGACCCTCTCTGAAAAAGAGCAAAATTATTAATCTTTTAATGTTTTTGCACAAAGTGTACACAGATTCCGGAGTTGGATTTCGAGAGTATCGAAAATGATTTATTTTTCCCGTTTGATAATAGCTAACAAAAGAGAGAAAGAACAGAGTGAATGACAGCTTCTTCATTGTTTTTTTCTTTGTATTTTGTTGGCTACACAAAATATAAATATGAATATAAATACATTGTTAGCTGGAATTCAAATACCTCACTTGCTGATTACTTTAATTGCCATAACTGTAATTTTCATTTCTTTTGTTCCCATGACTTGACTTTGGGGACTAAATTTTCCAGTTAGCGTATATTTTGCCACAAGGAACTGGTAGTTGCTCAGTAACTTTATTCCTTTCTGTGGTGATTAACTTTTTAAATTGCCCCTATTGCACAAACTCTGAAACTTGAAATTTCGCAGTGCTGTCCCGAGGATATAACACAATTCCAAAATGAAATCGAACCATGTTGTGTTGAATGCGGCTCTCACAACCTACACTGAATGTGCTCTGCAGATGTAGTCTGCAGGCTCTGTGAAAACGTCCAGACAATGCACCACTGAATCTTTTTCTGGACATTTTTAATCCATGACAGTCTGACCTCAAACAAGCCATGTGAAACTTCTGTAAAAATGTAGCATTAATGTTCAAGGTGCATAAAAAACATGAAAGCTTACTGATCTAACATTTGTCTGCATATGCGAATATGTCAAACATGAAGATGAGTCACTGAAAAAAATATCATCACTTTTAGCTTAGGTAACAGGCAGACATGTGGTTTCCGTTCCCTTTGTGTCCCAAAGACTCCATCCTGCATCCACAGCTTTTCTTTCCCCATCAGTCAACATGACAGAGTAAAAATCCACATGGCCATCCACCTGTTTTGATCTGTACTGTACTCTTTTACTGCAGTCCATCAAGATAGCTGCTGAATAAAATGGCTGCTGTAAACAGACATGAGTTACTGTATCTTATCAGGAAACCTGCAAACGTGAAGCAGGTAAACAGCCGGCGTGCACAAATGCTTTCACAGGCAGTTAAAAATGAACTTTTGCACAGGAAACCTATCTGTCATTTCAACACCTAGAAAAAAAAAACAAAAAAAAAAACATCCTGAGGAACTATACTGTCCACCAGGTGGATCATAAACTGAGTGATATTTTAAACTTAGCAAGTCAACAGAAGAAAACAAATGCAACAGTGACATTAACGCAAGATGTTCAACTTCATTGTAAAGCGATATACCAAGTATTTCATTTTTAAAATGACTTTCAAAAATGAAAACACAGGAAGTAATGAGTTGTTTTTTTTTTTTTTAGAAAACAACAATCACCTGTATCTTTTCTCTCGTGTGCAGCTTTTCATATACTTTTCTTTCTACATATTTTCACATGTCAGCTTCTTCTTTCAAGCCCAATTTCTCCTGATTTCAGTGTGATGGAGTGCTGAAAGATGTGGACACGGCCAAAATAGTCAGATGACATCAAAACTTCACATAAAAATGGGATAACAAACTTTGGGAAAACAAAACAAAACAAAACAAAAAATACAAATGCTTGACATTCTGATTTGCCCAAGCAAAACTAGACTCATAAATGCTGAAGAAGAAGGTCCAGCTAGTTGTCAGTTATTTTAGCACAAGAGATAGTTAAGCAGCTTGTGGTCTACTGTAAATTAATAAAATATACCACAGCTGTTGTCGACTTCCTGGACTCTTCTCATCACACTGATTGTATATGACAGAATGAAAGAACGAAATACATAAGCTTCCACCAAAAAAAAAACAAACAAAAAACAAAAAAACAATCACATAAGTAAGGTAGTTTTCAGTTGTTAGTTTTTGGATCTACTGCTAGATTAGTCTTTAGGCTTACATGTCTGCTGTATGTCAGTCCAAGTTAGCTGTGGTTACCAGCTCCATGAGCCAAGGATTGAAGGAGCTGTGGAGCTGCTGGTGAATGTTGGGTTATTCATCATTTTAAATGTCTTTTGAAATGACTACCACCGTTACCTGAGGCTGAGTTAGCACAAAATGCCGACTGCTTAGTTACGTTCCGTGGTATGATGAAGACTGATGAGGAAGGGATGAGCCACTAATCAAAAATCGAATTTATACATCCATTTATTTCTTCATAAAAATATACCTGATGCAGTACAAAAAAAACCAAATAAAATAACCTGCTATATAGTTGTCATGGATGTGGACTCTAGCTATGGAGACCAAAACTGTTTTTTTTTTTTCTGAGCAGCTTGTAAATATATTTTTTCTGCTGAAAATTAGAGCATTTTGACATGAAGGTCAGTGGAGACTCACTTTTGGAGTTGTCCCCTTATGGTCTGTCAAGGAAGTGCAACTTTTCTCATTACCCTTTATCTGAATGTTGGTGCTTAGATACAACTTTGTGACAGCAGTATCTAACTTCTTACCCAGCTTTTAGCAAGAAAACAAAATTTCACAATGTTAAATTTTTCCTTTAAGTTTTGCGACTGTGTGAGGCGAAATGAGTGTGTAGCAATAAACCACACACAGACTAAGTAATCGGGTATGGTCCAAGAAACATGATTAGACAGAAAAAGCAGGTAATTTTTGGAGACTAATGTGTTAACCAGTTTGGAGTCAGTAAGCAGAGAAGGAAACACAATCAGCCTCATTTCTAACAAGGGAATTTCAAAAGTAATAATTCCAAAAGACGAGGCAGTTTTCTGACCATGCATGCATATTTGTGGGTGATGACTTATGATAATATGATATCCTAACATGTAAAAACTAGCGGGGCAGGCTTCTTGTGAAGCCAGAATACTCTTTTCAGTGTTTCTGAAACAAAAAAGGTTTTTATAACTGTCTGGACAATGTAGTCATTTACATGTTGCGTACATTGGACCTCATAACTGAGGTTACAGTTGTCCTAAAAACACCTACCGGTAATCTGTACACCTGGAAGTTCAAATACATCATCCCTGGCCTGCTGAAAATGATCAGCTGTGTCTTTAAGGGTCAGGCATCCCAACCCTCATTCCTTCCTTGACACTGGTACATGAGGTCACGACCTCCATAGCAGGACGGATGAGGGTTGATCGCATGTGTGTGAGTGTGTGTGCGCCTGTGCAGTAATGGCACAGTGGGAAGTTGACAATGAATGTTTCTGACTTGATAACTGATTTGCCCTTGTGCTCACCTTTAATCTCTAATGGGCCTGGCCAGCAGAAGGGTCACGGAGTGGTACTGTGGGATTTAACCAAAAACGACTCAACGGTTTGTTTAAATCTCATAGAAAGTTGTGTCACTCATTCACAAATGCATACTGGGAGTATCCTTTATTTTCAAACTCTTTCTTTCATGGTGAATTGACAAACAAATGTAAAGCAATGCAGTAAAATTTTATACTGTTAAAAATTTGTCGCCAAAAGCCTAAATATGGTATTTGAACATAATTTGCTTATGCTGCATAATACTAACAGTGGTTGCATCATAAGTAGTGGCATGTGATGGTGTAACTTGTGGTTTGGACATCATTTAAACTGTAACTTCTGCACTGACGGGGTTGGAGTGATGGCTCTCTGATTAAGAGAGCTTTCGAAGAGACCTTCAACAATTGTTTTTAAACATTTAAAAATACATTACAGTGGACAAAAGAAATGAAAACAGATGAAAATCATAATTTATGCTGCTTTCTAACATATTGGATTCATAATGCTAATATTAGTCTAAGGACGTTGAATGCGCTTACAAAATGGATGTGGAATGTGGAGGCCAAAAACAGCTGAGCAACAACCAGCTTGGCCTTCGTCTCTCTCCGATCAAAATCAATCCCATTAAAAAGCAAGACATCTTCTGGTGAAAGCAATTCAGATCAGATTAATCTTCATTGTCTTTGACTTTGAAAATGCTTTCATTTATTTATTTTCCCACCGAGTGGGGCATTTCAGCCAAAAAGCTGTTATTCATCTCTGTGTCCTCCCCTTACTGTATGTTCCTCCCCACGTCTTCCGATTGGATCTTCCTCAAAGATCACAGCGATGCTTTGTTCTGCTTCAGGTTACAATCTGCTGCCAGTGGGACGGCCATGTTATACTGCTGCTGACAGTGGTCAGGCCTTGTGCGTTTGCCACACAAGATGTTGGAGTTCAGCAGCTTTATGATCGACTTGCGTTTCTGCAGGATTAATAATTTTGTGAGAAACTGATGCTCTAGCCAGCACTACTCTCTAGGCGGTAGTAAGTTACAGGGTTCAAAATGAAAAAAAAAAAAAAAAGAAGTAAAATTCAGGGCTCCACAATGGAGTGGAGGGTATTTTAACAGCTGCAATAGCTGCTTCTCAGCAGAATATCGATTGTTATTATGGGATAATAGACACACATAAAACACACTCTTGGGGAAAAAAGTCCCCTGAAGGTTTGAATAAAGACTTGTGTTATGATTTGATGACTTCTTTGAGATTGAGAAATGTTAGTGTAAAATAAAGAGTGTGTAATAATCTTCCATCTGAATGGACAGAGAATCTGTGTTTGCCCAGATCCTCATGTTTAAATGAAAACTGGGGTGCCAGTGGACAAGCGCCACCTCACCCAGAAGTCCTCGGCTCGGCTTTTATGATGATTACCGCTGTTTATATTAAACCTCAGCTCTTGCACTAGTGTCTTTCAAATGTCTACAATCTTTCAGCTGTTTGCATTTTGAAATACTTCACAGGCCTCCTACACGGAGTTTATTATCAGGAGCCTTGCATGAGCAGAAAGTGTGTATGTGTGTTTTAAGTGCTGTAGCACGGAGTCATTGAAGGGCTTCATTAAAGAATGGAAAGTATGTAGTCATCTCTGCAGGCTGGCCACAGCAGTCTTTGCTCTCACCTGCACCATATATGACCAGTTATGGGCAGAGTTAGACCCTGCTGAGTAAAACAAACACTGCCCCCTACAGGGTAGGGGCTGTCTCTGCAACATGGATGAGAGGCTCCAGCAATGTCCCAGGGAAGAGGCAAAACAATCAACCTCTTTCCAAACAAGGTTCATTTACTGACCTTGAGCAAAACCTGCACCCTAGTATGGCTAATAAGAAAGGGTATTTATAGTAATGTCTAACAGGAAAGCAAATCTGAGGTATTTCTGGTTTCTTTTCAAACACCTCCAAAACACATCAGATTTCTTGCTTTTCACCGTTCCAGCCACAAATATGTTTCCTTTTCATTCCATGTTTCCAGTTTGCTCTAACTGCTTTCAGACAGAACAATCAGTCTTCACAGGGCTGAACACACAGGAGTCAGGCAGCCCTCCATCATGGCTGCCTTCCCAGAGTTTCTGATCACCAGATATGAGTGTGCGTGTCATCAGTCCCGGCTTTAAATGTTTCACACGCGAGCCAAGCCGCTCAGCGACACTGATGAATCCACACATGTGATTGCATTGATTCGCAGTCATGCTCCTAATATCCGATTGCTTTCTCCTGGTGTTTTTAAATACGCCAACTCAGGCTCTAATCTGTAAATGAAGAATGGAAGGAATGGGAGCTCTGTGGTTAGAGTTATTCAGGAACAAAGCATGAAGTACTTGAGCAGGCGAATGTTTTCAGGTCAGGTTTAAGATCGACAAAGACATCTCAGAGGTTCAGCAGCAGCAGCAGAAGCAGCGGCGGAAAAACACCACGCTGAGAAGACAGATGAAGCAAGGACTGAGCAGCAGAACAACACGTGCAGGGCGTAAAAAAGCCCATCACAGTCAATCAGGCATCAGCTGCTAGGCAGGGAGGAAAAGTGAGGAAACTTTACCCCGACTCTGGCCCTCCTGAGTTGGCTTGCCATGTGCAGCGTGGGGGGAAGTCCTCTGGATGTCATATACATCTTGATTTTTATGAATGCTTTGATAGCTCCCCTAAAGGCACTCCCCTGACCAGGTGGCTAGTATTTATACAAGCGTGTCAGAAAAGCAGAAACGAGCGTAAAGGATATTTTCTGATCCCCTTTGCTTGCACAGAAGAAATCTTGTGGTTATTCTAATTGCAACTGGAAATAATTATCTAACTGTGGACTTTTGGGAAGCGGGTCACTTGAACGCACCCTCTGCTGATCACCAGGTGTGAAATGTTGGTGGATGGTGATGACTGATGCAAGGATGTCCAAATGGAGGGAACCAATCCAAAGTTATGTTAAACTACCCTATTTTTTTATTGATGTTTAGCAATAGCACCCACATTTAAAAAGAAGCAGTTTTATTTTTTTTATGTTTTACCCTTTAACTTTTTATTGTTGAACGATGTGTCAAAGTTTGCAATGCTAAAGTTATGTCCTCTTTCTAGTATATTGCTGGCACATTACAAGATTTCTAAGATGTTTGAGTGGAACCCAGTTTAGTAAATGGTGGCTTTCAGACAATGGAGGGGTTAATACAACTGAAGAAAGATTTCACATCCACACACACACACACATCTCAATGCATTTAGGTGTGCTGATGTTATGAAGACGACTTGTTAAAGTTCAAACCAAGCATCAAAAAAGCCCATAACTATGCAAGCCAGTTCCCTTTAGAGCTGCAGAGCCCAATATTTACTGCTTCCAACACTGCAAATGACAGAGCTACAATGCACAACATGATAGAGGTGACTAACAGACTCAAGAAAGTAATGACGGAAGCGTAAATGAGAGCATAAACGTGCAAGAGAGCGGGCAAGTGTAATTCTAAGTTTTGTAAAAGTGATTTCACCTACGCACCTAGAAGGGGCTGCCTGAGCTAAAATTTGCTAAAAGCTCTTGTGGACTGCTTTTATCAAATGACGCCGTACTGTTAGGGTCCAGCTGGAAAGAGTTTTGGTACCTGCACAGAAGTTGCATTTGATTAAAACATTTCTGTCATATTATTTCCAAAATATAAAGCATCACAAAGAACTTTTAGTTAAGCTAAAATACGAGTTTCATTTTCATTGGAAAGACTATTTGAAAACTTATAAAAAATCATGTGGCCTTCGTCATTCTCCACCCCTGCTATTGGCAAAACCAGTCAAAGTTGTGGCGCTCCAGCACTGTGTCACACATGACCAACGATGAAACTAGCTCACAGAGCTACAGTGGACAACATGGCAGATCTGACTAAGAGACTGAAGAAGGTGAAGATGGAAAATAAAACAAGAGAATCACTGAGCAAGAGACTAAAATGTCGTAAAAGCAGCTTTTGAGTGACAAGGAAGTTGCTCTGTACAGGTTTAAGTAGTCTGATGGACACATTTGCAACTGGTGAACATTAGTGTGTGTATCTCCTTTTCTGTGTGCCTGCAGATTTTGTATCATTGGTTTTGCAAACTTTGTGCAAAAATCAGTAAAAATAAGACAGTAATGAATTATTTCATTGTATTGTTGTGGTAATATTATTGCTGACATTTTGAGGGTAATTAGTTACACTACTCATTACTCAAAGAAGGAATATCACAAGAACATGTTACACTTAAGTCATTACTGCCAAACAATCATTTTTGGTACTTTGACTTGGGTTCATATCCATTTAAATATTTTGCTTGTCCAAATTATTTAAAAAGGAAGATTGGAAGACAACTGAAACTAACTTCATCTAATACCTAGAGCATCCATTAAAGAAGACACGGACTTCTAAAAAACTTTGCATTCACGAATGTGAATTAGCTGGGAACTGTTCTGTGATCTGACCATTCACAATGTGGAAGTCAAAGTCCACAAAACCCCAACCTGTTTATAGGAAAATGTTGCAAAATATCACCGCTATACACAGATTTTAGCCTCCATGGTTGTAGTTCACTAATGAGTTCCATGTTTTGTTTTGTTTTTTTTTTATAAGACGAATGTAATTTCCTCCTCAGAAATACTGATGCTCTGCACAAGCTTGTTGGATTTTTTTTTCTTTTGATGACATTCAAATGTACACTCATTACAAGGAATGCATTAGTTATATGTGTGTGGAGACAAGAAACAGCTGCCACTCCATGAGTTTATAAGAGCAAATTTTAAATACACTCAAATCAAATCAAAATAGCACACAACTATGCAAGCCAGTTCCCATTAGAGCTGTAAGGCCCAATATTTATTGCTTCCAACACTGCAAACGAATTCCATGCATTGTAGTAGTCAGTGACAATTAGGCTCTACCCAGCGCCCTCTTACATATTCACTATCAGTGCAGAATAAATCCTTTTACTTCCTCAATAGCTCATGTGCAAAATGAAAACAGAGGAAGAAGGAAGTATGCTGTGTGATGTGACCATAGATTAGCAAACACACCAGATACATTATTCATTGAAATTAACGCCAATGCGTAGCTGATGAGAAGAAGCTGGAAGGGATTTTCAACTTCTCACATGCAAAGGTTGGGAGTACATAGTAAAGAGCTGTTATTTATGCCAGAAATATGGACAACTGACAAGCTAAAAGCTTTATCTGAGCAGCGCGGGAAGTGGGAGCAGAATAGGGATAAAAAGAGCTTGTGAAATTTGAACTTTTTCTTTCTTCATCCTCTGTGAAATAACACAGGCACAAACGGCTCCATTAATAGGTTATTTTGTTTTGAAAAGCTCATCTGAGAGCTGTGAACTCAGCCTATTAAATCTCAGCTGTGGATGTAGAGAGCAAATGCTCTTACATGCACAATATGTTTGCATTTATACATTTTTCCATTTTCGTGCGCGTGTTAGTGCATGAGCCGTATGTTAGCTGTATGTTAGCATTTCTCTGCTCCCCGTTTTGTTGCGTGGTAATTGGGTAGTGTGAGTACCAATGTGCCAGGTCTCATTTTAATGAATCCCACCTGTATCACATTTGCACGTTCATTCCTCTCCAAGGAGAAATCCTGTTGCCAAAGCAAAGCCTGAGTTGTGAGGAGGTGTGCAGTGCTGCTGCACTACGAGTCAAAATTGTGAACCCACAATAGGGAAGCGGGTGACTTCTGCTGGCCTGCCTTGGACTTGTTCTGTGTAAATTTGTGTTACCCCTCAGAAAACAGAAGATGGAGGAGGAGAGAGGCGTAGGGAATACCAGAGTGAGTTGCCTCATCCTGAATCCTTTTGGCATGTAAAAGGAATTTCACTAACACCAGTTGATTAATTCAACAGCTAATCTCTTCACAAACTGTGTACATACCAGTATCTTCTAAAATCATGAGACCGTTCATTCAGGGCTTTTCCATTAGCTCACTATAACAATGAATACCTTTGGTACTTAACTTTATCTTTCTGTTGTTAGATGTTTTAATCAGTCATCTGAAGGGTTTAGTATGGCGTTCCTGAGGCACAGATCACAGTAACAAAACTAAAAACAGAACGATGACAAGGATTTTTATGAGATGAAGATATGACTTTAGAAATCTTAACAGTGTGTATTTTTTTTCTGCGTGTGTGTCTATTTTATGAGATGTGCTGCCCACCACAGAATTGCTTTTGTCATGCAAGCAGCAAGGCTCAATGTTGACAATAAAGACAGTCAGTCAGATGGTTAGATGGTTAGTTTGAGAAAGGTAAATGAAGTTGCAACAATATAATTCTTTCAACCTGAGTGAAGTTCTACAAAGCACTCCAGATTGTGTTACTCATTTATCCATTCAGAAACTCACTCATACTGCAACACTTCTATTATATATCCACTCCATATACAGCAGCACTTTGATTTTTACTCTTAATTTTTACTCAAAGTATGGAGATGAGTGTCCTTCCCAAGGACACTTTGACAGCCAGAAGGGACATAACGATGTCCTTTCTGGTTGGAGGACAACTAAATGTAGCCACTTACCTACAGGTTTTTCTAAACTTTTCCTTGACTTTACCTCTATGACAAAAATTACTGTTAATGTGTCTCAAATTGTCTCAGAAGCAATAATCTCAACTTTCATAAAATATATAGACATTTTACCGAAGAGTTAATACTTTTCTTAAAACTGATGACAAGTGAGGGTCTCATTATAGGATGTATTGTGGCTCTTGTTTTGTGTCGAACTCTACCACCTTCTCACTTCACAGAACTAAATAAACTGTAGAGTAAGCTCCAGCAGGACAATGTAAGAGACATAAGGATAAGACAAATGGAATGAACTCATTAACTGAACATCAGTAGGTTCATTTCAAAAACAAGCTCAGCCTCCTCTTCTCTTGCCCCCTGTCTCCCACCCTACCTTGGTCCTCAAGATAGGGTCATACCTCAACTGTCTTATCTTCCACCTCATCCCTGCTTCTTGGTGCTGCTCCGTCTGTGTCTTCAACCACATCAGGTAATGTTGGGGCCCTCCCATCCCGCCTGTCGGTCTCTACCCAGGTGTAGAGGCAGCTTGAGAGTCTGAACAGGAAAAGGGTTACAGGTCAGGGCGGTGTAATCCTTTTTTCTTCAGCCTCAGCCTGAGCCAGCATGGTTCCAGTGCTGGGGGTGACATGGTATCTTGTTCCATTGGCAAATAAATCTCATCCATCTCTATTTAGAGATGATAGACCTGTTGCTTTTAACACTGGGAAAAAATGAAATGGATTTGTGCCAAAGATGCCAAATATTGTTAAAGCTAGAATCAACAAACATCTGTTGCATGAAAGCCAACATCTGTGATGGCGTGGAGGTACATCTGTAGCCATGGTGTGGGTGACTCTTGAAGGTACCAGTGATGTCAAGGAGTTATAAGAATGATATGCTCTCATTGTGTCTTGACCACACACAGTTGATTTGTCTGGCCACAATATGTTTCCACTGTGTGATGGTCCTTCCCAGATGCCTCTGAGTCCAGAGACGTAGACACAACTTCTGGACAAGGTCCTTCATACAGCTTCTCTATAGTACAGTAAGGTTTTGAGTGACATCTTTGAATGCAGTTCCAGATTGTAGTTTTTGACAAACATTTCCCAAAGTATTCCCTGGCCTATGTAGTTAAATCAGCTATAAGAGTTCTTATTGAGAGAGGAATTTGAAACAGTTGCTGTCCAGCTTAGTTTTTTTTCCCATATATAATAGAAAATGATAATTGATGAAAGAAGATGAAATAAAAGTAGAAAAAAACATGAGATACTGTATGTTGTGTTCATAGTGTCTGCAATGAAATAAAAGTTAAAGTAAAGGCAAAAATCTGTTTTATTTTCCATTTTCCATTAGGTCCCATCTTTTTCTGATTTGAGGATTTGTACATTGTGTTTAATTATGATTTTTATCAAATAAGGCTTTCTATTTTAGCATATTTCTAATTGCACATGTAACATGTGTAATTAGAAATGTGCTATGACACATACAATGACACTAAGAATCGTCATGATAGCAACTTTTTAAACCAGCCAATCAGTTTTTTGGTTTTGGTTTTTTTGCCCCTCACTTCTTTACACCCCTGTCCCTATGATCACCAGTTTCAGATGAAACACTCATGACTGCTGCACTTCTGTGGCATTGTTGTGCATTTCAGTAATTTTGTTCCCAGTTGGTGGCTTGAGTTAACGTGGGGGGTGGGGGAGATGGGTGGACCACATTGAATGGGATGCCAAAGACCTTTAGCAATGCTCCTTCAGGGCCTTTTGCATTTAGTCACCCTGAGCTCATAATTGTGTGACTAAAGCAATTGTTCCCTTTATTGAAACTATTATGGGGCCTCTGGAAGATTTCCCCCTACCCTCAGGTGGGAGTCAGGTGATGGCTAACATCTTTCAGGTGTGATTCAGGTGACCAACAAAGGTGCTTCTGTATTGTCAATCATGAGTGTAATCTTGTTTGTAGAGCAACATGTGTTCAGTTTTGTGGAACAAAAACATTTTAAAATCAAATATGAGGTGAGGGTGGTTACAGAATGTAAATTATATTTTCATTTAAAGGAGGTCTTAACACACACACACACACACACACACATCCAGTTTGCATGTTTCACTGTTCTGGCATAATACTGTATATACCAAGAAAAAATCTGAATAAGATGGTTTATCTTACAGCAGGTCACCTGTTTAAAAGTGAAGACAGGTAAATGACACACTTGAGGGGAAAAAAAAATCCCTTTGCTGTATTTATGTTAGTGTGGACTTTTTATTCAGTTGAGACTTTTACTGTGGTCAAATAAACTGAATAAATAAGTTTGAGTATTTATTTTTGTGTATGTTTGTGTGTGATGCCATCATTTGTGATTTTTCTCCTCTTTCAAGATCTTTTCCACTCTATATTTTGTTTTTCTAAACTTTATGTCAGTTTGACATGTTATGACAAATATCTGCTGCACTAGATTTGGAAAGGGCGGCTCCCCTTTTTTAGTCCTCAACATGTGAAGCATTGCATCTGCAGAGGACAATTTTAACTTTAATTCCTCATTCTGAATAATACACAAGGCCAAAGGGTGCTAGATGATCGAAGAGCCAAAGTGAAACATATGTGTGAGAACAACCGACACACAAATAGAAGTTGCTCCAAAACTTGTATATGGAAAAAAAAAAAAAAACTGCTGGGGCCATGGTTTGCTTTCACCTGAAGCAGTCATTTATCTTGGCCAGATCCCAGTACTAAACCACTGTGTATGTTTCTATGGTCTCAGTGGGTTTGTGTGTGCACCACAGCCACTTAAAGTGGTGGAGGGGGAACTGCAGATTTCACTCCTAATCTTGGAATTGTGAAACCGCATCATTTCCTTGTTCTTGAGAAGTGCTTTGCATCTATGTTGGTAGCTGGGGACCTGTATACATCATGTAGATGAATTTAAAAGCTGTGTTCTTTCTGTATTCACGTTGAGGAACATGCTTCAGCATCAAATTTGTATGCAATGTAACAACAGCTAAAAGCGAAGGCTCTAAATTTATAAAAAGGCAAAAAAAAAAAAAAAAAAGAAAGGTCCTAAATGGTTTCTCGAGCATGTTTGCTACCATTCAAGAGAGAAAGAAAAGTCAAAATGTTTTCAGGACAGAGTCATGTGCATCCCTGGCAGAAATGATTGGCTTTAGATTTTGACTTGGCAATACAAGAATGCATTTTTAAAAAAATTAATTTAAAAAAAGGCAGATGAAACAATATTGCCTGAAGTATATATCAGCTGACTCTGGGTTTGCTTAGTTCACATGTAATTTTGTCGGAACCCTGTGGCATTACACAACCAACACAGAAAGAGACTTTTACAGTGGTATCAGCTGGTTAACGGAAACAGAGAAAAACATAAAGGATTAAGATATATTTCTGTAACACTATCCACTCTGAATGAAATGTTTAACATACTAAAATAAACATTTTAGACTATGAATTATTCCTAAACATAACCAAGACCTTTCAGTGGCTAAACCAAATCATAAAAAACCCATTTTGCCTAAACTTCATCAAATACAAAAACACAATCCAAAAATGACATGGATAGCTGCTACCAGCATGTGGCAGAAGTGCAAATGAGCCAACTTAACTTTGTATGTTAATGTGGACTTGAGCCATTTCATATTTATGAAATATGTTTGAAGGTTTTCAAGTCAAACATTGATGAATAGGAGAGTATGCATAAAAGTAACCTCTGATTCTTATCAAACAGCAAATGAATGACTGTGACACCATGAGCAAGCATAAAGTGAGAAATCAACGGAAAACAAAATGGAGAAAAAAAAACAAGTTTTGCAGACTGGCGTCAGGTTTTGGGTCAGGTCATAGAGGGCACTGGATCTGCTACGTACTTCAAAAGGGCTGTAATGTCACAATGGGAAGTGGTCCATATTGTCCCACTGAGTATTGTACCTTCATTGTTTTGAGTCACTCTGACCATTCTGCAACTCTCCCTCCACCTTATCCTTTTTACAGGCTCTTATCTAGAGAACATGGGAAGGCCCCAGAAGCTTATAACTGCTGTCGCAAGCAGGTTCTCAAGCAGCAACAAGGTTGAAGACCAGCAGGTGCAGGTTTTGAAGCATCTAGCTAAATAGGTAAAATGAAGTAAAATGAGGCCTAAATGTGGCCAGGAAAATGAATCCAAATAAGCATTAACGCTTTTCTTCATGTTCTTCAAGCTGAAAATAGAAAATTAGCAAATACAGCAGCCAACAGTGACAATGGTGTTGCGCCTCCCCCATGTGGCAAAAACAGAGGTTTAATGGAATGTTCACACCCTATTTTTCTAGGAATAAAACTGTTTTATTCCATAGTTTTTAACCCAACAATCCTTAATCCATTCAGAACTGATGCTGATGCTCATGCCACATCAACATTTTCAAGAAAGAAAGGCTATGAAAGAAAAGAAAACCTGATATAGATGAGGAAAAATCATTAATTAATAATGAAAGATGAAAACTCAACCTCATAGATATTTTAGTTCTAATTTTTATTTTCTTCTGAGGCTAAAAAGGAAAAATTGGTTCAGAAATACCAGGGGTCATTTAAGTTTTTTTTTTCGTTTATGCAAATTCATAGAGTCTAAATGTATTTTCTCAAAATATTGTGATTTTATTACTAGTATCACAGTATGTCACTATTATTAATATTTCTGCTTTGTTAATAACACTTGTTTATTTGTTCTTTCAAATGACAAAAGTTCAATTTGGCGTCCAAAACTATTTTTTTCTCTACATTTCTTGGGGACTTTTGTCAAATGCGGATTAAAATATTTATTGTTCTTGTATTGTAGTTACAGGCATTTGGTACTCCACTGAGGCAGCCAACTTAGTGTTTAAATCTGTCAAATAATATGTCTGACATTTAAAAAAAAAAAAAAAATCTACTATTCCACCTACAATGGAAATGACTTCATCTTTCCTGAATACCAACATTCATCTGCCCAAAATCTGTGGTCTAATTCTCCAGAAAGGTTTAACTGTATTTTTTTTTTAAAGTTTTTTACTGGTTCAGTGTTTTTTTTTTTTAATCTGCTGTTTGTTTTTTGAAATATTCCTATCAATTATAGTGCAATAAACAGAAGCAGCATGCTTAATGGTTAAGTACAAGGATGGCTGCTGTGGCGATGCTGGCAGATCCTTCAAAGGCATGGAATATACCTCCTGATCTCAGATGCACAGGTCCTCAAAAATACCGAGATGAAATATTAACTTGATCTCTGCAGGAACTAGTGTAGACTGGTGCAAGTGACCAGTCAGACAGCTGTGCTGCAGATGTGAGTTCTCTATGTGAGAATGATGGTCATCCAACGCAAGAAGTTATCAAACCTTGAAGTGGACATACAAATACACTGTCTGTGATTCCCCTGTTGGTAAAATGAGAGAAACAAACACTTATCCTGACGACGCTGATCTAAACCTCTTACATACCATCTCTGATAGTGCAAGGGTTGTTTTTTCTGCTGCAACCATATCAAAAGCAGAACAACTTCCTCTTCCAGTAATGTTTCCTTTTTTATACATTTGTATTTTCAACTCTGGATATGTATTTTGCCCCCGAGCAGAGACCTCCGGTGTCACTTGCGCCACCTGCGTAGTATTGAAGCAACAACACAGCAATTCATGATGCAGCTGGTTGTGTGCGTGAACTGACGTGAATGTTTGGTAAACTGCAGCTTTTGTCCCAGGCTGCAGGGGTAGGATATAGCTGCAGTTTGACTAAACATTTGTGAAATGTTACATTTTACGTATGCACTGTATAATTTTGGAGGACGGGCATGACTGATGCACCGAACGAGTACAGGATATACAAGGATTCACCTGCGCATTGCAAACAGCAAGCCCCAAATGTTAAAAAGAATTCTGATGTTTAAGCATTAGGTGATAGTGATGTTTTGTCAAGGATTTTTAAGAAATAAAAATCATACTACTGTTCATCCCTACAGCTGCGTCTTCCTCCTGATCATCTCTACGCAAGGCTGTAATCCAATATGAAGGTTTTGCACTCATTTATGAGAGATGAAGCAGGGGTTGCAGATTCTTCTCCTCATAGCCCTGGTGCTGTCTTTCTCTTTGAGTAGTGGCATTATTCAGCCTTTTGCTATGAGCTCTGTTATCTATTCATCATTTTTGTTTATTATTTCAGATTTGAGGAGCCAGATAAGTTATTTCCTTATCACTGATGACTATCTCAGTATAAGCTTTAGTACGGGTAAGCTCATTCTTTGCTTCTGATTCCAATGTCATTTCTGCTTATGCTCTTGTGATGCAAACACTGTTTTCTGATGTGAATGACAAAGTAGAAGACTGTTTCCACTCAAGCATGGCCAAAAATGGAAGTGAAAATCAACTCTGTGCACGTAAAATTTTACAATGATTGATATTTATAAAAGTAAACTGCATGTATGGTCAGTTTGATAAGTCTGGGAAACAGAATACATACAGAGATTAATGCCTTTGTGCATGCACACAGTCTTAGTCATGAAATTACATGATTTATGTTTTATGTATCTGACCACAAATGAAAATTAGTCTGTATGACTCAATCGTTCACATTAACATAATACACCAAATGGTTCCATCTATGTGCTTAACACTTCCTTACGTGAAATTTAATATAGGAAAGCTAGTGTGTGAAAATAATTTGATAAAATTTCTTTAAAAGATAAATACCCAGATATTTATTTGCTCATCAGGTGGCTTTTGGCTTTAACTAGATACATTGATTTTTTTTTTTTTTTTAAAGTAACTGTAAGCCAAAAATGGTATTCAGACCAGCCCTAAAGATGTTACACAATATCAGCAAAAAAAAAAAAAAAAAAGAGAGTTCTTAGATGGGGGATTTACCACCTCCTTCCAGTCAACAGCCCCCGTGGGAGCTTTCCTGAAAGAGTCCCAGTCTGCTCTGTAGTTCAGTTATCTCACTAACCTGCCAGACTGCTGGTGACTTCGACCTGGAGTCCACACCCTCTTGATATACAACTACATCCTGGCTGTAAATCACTGGACGGTCCAACTTCCTTGGAATAATTGTAGAGCTGCCAGATGATTGTTTGTGCGTCCATGCAAGGTCCAGACCTTATCAGTGTCCAACACATCTCTGTGTGATCACAGATGAAACTGAGACAAAGTGAGTTCCACTTTAATTCCTAAAGGCTACAGGTTTGGGGGTTTTTTTAAGCATCAAAACACATGAAGCTGCACTGCAGTTCCAGACCAAGAAACAAATGCCTTTGGTGAATGAAATTGACACAAATAAATATCAAGCTCTAGGTCCTCAACTTATTCTTGTTGAAAAAATTTGAAATGGATATGGTGAAAAAATATTATTACAGTCGCTCCAACAGAGAGGCACTTGCTCGCTGCAATTAAGTCAAAGGTTTTGATTTAGCAATTTGTGCGTGCCAGCTGAACTTCTCATCTGTGTCCACGCTTTACAAAAACAAATCTACAGAATCTCAGAGAGTGTAAGACACTCACAGGCCAAGTTTCATTCCCTCCTTGCTATGACGTCTGAATCACTGAGCGAATTTTGACATGCAAATCTGGCCTCAAGCAAGCTTTGCACTGACCCCTTCTGAAGACTTGGGTGGGCTCCTGAAATGCCTTCCTTAATTCGACATGACCTGATTTGGAGGATTTCAGTGTTATTATTCCTCTTGGACGTGTGGACTCGCATGTGAGGCGTGAGGTTGAGGAAAGTCTTCCCAGAGGTGTTATGAGAGCTGATGTGAGACAACAGTGGTCCGTGCCTGGAGCAAAAGTGAGGTGGAAATAGAGAGAACTGTGCAAAGTGACTGTTACAAGTGGAAGGGGGGAAAAAAGAAGCAACGCACGGGTTTCTTCATGGACCGTGAATCAAAACGGTGCTCAGCAGGCCCAGCCCACAGCGGTTGAGGTGCAGAAGTGTATCTTTCCCTCTCTCGTGCTCTCTCCCTTTGGTTTCCCAAAGGTATATCACACTATTGTTGTGTTGGAAGTTCCTGAGTTTTGACAGCTGTGCTTGGAGTGCTGTGACGGCAGTCTGAAGGGAAGGGTGTGTGTGTGTGTGTGTGTGTGTGTGTGTGTGTGTGTCAGTTAATGGATGTGGACCCTTTAGTGTGCTGCGTCCTGGTATGCAAATATTTATGTGTATGTACATGGGCTATCAGCAAAAGTAATCCTTTGAGATGAATTTATGATGATGATTGAAATAAAGGACTTGATTTATGAAGCACCTCATAGACGCTGTAGAATAATGTAGCACAGTTTGCTTTGTCAGCGGCAATTTGAGATGTAATGTAGCCACAGGAATGTAGATGGGGGAGAAACAAATAAAGAAAGTCCTTTGAGCCTGGAAAGCAGGGATATCTAACTTAACTTCACCTACTTCCAAGGTGCAAGGTGAAAAAAAAAGAGTCTGAGGAGGTCAAACTCCAGTAACACGTGTTTTATAAAGAACAGTTGTGGTGTGAGAGTAAGATCTGGATGAAGGCCACCACTGCTGCTTCAGTGGACGCTGCAGCACTTTGGGCTAAAAGACATCATTGCTCCAAAGAAAAAGTTTTGGCACCATGTGAAATTAAATTAAATCAGAACACATTCATGTGCAAACCTCAAAAATCCATTGAGGAGGTGGGGTGTGGTTTTGATCTGGCTGCAGGAGGAACTGTGGCGCAGTGGTTCAGGTGACTGGACCAGCTGCATCCACTCAGCTTGTTAACCATCTCCTTTTTATGTGTAAACGACTGGAACCGGACTGAAGGAAGACCAGAGCTGCAACTGGAGAATACTTGAACTTTCTCTACTCTGAAAGGAGTTATTGTAAAATAAACTGTTTGGGCTGGACCTATTGTGTGTTGAATAGAAGCCTTAGTAGCTGAGTCCTGCTATGTTCTTATTTTAGTTATAACACAGAAAACATATCAAATGTTTTTACTCAAGAAATGTACTGTATGTAAGGAGAAAAAAGCTAACTGAATTTGATGGCAATAACATGGGACAGTGCTATATTCATAACTTTAATGTCTTCTTCGTTTAACAACAGTCCATGTACATCTGGGAAGTGAGGAGACATGTTCCTGGACTTTGATGGGAAGAATGTTGTCTGATTCATGTCTGAAATAAGATTAAAGAGCCTCAACAGTTCTGGATCTTCTTTGTTGTCATTTTGAATTCATAATGGACCAAGTGTTGTGAACTAACAAAAGATCTGGCCTGCAGACAGAACAGTTCAGCTCCCAGATTCTTTTACTATGAAGCAATGCATTTGTATGAATGAAGCATGTTTTTTTTTTTTTTTTTAAAGTTTTGCTTTGTTGCAAAATACAAGGCCTTCTTAGAAAAGGTGATGTCTGTATGTTGTATATGCTGTTTAACAACCTGTGTATGTACCTTTCAGTACTGATGTCTCACTAATGCCATCAGTGATTCAGTCTTTTGAACTGAAAGAGACAGATGGTCTCTTTTTCAGTCCAAAGAGGGCTGTATCCATGGTTTCCAAATTGAATTTGAAATTTTGAACTGACCGCAGGACAGTTTTCCATGTTGTCTCAGTCCATTGTTAATGAGCTTTGGTGGTGGTTTCTCGCTCGTGTCCATGTCCTCATCTTTGCTTAATAAATCTTCAACCTGCATTTGCAGATGGCATGAGGAGTCATTTTACTGAACAGTAGTTTTTGGAAATGTCTCTGCAATGATCTCTATTTTTATATAGTCCTACCGGAGAGCCTGAAGGTCACTAGTATTCAGTTTTGGATTTTCAGTCTTGTCCCATGCAGAAAGAGATTCTTCCACTTTTTTGTTTTGTTTTTACTTATTTTATCGTGACAAACATTACTCAATATTTGAACATAAGTTTTTCACAAAATGTTGAACTTCTGACCATCTTTTCTTCTGACAGACTACTCTCTAAATTGCTCCCTTTTTACCCAGTGGTACCCACAGGTCACTGACCTGTTGTAAAATAACCTAATTAATTCCAAGTAGCGTTCCTCCAGGTGTTTCTTTTTAGTACCACTTACTTTTCCATCCTTATGTTACCACGCTCTCAACATTTTTGAGAAATGACCCAATTCTGGTTATGAAACAGTAAATATGTTCTGTCTTTTAACATTTGGCAGGCTTTCTAAGTTTTGTTTTGAATAAAAAATGGGTTTATGTAATCTTCAAACCATTTTATTCTGTTATTGTTTACATTTCACACAGCATCCAGCGTTGTGTCTTTGCAGTTAACACTGTTGCCTCAGAGCAAGTAAGAAGGTTCCTGGTTCAACTCCCAGCAGGAGTTTTTCTGTGTGAAGCTGGCATGTTCTCACTGGGCTTGTGTGAGTCTATAGGTTCTCTATCTTCCTCCCACAATCCAAAAACATGTTATGTTAATTGATAATTCTAAACTGCTAAGGTGAGTGTGTGTGGTTGTTTATCTATCTGTTGTCCCCTGAGG
>JAOWBL010000008.1:1990048-2031043 GCA_028564865.1 Zenarchopterus dispar | reverse complement strand
TGTATGTATGTATGTATGTATGTATGTATGTATGTATGTATGTATGTATGTATGTATGTATGTATGTATGTATGTAGCAGTAAATGGAATCAATTTACTGGCCAAAGTACATCAGACTTGCCACAGAACATGATGATAGTGCCTACTTCCAGACATATAGATTTGTAGGCTTTGTACATTTTTTTTCCTTCCCTCTATCATTTTCATTCACTTTCCAGGTCAAAGTCTGGACTGTACAGCATGTGTAGAGCTTGTAGACTAGTTTCAGTTCCAGTTAAATGTTTACATGCAAGGATTAGCCTGACTTCAGCCACATTATCTGAGTGTGATATTCTGACTATAAGAAATTCCGTTTGGTTTGATTTCAGTTTGACTGATGCAATAATTTGTTAATTCAGGGTATCACCGAAGTGTTTGGGATTAATCTTCTGGTGGCAAAGACTTCCAATGGAACATTTATTGCTGAGATATTTTTTCTCAATACCAATGTTTTTGACCATCCGACAGACCAACACTGACATCCTTTGGTATAGATACAAAGGAGGAGCAAGTGATACAACACTTCATCACATGTCTTGCTGTGTCCAAAAATCCCTCACTCACGAATTGCACCTGACTACTTTGAAGTTTGTACACAGAGCATGATATAGTTTAATAATCATAATGAGAAAAAAATACTTTCAGACAGTTCTTTTTTTAGATTTCTTGGTGCCATAAAGTATGCCATCGCACAAAGTAATGCTGCGTGTCAATGACAAGCTTAATTTTTCTCTTTATTTTTTTACAAGACACAAAGTTAAAACTATTTATTTTGGTGCCGCTGCAAGATGTCTCAAGCTGGAGACAACCTTTCTATTGACTCTGCAATCCTTTTTACTGTTGGACAGTTTAATTCCACTCTTCAGCATACATAAAATCTCAGTATGTGAGGAAAACACTTCAAATGCAGATCCCACTACAGGATCCATCATGTGGTGAGTGATTTCCAACACAGCCTCTGTATTTATTCCTGGGCATATATGCACCTGCGCTTTATGCAGCTGACATAAATAACTTTTCAATAAGGCCTCAAAAAGCTGTGCAAGGGTCCCATTTACTTAACAATGTTGCAGCTGGTACACATTTTGCCCCGACCGGTGTAGTGGAGGGAGGCGAGCTTAGGAATAAAGCAGGAATGTGTAGTGGGTGCTATGCAGCTGGTTGTTGAGCCCCGCTGGGTCGCAGGGAGCAAGGCCAGGCCAGCCACATGAGCCTCAGCTGATTCACACACCCATTGCCATTCTCTCTCTCTCTCACACACACACACACACACACACACACAGAGCGCAGCCTCCTCTACGTATCTCCTGTATGATCTGGGGGCCAAAACGGAATGTGTGCGAAAGCTTTGGAGCTGAATTATAATGATTGTAAATCACGAAGCCAGTGGGAGGGGTTATAATGGCGTGATGCTAATCAAAATAGACATGTTAATAATTTTTAAGCCTGATAGCTTGTTTGCCCAACCGGCGATCTGCACTCTCTTCCGCAAAATTAGCAATAATCATGAGGGTCAGCAGAGTTCTCCCCATTCTCCCAAAAGCAACTGTTGGCCACATGTTAACGTAGCTGGCGCTGAACTTAAAACTAATAAGGCAGTTGCATTATCACGGTCTGAACCGAGTTCTTTCCAGCAAAGCGAGAAGTTATTATTTCTTACTGTAACTGACTCAACACCAATTAGCCTCATAATGGCCAGCTGCATTACGGTAATAACATGGAAAACACTCATGTATCAGACTTATCAGGCTGCTCATAACCATGTCATACTATAAAATACTTGTAAGTCCAAAGAGCTGTTATAGCAAGTTGATATGGCTGTGATCTGCTGATGTTACACATGGAGGGGTTACATAACTACCAGGTCGGAGTCAGATGTGTTTACATTTGCAGAGAGGAAGTTGGACGTCCACGTCTTCATAAAGTATAACTTTGAGCCTTTGGGAGAAAACAGGGCCTAGGCTGACCTGCTGAGATGGAAGATGGGATAAAGTTTATGTTTAGGGACCCAGTCATAGTCCCATTACAGATTTTGTTTGGGTTCTTTCTTGTTGTTTGGGTCACTCTCATATGCTCTCATCAGTGACGATGCTTCTTTTTGTCCTCAACCCAAGCATGTCAGAGAGGAACAAATCTTTCTGCTGGAATCAACTCAGTTAAATTAACTGCCAAATAACATAAATATGTTTTGTTTTGCTTTTTTTGTTTTATTTTGTTTTGTTTTTGGTAAGGCACATAATGAGCTTAAATTAAGACCTTCAAAGTGGAAAATGTTCACCATCCATGAACATCTTCTATGGGGCTTATTCAAAGATAGCATATATTCATATGCTATCTTATGTACCAATGCATCTTATATATCTTTCATATCTTTTCAAACATGTCATATGAGATGAAAATTTGCCTCATAATTACATGTTTCTTTTAGAGTCATCTCAAAACAAACAGTGATAGGACTCCAATGGGAAAATTTAAAAAATAAAATAAAATAAAACTTACACACAAAAAAGTACCACCCACTATGTTCTCTCCACCCATCCCTCACCACACCCCTTTACCATTGCCCCCCATCCCACCCAGGATCTTAATTGGATTTTTTCATCAAGGTGAGAGACTAGAGGTTGCCAGAGTTTCTCAAAGTCCCTCAGCTTGTCTTTTCAGATGAATCTAATTCTCTCCAAGTGAAGAGTGTGGGTCAAGTCCATCAGCCAAAGCCTGAAGGAGGCCATGTCTCTCTTTGACCAGAAAAGTAGGACCAGGTTTTTTGCTGTTATAACGCCGTATGTCAGGAAACCCTTTTGTGCTATATTTAGTTTACTAAATTCCTTGGACATTCCTATAATTATAAGGATAGGGTCTGGTAGAATCTGGATGTAAGGAGCGAAGAGAGGAAATGGAATATCTCACACCTAAAATCTCCTAGTCATCGTCAGACTACTTACCTATGTGAACTATGTGACAAGATAGCGTCCATGGTGTCACACTGCTTACACAGAGGTGACACATCTTATTTATCATTATCTATCTTGAATATCTATAAATAGGTCTATATATTTAGTAAATAGATATACAGTATGTGTAGATATTTACAGTTTACAGTCCTACTCAGTCCTCTGGTTCTTTGACTCCCTCAACTGGCTGCAGGTGGTACTTCCAGACTTCCTGTTCTCCAAGCAACATAATGTAAGTTCCACTTGGATTCATCTTACACCCCCACCCCCCCCACCCCACCACCACCACCACCACCACTTATAAATGTTGCATGAACTAATAATTAGATTTGAAAGTATGTACTTGCAGCATAATCAGGTTGTGCCGAGTGCAGATGCAGATGGAAAGTCTTATATCCCAGTCTACGGGTGCCTGGGACATAAAATTAAAACAGTCAGGAATGTGTCTCACCTAAATATGTGGAATGTGTCTCACCTTGGATAACACAGAGACTGCCTGACAAAGGCAAACTGAGTTAAAACTGGTTGTGGGTTTTGTGACATCAGTTTGTTTTGTGACTGAATCTCCTCATACAGTTTTCCTCAGTTTTAGAGAAACAAGCCTGTCCTGAAAAGTTATCGGGTTCAGGTAAACTACTATTATCGGGTTCAGGTCTATATGTTAAGCAATTTCATTCTGGCTTAAATTAGTTGTACCTGTTAGTAACAATGGCTGTTTTAAAATGGTTAGTCCTTCTGTGTTTACTCTCAATTTTCATCCCATAAATGTTAAACGTTAGACAACAAAAGTTGGCAAACACAGATTTGACAACTCTTGTCAATGAATCACACACATTTGACATGAGACAGATATATTTCATTTGTTTTTAATTACTTTTTATTTATAATTCTCATTTAAACCTCAGCATGTGTTTATTGCACAACATAATATCGATTTAGCAAAATCATTAACATTATGTGTGTCACTGAAGATAATTCATACACAATTTCTTTATGAGCAAAACACATTTATTGATTAAATAAGGTCTACAAGGAAAGATAACTTTTAATCTTTAGCATTACTGCTGAGCAACTCAGAAAAACAATCAAATTATTAAAGATGTTTAAAGAATCAACATGTTGGAAGAAATATCTTTTGTTTCTTTTGCCTATACTGCCCTTGGCCTTTGCTGCAATTTGAATAGTTATGTAAAGTCAGGAGGCAGGGTTTGGTTAGGAAGGTATTACTTTAGTGCATTTTACCACCAGTCTATCTGCAACATTTGGACCTGGTTGGTATAAAAAGCCAGTTTAACTGTCTCTGAAGGGCAGCGTACAGATTCCTTCTAGTTATGGTATACAAGCGGGAAAACATGACTTCATAGCAGAAAGGCTTAGCAGCATCTCAGCTGTCTTCACTCCGCTATAAACTTGGTTATTAACAGTTGCTATGATACCCACATCCTCTCTTCTCACTCCTTTGTCACAGGCTCCTGTGATTTAGGCCAGGCTGGGTCAGCTCCCTGACTTTTTTCTTTGTGTGTGTGTGTGTTATTGTTGGGATGCACAGGCCACAGCGTTTGGCCGCTCCAGCTGAGAAGTGAGCACCTACTGGGCTTTTCCCATGATGATGAGAGCCGCTCAGCTCGGCCCAGTCAGCAGGCAGTGTGTGACGGCCCCAAGCTGCTCCCACCTCCACTCTCTCCCCTTCCCCAAGGCCCCCCGAGCCACCCCCCACCACCGCCGCCGCTCCAACCCCTCTCCCTCTCATCCTCCTCCGCCTCCTTTAAGCTCCCTCAAGTCATGATCTGGCCCGTAAATTAGTATCGAGAGAAAAATGGGTTCTGTAAGATGAAACTGGGTTTCAGTGTGTATCAGCACACGACTCAGGGGAGACAAGAGAGAAGAAGCAGGCTGTAAATCCATTGGAGTTCACTGATAGCGCCTGTTTGCACAGTCACTGCCGCTTCCTTTGATCAAATAGCTGGGGGAGCAGGGGGTCGTGTGGCGCTGCCGAAGGTCAGCTATATATTACACTCCTAAAAGTGATTACTGAAATTCTTAAGTGAAACCATTCTGCTGCCAGGGTGTGCTCTAATCCCCTGCAGCGTTGTCTGGGCCGAGGCCGGGGCCGGGGCCTCTCTGAGGATCTGCACGCCCAGCACTCCTTTCCCCCTTCCCCACTTGTGTTTTTTATCATCAGGGCAGACCTAAAATGAGCCCCCACATGGAAACATGGCCTATCCAGTTGCAATATCAACTGCTGGGGCGCGGACAAGGAGGAGAAAGAGGAAAGGTAGTGTCAGGAAACAGAAATATGCACGCACTTCAAAGGCAAGAGCAGCAAATTAAGGGTTAGGCTTTGGACACGACAGTAAGTTGCCTTTACATAAGAAACAGGGTAAACAATGTCTGGATTGTGTTTCACTTTTTCCTCCGTGTTGCTGCAGAGACCCCCACCCCCCACCCCCGCTCTAATCTGCACACTGGCTTTGCTGTAGGTAGGAGGCTAAACCAGCTCATCCAGTTTCTTTCTCTCCTTTTTTCTCCTTTTACAATCAGAAAAATAACTTTTCATCAACTCAGCCATGCAAACATCGCTTTGTGTCCTTTTCACCAGCGTGGGTTTAAATGAATGGAAAATGTGACACAAATTTGCAGAATGAAGGTCGTAAAGCTTCTGTTACAATTCTCCGCTTTATGGCTGGTAGCTAATCCTTGCCACACTGTTACGCCGCATCAAATCAGTTATAACAACTTATAAAACACAAGTGCCGCTTTTAAGCATCATGCAAACAAGGATTGAAACCGTGTGTGTGTCTGTGTGTGTGTGTGTGTGTCTGTGTGTGTGTGGATGTATAGTTTCTACTGCAGCAGCATCACAGTTGAGGCTCAGCCAGCCTACATGATCTAAACAAGAGTTATGTGAAGTCATGCACTATGAAACTTTATACACATTTGCTGATCATTACCCAAGATTGCTTTGTGTTAACTTTGGCAGACCTGCTCTTGGCTCTTGGATTGAAAAAAAGGATGAAGTATTTTCTTTTATTTATTATTTGCATTTGGCTACTGAGAAGGAAAATAGTGGGTGGGGTGGGCTGGGGTGTGGGGGGCTGTTTGAAAGTGGTATGGCTGCGACTGATGCGTCCATGCCAGGAATAACAGCGAGAAAGTTCCTCGTCAGCCTCATTAGCACACAGAAAACTGTTTCCAGGAGACACGACAGAATGTAAATACAATTAAAACTCTTTACACTGCAGGATGCTGCAAGCTAGACGCTCCCATTTTCAAAAGAGTTGCAACCTCATGTTGCACGTCTCATAAATTCCAGCGAGAGCATTCAAAGAGAAATTTATCGAGCATGGCATTCACACATGTTGACAGTAAAGAGGGCCAACTGCGAACCAGGTCTTGGGAATTTGTAGGAGCACATGGCTCTCTGAACTTTTGTCTGCTTATCTCGTGTCTTTGCCCTTTCCATCATGCCTCAACCTCTAGCTGCGTCTCACTGTTTACATAATAAATATAAGATAAGCGGACGTTTGACGTATGGGGGTGATGTGATCAGGACTAGCGATGCAGTATTTCAGTGATACTGCTTAAACTCTTACCCCCTGGAAGCAGGTGCACCATTATCCTAAGCAGGGCAACTTGCGGAAACGTCATTTTCCAAAATTTGTTCATAATACGAGCATGTTTCTACCATCTGTTTCCAGCCTGCACTGCCTGTTTCTTCAGATGTTTGTTCAGTAAAGGAGGTGTTTATGATCTCTGAATGTTGGCAGTTTCACTAGAGAGAGGACTGTAGAGCACCTCTGGGACCCAGCATACAGAACCACACTTTTGGCTCTTTTACCTATTGACACAGCTGCTATCATGCAGCAGCGATCCCATCCAGGGGTGGTGAACAAATCTGTGCACACGTCCCTACATGGACTCAAGTGCACATGGAAACATACATAACATGTTTGTCTTTTTCTTAAAAATGTCATTAAGTCTTCTTCAGACACAGCTTGATATTGACTTTGCTGGAAAATGAGTACATTTGCTCTCTGTTGTCAGGTCATTTAGAGGCTTTGATTTCGATTAGTCCTGGGATATCAAATTCTTCTTTTTTGCATGTGGAAAATAACCATATTTAGATTTACATTATTTTTCATGAATAGAAAGAAAGAACGACAAGAAGAGAGAAAGGAAGAAAAAAGAAAGAAGATGACTGATCTATCAGGCAAAAAGTCTTGATTTGAGGCTGGCGAGGTTTTTGTCTGTATATGGTGAACTTACGGACATGACTATAACCCCCAAAAAATCTCTTTTTACCTCATCAAGTGTTTTCTACATTTATATTTTGTTTTTTTTTAGTTGATGTTTACTTTCACTTAAAACCGTTATTTGTTTTGGTTTATACATTAAATAATAAAATATAGACATCCAACACCAGATGGTGACTTAAGGAAATAAAAAGTTATTTGCTAGGTTTAGAGGTTTGAAAACTATGTGATTAATGCTACATGAAAAATATCATTGTTAGGTTTAAACATTAAAAAATATGGTTAGCTTTAAGTAATAAAAGTCATGGTTAGACTATTTGATTAAGTCATTGGTTAGTGACTGAGTATTCAAAACTGTAAATAAAAAGTTTAAGGCATTAAAATTATATGGTTAGCTGTAGGCAATAACAAGTCATTGGTTAGGTAGATATTAAAACTGCAATAAAAAGCCCTTGTTAATAAAGCCCTTGGTAATAAAGCTATGTGATTTAGCTTTAGGCAAAAAAGTAATTCTTAGGTTTAGGTATTAAAACAATGTGGCTAACTTTAGGAAATAAAAACTCAAGTTACATGTAGGAATTGAAAACAACACGATTTTTATTAAGTATAACGTCATTGTGGGGTTCACATCGCAAAATGACATGGTTCACAACAAAAAGTCATTGGTTATGGTTATGCATTTCATAAACTAAAATACTTGATTGGCTTTAGGTAAAAAATTGCCATTGTTAGATTTAGGTAATAAAAATAACTTGTTTATGGAAAGGAAAATTTTATGACATATTAATGTACATACTACTATAGTAATATATTTAATTTGTTTGGGGCTTTTGAGTTATGAGCTGCACCAACAGTATAATGACTCAAAATCTGGTGTGGGTATGCACACACACACACACACACACACACACACACACACACACACACACACACACACACACACAGACAAAAGGCTTCCCTCACATAGTATTTGCAGATAAATGAAATATTAGCTAAATCCCCAAAATAGGGGTAAAAAACACTGATTTATTTCATCATGACTTTTAATAAAAAAACAAAAAAAACTTTATTTTCATGTTTACTTCACATTTTGTTGAGTCGTGGTTCACTTCACTAGGTGTTTCCTCACCTCTGCTTGCCATCTCTGAGATGTGCATTCCTTAGCAGTGGGTGGATTCACCACATCACATTTCCACACCAATCTTACATGTCTTAGTTTTTATGATGTGTGTAATTTGGTTACTGTACAGCTTCTCTGCTGAGCTCTGCAGGGTCCTGAGTGAAGGAGAAAAGCTGCAAACACAGAGCGAGAAAGTCAATAATAGAAAAGTGTATGATAATATATTGCATCACTGGTAACTCTATCAAGTGTTGGTTTAAGGTGCACTGCAGTGGGCAGAACCCCCTTTATTATGGGGGCCCAGGGAGATCTGCTGATAACATTGATGGGGGGATTGATGTTGGCCATGAAAATAGCGTGTGCCGGGCTGGACACGTATGTTGCATTTGGCCTGCACAACAGGACTGTATATCAGCATGTAGTCACCTGGGATGATGTCACAGCAGGTCCTTCGGCTAAGAAAACACACACTCTGTCTTGTGCTGGGGACCAGCACGCAGCCACTTCCTACCACTGATGTGCTTCTCGTGGTGAGGTGTTTGTTGGCTTTTTCAGATTATGGCTGAATCTGATCCATGATCAGTTAGTTTTGGGACCAAACACTCACAGACTAGTGCCAGTTTGCAGACCAGTTACCCAACAACATAAAAGCTTCTTGGTCACACCGTGACAACTATCCAGTTGCATCAACTCTGTTTCATTTCATACATCTTTATATGAAATGAAGCAGGACCTGTTTTCTTTTAATCAAATCAATTTTTTTAATCAAAATTTTAATCAAAGTTGAGTGTTTTCTCTCATCAGCAAGCTGCGACTGATGCAATCGTGGCAAATGACTTTTACTTTAATCATCGCCCCTGCTCAGACGATCCTATTTACTGCCATATGTATATTTTATTTCATCTTTGAAGGTACAGATATGAAGCTTTTCAGTCTCTTTATTAAAATACAAACAGAAAATACATTGATATTAGAGGTACACTGAATAGACAGATTTACACTGATTCAATTCATTCAAAAGTATCTTATTTAGACTTATGCTGCCCACAGACATTGTTGCAAACCAGGCAGGGCGCATCACCCCAATAACAACTGCAGTGTTCAACTGTAGCCGACTCCTAAGCAGTACGAATGATCTTCCAAACACACTGCTAAACTATTCAGGGTTTGTCCCTCCACCAACAGAATCCAGATGTGCAACCACCCACAGAAGTCCTGTTGGGTCAGAGATGCTTTGACTGCATGAAGGGTCCTAAACTATACCAGGCATTTGTTCAATGACCATTGTATTAACATTGTGAAATGAGTGTTTTTCCATTTAAGTTTAATAAATCAAGAACTTTAGTTAATCAGCATATCTGATATGCAAAAGATGAACACTTGAGGATGTTAAGTGTAGACAAACAAATATCTCAACCCATGTACTCTAGGTAACTGACATTGAGAGGTAAAAGTAAAAGAATTGAAGCAAATTGCCTAAAAAAATATAGCTTAAATCTGTATCACAACAGTATTGGTAAGAGCTCTGATTGAATGCCAAAACTTATGAGGCATGCTGAGCTAAGAAGGCTCTTATTCTCTGTAGAAGCTCTTTCTTGACGCTGTCTGGCACCAAAGCTGCAAGAAAAAAAAAAACAGACATCGAGATGAGTTTGAGTTATTAATGTGACTTCATTAGACCTTCTGATTCTCTGCTTATAAATACTTACTGGTAGCATTAATGGTAATTAAAATAATAAAAATAACCTGGTGACAGATTATCTCATGATATAATATTCTTTTTTTTTAAAACTTCTATTTTTTGGAAATGGTTTTTCCATACTGAAAAAAATAACACAGGCAAGTATGACAAGTAAGACTAGAACACATACAGCCAGAGATTTATTCGTTACCTCTTCCTTTGGGGGTGATTTCTACCACGAGATCCTCCACCGTGACATGCTCCAAACCCTTTTCTTTGATGACCTCTGCAAATCAACACATATGCAGAGTTTAAACCAGCAGCAAATACATGTTTCAAGATATAAAATAAAAGACAATTCAGCCTCATTTCAGTTTGAAGTCACTACTTGATGACAATTAAGTTTTAACCTTCGTTAGCAATATCAACAAGACATTGTGTGTTATAAGACAAATTATGAGCAAAATGGTGAGATCAGAGTTGAGGCAGATGTTTAAATACTGAGTGAACCATTCTGACTGCTTGCATTATGGAGTTGTACAGGTCACTTTCATACATGGTGAGGATCCACTGGAATGAAAATCTGGGGCAGGTTAGGAGGAGTTACCAAAGTTCAGGTGGAGGAGATAGCAGTAGTAACCAGGAGAGGATAAGTGGTGTGTTTTGTTCTGTTGCAAAAGTAACACACCTGAAGTGTTCAGTTTACAGGCACCACAGCACTAAATCAAATTCTGTATGCAGTTATGTCATACCCAAAGATGTTTAAACTACCACAGAAGTGGATTCAGCTCATTTGGAGATGATATACTGTCCCAAAATGAGTTTTTCTGGTGGGGGGGCTGGGGTCCCCCCTATCCCCTCCAACCTCTGTACTTTCATCCAGTTGTTTCCACAGTGCCAGGCCCAGTATGATTCACAGGCTTAGCAAATTAACACTCAATACCAGTTGACAGTGATCATGTACCGGTTTCACTGTCTGCCAACCAAAATCTAAATAAAATAACTGCTTATAAAAAAAAAATATAGTTAAAATAGAATTATGAAATAAATTGGAGGAGTTGAGATGGTTGCTGCATTCTTCCTTGTGTTTGCATAAACATAAATGGTGGTGAAGAATGACAAGACTCCAACTCAAAGGGACACTGAGAGACCTGAACACCATCTTCAGCCTATGACACTCTCAATCAGCATCAAGTCCCTTCACCCCCCTCACCCAGCAGCAGGCAGTTCAGGGATGGTTCTTGGTAAATGGAGACACGGCAGCAGTTGAGGCCCAGAGTCCCACCAATGTAAACCCACCAATAAATTATTTTAACATTTTGATACATTTACTTGCATGTGAACTTGTAGAAAAAACGTATGACAGAATTACCTGAATGTTAGAACAGGTATCAAGTACTGGAGTTGGAGAAAATACATGAACCTAGCGTCAACCATGGGTGGGGCCTGAGAACCAAGTTTACAGCTCCTGACCCACAATATAAAGTATATGAGGTATACGTACAGTTATAACCTTTTTTTTTTTGGTGGCAACTCCAAAATGAAAAAAAATTATGAAGGTTTTTGAAAGTTATTACCTGCTTCCGTGAGATTTTAAGCTACATCTTACTCACTTGTAAGTACACAAACGTCAGCTAGACAATGACGGAGAAAAATCTGTCACCATCAGCACACACCCTAAACACCTAAAGGGAAATAAATTCAAAGAAAAGGCTGTAATAAAAAGGCCAGTAGCAATCTCTATGTGTAGAATGCATGAACTGAAACAGGCGAGCAAAAACAAAAACCAAACAAAAACAAAAAACAGATGCTGTATGACACTGTAGTGTGTTGGTACCAAGCCAAAAGATACACTCAGATCTAATTTCACTCCATTACTGCTTAAAAATCATAGAAGACTTGGACAAATGGAATAAGCTCCAACTTTTATCTTACTTGGCTGCATTTCCACAATCAGAATAAAAGATCTATTTGTACAGTCTTGTGGTAAACAACCCTCAGGCCGGTTTTCCTCTAAATTAAACTGTCAATATGTTTTACTGGAAAAGCAAGAATCAATTTCAAACACACTAAAAAAAAAAAACAAACAAAAAAGAGTGGACTTGAGAGCCTTTCTCACTACGTCATCTCTAAAGCTGCTCAACTTGATTCTGAACAGAGCACAGATAACCATCCGTCCATTCAGAGTATTAAATGCACACATGAATCCATTACGACTCTCAGCTGCTTCAAGTTTGTCTCCATTTATGCTGCCATGACTGCCTGGAGGAAAATAAATGACAAACCATTTACGTCTTCCCTTGCATTGATCTGACATACCCCCAAGTTTAAAATCAATAAGGAAACCATCAATTTGTCTCCATGAAAGTGATGAGGAGCAACATGTCTGCAGCATCTCTTGAGTGGCATCTCTCTCACGACCTTCTACTCTCTGAAACAAGATGCAATTTATCCCATCACTGCTCCTATCACTAAAGCTGAAAAAAATCCTAGAAAATAGATTTAATGTCTCTTTCAATTACACTGCTCTTTTATCAACTCATCTTCTTAATTTCATCCAAAACTGAAACAATTTTCATCTTTCATGCCTGATCAACAAGTTGGCATCACATCAGGATGTATGTAAGTCATCCATTAGAAAATCACTGCAAAAATATATCCTCCTCCAATCCTGACTGAGCACCTGCACACTAAAATGAACAGAAGTAACTGGGTCTACAGAAGACTGCAGTCGTAACAATACATTATGCAGTACAAGTAAATTGAGCAACACAAATTACAGAGAAATGAGAACTGTAACAGATCACAGAGAGTCTGCAATCCACTTTGTCTTTTCCGTATAATCTAATCTTGCTTCGGCAGGTAAATGTGCTTCTTCTCTCTACTCGTTGGTTGCTGTCCACTTCTGTACCTTCAAACATGGCCTACACTTCTGAGAACAATCACAATCAGCAGGTAAACCTTTAAGGACATTGGGATTTGACCAAAAAAGTGCATCTCTAATCCTGACCAATGCAGATGAGAAAAATCCTGCAATTCAGCACAGTTGTAAAACTCATTTAAATACTTTGACCAGCTTGATTTTTATTCTTCCACCACATCAATTTCAAGTACAAAATTGTAATTTGGTGCCTACTGCAGGTAGCATTGCCAATATTATCAGTGCTCATTGATCATGATGTTAAAACTGATGGCTGCACGCATAAGTCTAAACATGGAACAGCAACAGTTACATTAACCACCAGTTATAGCGGGTTCATTTACTTTATGATTATGTGTTTACATGACTCTGACAGACTGTGTCATTGAGCTCCCCCCACCAAGTTCTTATCAAGTTCATCCTTTCTTTGGCATGTCTTTCAACAACAGTACTCCAGCATTTATTAAAAAAAAAAAAAAAAAAAGTTTTCTTTTTTTTTTACCTTTGCAGTGAGCTTTCATCTGGTCCTTCCATCCACACTCGGTGAGCTTCGCTCTCAGTAACTCCTTCAGTCTATCCAGGAAATAAAACACATAAAAATATACACGTGCTCCTGCCTGTTCATTAACTTTTTCAATGGCTAGAAACGTCTTCACGCCGATCAGCGCTGCCCTCTACTCCCTTCAATATTTTTTTAATAATGTAGTTGTTTTTCCTATTAAACATGCAGCATGTGCACGTTAGCTTGCATGTTGAGACACGGTGACAGATCTGTACTGAAGGCTGCACAGAGGAGCCGACAAGTTGATTTTACCCCTTGGTAACTCTGACTTTTTACATCATATTCATCCATATTCCCTCCATGAAAAACCTGCTGCAGTGATGAGACTGCAGTCAGGAGAGATTTCTGCGTTTGGCCAAGCTATGCAGAAGCCATCTGGCTTTTCCACCTCGCAGCATTCAGAGTGAGAAGATTTTCTCTCTTGCCAGGGTAAGTCCAAACACCCATGTAGGGGCTCTGGAGCTTCAGCAGAAGATTACAACAAATACTCAGAGCTTCTGTAATAGTGGTGGTCGGGGCTGAGAATCCAACTTAGTGAGTAATACAGGCGTAGATTTTATTACATTATTATTTCCACAATGCAATAAAATTTATAAAATGATAAAAACTATATTTTGCAGTTTGGCCATCTGTGACAAGAAAAAACAGACACAAAAACTGAAAACCAGATGATGAATTATTGGCATCTGGCCCTCTGACCCCGTGACAGCGCCAAAACCTTCATCCTGTCCACCTTGATGCCTTTATTTTCTTACCAGTAAAACAGGATTGAAAAAAAAAACAAACAAACACGTAACTGATGTAACATCAGTTGCACTAAAGTCGACCCTTCTGTTTTTCAAACTCAACTTTCATTATAAACAATTTAACTCAAACATCTGTTTTCTTTATCTAAGTGCTTCTTCTCAATTCCATTTCATTTCTTTTGATATTTCGTTTTAAATTCGACATTTATTCTTTGTTTACATTATTTTTATGATCCACATAGAGGCTGAAAGATTACTCGTTTTTTAAATTGAAATGTAAATATTAACGGACATATAAGCAAATCGTAAAATAGTCTAAACTATTTATACTTCTCCAAAACAAAAAAGTACAACGAAGTAAAGCTTGTCTTACCCAAGAATATTGTATTATAAAGTAAAGTATGACAGACACTAACCTGTAGGGTTTGCTGGCTTTCTAAAGTATCCTTTTTTGCACTGTATTTCTTAAATGTGGCTTCTATTTCAGGTTCTCTTAGATGAAACTTTAAAATGACTGAGTTCAGAGGAAAGGCCTTTTCATCAAACTTCATTATTATAGAAGAAACTGAACTCAGAAGTGTTACAGTCACGTACAGACACAAGTTAAAGGTTAATATTTAAAGTATTTAAACTAACCTTTCTCTTTCCCCCAGCTCTGTCAGCTTCTGGTTTACTGTTGCTTTTAGTCTCGTTTCTTTATTCATCCTGTTTTTCTAAGAACAAAAACAACATAACATCAAGTGACGTTGGCTCCTCAAAACAAAACACCAACTTTGATCAAAAAGATTAATTAATAATGTCGGACTGGTAAAAGTTGTTGAAGTGGCCAAACTGGAGATCAAGGTTTACTTACAAAGAAGATACACGTGAGTAGCTTATGCCGCCAAACGGTTAAGACGTTTACTGGTTATGAAGATACAATACACATTTACGTTTTAAAACTTTAAACTCATTTACAGTCACTAGGAGACGGGATAAACCACGTGACCGTCAGACGTAACATTCCGAGTAGAAACACGGTTCCGTCGATGGTTCCTAGGCTGTTTTTTTCAGCTGCAGTACTGCGTCAGGCCACGCAGTGGCAATATTGGTTAATCTGTCTGATCACGTCTCCGTGTGCGAAGAAAACAGAAGACAAACAGTTCTACTTAGAAATAAAAAGTTTGTCACAGCCTTTTTACAAAAATCAACTCACCTTTGCTGCTTTGGTGAAACAAAATGGCTGGAAATAGGCAGACGTTTACCCTTTTCCCACTTTCCTCTCCCCTGTCTCCTACCGTGTTCTCAGTTCATAGTTCATAGTTGAAACAATGCTTGCAAGGTTCCCACGGCCTGTGGCTGCAAAACAACTTAAAACGATCACCTCTCGACCACCCTGCTTGCCTGTGGGATGTGAATTGTTTGGATTTTTGTTCCATGCTGCTGGGTATTAAGGACAAATAGTCCACTTTGGTCTCATTTGTTTATATGACATTATTGTTAAGTCTTGTGTTTTGTTCAGATGCAGTTTCATGAACCTCCATTGTTCTTCCATGTTTTTTTTCAGACAGAGTCTCTCATCTGGCAACCCACCGCAATAAACCATGCATGTTCAGTCTTCTCCTTAGCAGTGCTTTAACATTTCATAATCACAATGAGGTCTGTAGGATCTGAACTGTAGCTATTAGCTTTTTCTATTTCTCAGAGTCTGACTTTGGGATACATTTGCTGTGACAGCAAATGTGAATGACAACTGTCATGAATACTTTCCACTTGTGAGTAAACTTTTACAGTGATATGCTGAACTCAAAATTCTTTGAAAGTCATTTTATGATCACTTGCAGATTGATGTCACTAAGCTAAGATAGTTTCTGTTGTCTTTCTGGTGACTTTCTGAGATACTTCATATGTTTATATCTATATAAACATATGAAGCTGTAGAAGCTTGAAAGTATTCTAACAAGACCAAAATAAGATTTTTGTTTTAGGCTTGCAGCAGCTTTACTGTCGTTGGTCTTTTCTACTGAAGCACCCTCCAGGATAAGGTGGATACCTTCCTAACTACGCAGTCTGTGTCTGTGGATCTCTGCAGCAGGTCCTGGGAGGCTTATGAAGGAACACAGTTGTAACAAAGTAATGAGAAATATAAAATAATGAGTTTTGCAACCTTAAAATTTGTTTTCCAGGTAGATGAAATTCAAAGCTAGCGATGCATGGAAATGTCTACTAAATGTAATGCCATGTAGAGGACACATCAGAGTTTAAGCAGGGGGGATTGAAAGCTGCTCTCATGCGGAGAGCTTATAAACAAGATGACTTTCCAGCTCATTCTCAGCATTAGTGCCTCAAATACCTGACTGCACATGCATCTACTTTATCATAATCATCTCTTACCTGGGTGATGTATAACATCTGTATATAAATCTGTGCATCCAGGTAGCATTTCCCTTTTCTTCTTGTAACTGCAAAGGTTGTATTTCCAGGATAGAATTCCTCTTAGAGTCGGGCTTTTCTCTTTCTTGAAACACATTTTTTCCGCTTGTTTCAGCTGAACCTCAGGGACATGTGTTAACTTCTTAGTTTTAACAAGTATTCTATGTTAGAAGACTATTCTGATTATAGTGTTTGTATATTGATTAGATGTTGATTGTAGTGTTTTAGCCCCTCAAAAATAACTTGGAGCCTGGAAAGATATATCGTCTGTGATCATGACTATGCCAATATCACAAGAACGTAGCTGTACCCCCAATTTATGTAACTGGGGGTACAGGTCAAAACAGTTAATCCATTCCTATCCAATCTGTAAACCTCAGACTTCCAGTACAAGCCAGACCCCTGTCATCTGCAGAAATATTAAGATGACTCTAGTTGGTGGGTGTATCGGTGATGGCGAAGGCGAGGGGAAATAAGCCAAACACTATTTCCATTATGAGAATAGGAATGAATGTGGCAAATGAGTATCAGTACCTCCTTGTTTTTCATTTTCAAAAACCAATTAAGGATGCATACAAATATAGTCCGTGGAGTTTTGGCATCCTGAGCCTAAAGTGTCATTCATCTGTTCAGATTTGCAGGGTACTGTGACATCACAGACCCAGATGAGAGTAGAAATGTCCAGCCTGCCCATCTTTATCACCACTCCACTCCACATCAGTCTGCAATTGCTGTATCTCTGAAGTGAGTAGTTCAAAACTGTAATACCAATTTCCTTAGATGCACAGCCCACAGAGAGGAAGGGTAGTGACTGACTCCACCCCTTAAAACCAGCTGCAAATACCAGATTATTATTATTATTATTATTATTATTATTATTATGTTCGTAGCAAAGTGTTTTTTTTAATATTGATAATTGTTTTATCAACATTTTTACTGTATTTTCCACATTTGCTTCCTAACTTTATGAGGTTTTGTTGTTTTCTTTTTCTTTTTTTCTAATTTTCTTGGTGGCTAACACCAACACAGGTTAGATACTCACGCAGCTTGGTTCTGACACTCCAACATTAACACTGTCCTTTGGGAACTATACTGCATTTCTCAAAAAGTATTGAAACATAGTGGCTTGCCACTGTTGAGCAGAATCATTTTTAACTTCCCATCTTTCTCAAAATATCCTTCCCTGTGGACATGTTTGGTTCAAACCCATCACTGACTGAACCAATATGTGGGGCTATCTGAAATATAAGTGGGATGAAAATTGGGTCCTATTTGGGATTTACCACCGGTTTTACACTGGCTCCAGGTGAATTGCCCACTTGGATTTGCTTATAGCTGGCCCAGTGGGACTCTGGGATTTTGGGCCCGTGCCCATTCATCACCCACATAAATGAGCAGAACCACTAAGAGCAATTCATATGACTTCAGCATGGATCCAGTGGACAACTCGACATGGGGTCACATTTTTTTCAGCCCATTTATACCTCAGATGAATCCAAAGTACAAATGTTGGCTGGGCAAGTACAAATAGAAGGAAATGGTTTAATTTGAAATAAAATCTAGATGGAATGACGTGTAATTAAGATTATTAACGAAAATCAGAATTAGATTATATTCTAAGTATACAACTGCCTTTGCACACTGTTGCAGGCAAAATAAAATAATGTGGAGGATCAGATTTGGCCCACGGGCCTTGAATTTAACACATTTGACCTTTACATCCACAATAGCTGGTGGTGCAGCAGTACCCAAATGTGGTGCAGAATATTTTGATGCTAATGTCAAGATGACAATAAATGTGGAGTAGTCAAATGATTGTCATGTAGTGAAAAAAATATAATATGAAACATTAAACTTTAATATCACACCTAAACCAATCACAGATTAATTTCATTGTCATCACACATATCTCCCTTTTAAGCTCCTTTTCTGCACCATACTTTCTAATTAGTTCACTTATTGATGTAATTTATTAAAAGGCTGTGGATATAGATGATATACCACATAATTGAAGAAATCCCACTCTGTTATCATATGCAAATTAATCAGAGTTTTGACAAGTGTTTAATAAAGCTGAGATTTGAGACTGAGAACACAAAGACTCTGATAAATGACCGATGAAGATGCTCTCTGCTTCAGTTTAGAACAAAGATCTTCAAAGATGCCTCCAATACTTTTTACAATTAGTGAAAACTCTACTAAATCTGAACAAGTTCTCAAAAAAAAAAATCTAAAATTGAGAAAAGTCCCAGACATTTTTCCTTTTTACAGAAGACCCTGAGCCTTAGCTACCACCCCAGCTCTGCTCTGCTGCTCGGTTTAATTAATCACTGTACTGACCTCGGGTAGTTTGCATAAATTTAATTGCAACTGTTTCACTAACATAACAAAAATCCAGTTGAGTCTCACTCAGCCACACCTGACAGACTCTCACTGCAGGAGCGAGCCGGTCCGAATAGCCCAAAAACACTTTGATGAAAAGTGACAGGTCGTGAGGCCTTTTTATGCACATATAACCCATATCTGCCCCTTGAACTCAAGCCAAAAATAACTTCTTTGTCTGTCAGAAAGGAATTTAGCAGGGCTTCCTGTCTTGTTCAAGTGGGAAATACCTCCCCCTGAATCAGCTTATGACAGGATGATTGATGCTGGACCTGCTCTGGCCAGGGTAAATGATCCTCTGTGCAAGTGCAGGTCTATGCGATGAGAAAACTGCCTGCCTGTGTGGAGCCTTGGTTAATTACCTGCCTCACTGCTGGATGGCGATAGGAGGGCAGACTGTAAAGAAATGGAGAGTTTCCATTGCTGCAGGTGATCATTTCCACACTTTACACAAGCACTTTGACTCGTTTTGACCTCTATCTAGTTTAATGGACATTCCAGTCTCCCTCTAGGCCAGAGGAGGATCCCTCATATCAAAAAGTTGCATCAAGAATTTTCCTCCCTCTCAGAGCTTTTCAGACACTCCTTATCTGCTCCCATCCCCTTCTACTATTCAAACAGTCACAGCTCATTACTACACTTATCTTGGCTGGAGTAGCCAGGGGCAGCTGCACCTCCAGGGGAGGTGACAACCTGGAGTGATCTTCATCTAAAGTCTTTTTGAACAACTAGATAATCACAGACCTAAAGATGTTACAGTTGTGCAGTAATTACCACTCTCTCTAGATCTTATGTTTTCTTTCTAATGGAAATTATATGATCATAGTGGACCTTAGTGTTAGATAAATTCAACCTGAGACAAGCAACAACATATAACTTTATTTTAACCATGCCATTAATTGTTTAACGGAAATCAAACCAAACCAAGTGTGGGCAATATTAAGTACCCTCCTTACTTCATTTATAAGATTCAAGAGGGTAACTTGTAGCCAGGTGATATCCAACCAACAGCCCTTGACAGGCTGATCATCAGCAAGTGTGCAAACCTGAGTAAAAGAAGATGTTTTAGCATTTTTCTGGTCTACAGCATTCCGGTATATATTAATGCAATGATAATAGGGAAAGAGATAAGTTCTGGTCTTAGAGAAGCTGCATATGAGTGTAGGAATTGTTATAAAACCATTTCCAAAACATTTAGACTCAGTGTTGGGCGCTCACATCCATCAGCTGGAAATATGGTCATTGCTTTGATTTTGTCAGGAAGAAAAGACGACCACTAAGTCTTGTCAAATATCGATGGTATGTAAAGAACAAGACTCTTTCTGGGACGATGTGTCTACAACTGCTCATATCTGGGAGTTTTCTCGCCATTGCGGTTCTTTGTATTGACAAAATTTGTGGTGCTAGAAACTGCTGCGGGGTGCAGCTGCATCACAAACAAATACAACAGTGATGTCGCTGGTGCGGATATTGAACAGAGCCATTCATCTCATGGACTTTCTAACCAGGTGATGACTACTTACAGCCAATCAAACTTTATGAAAGTGTTAAAAAAATGGAGAAGGCTGCTGCTTTTGACAATTAGGCTGCAGTGAGGATGAGGGTGAAGTGTAAACTTTTACACACAAATTACAGATGTGCTCTCAAACGAATATTTTTTTTCTCACCATACCACCTGTGTGTTTCCATTCACTCTGGACCAATATTACCTGTAAAAAGAAGCAACTATAAATAGGTGTTCTCATAATCATTACAAGTTAGGAAATTTCTCAGGTTATACTGATTTTATGACAAATGCTTTCAGCTGGACTTCCACAGGCAATACTTGCAGGTCTGCATTTTTTAGGAGAAAGAATACACTTAGCAATTTCATGGGGGTACAACAGAAAGTAATAATACATAACATTTAAACAGTAACAGTTCTTTTGTAACGGGTTACAAGGAATATATGACTTGTTTTGAGTAATGAGCCCTTGGAGTTCAGCGTTCCACAGTGAAAAAGACTTGCTACAAGTGGAAAGCATTTAAGACAAGTGGCAATCTTCCCAGCAGTGGCTGTCTCAGTAAGTTTTCCCCAAACTCAAACCCAACATTTCCGCAGAAGCACCTCATACTTGCTGTCAACCGTGGTGGTAAAGAGCAAAGGACTTGTTTTACAGCCACAGGACCTGATCACCGCTTTACATCAGCGTACAGAGGCAAATGTTATCACCCTCTTAAAATAATGGCCTCAGTTATATTTTTTGGAAGTTAAAAAAACAAGTATTTTTTGTATCAGTTTTTTTTTTAACTTGAAAATATGACAGGCGATTATTTTAAGAGGGTGATGATGTGATGCCATTTCTAAATCAGCTGAAACTATTTCAAAATTTTGTTATGTGGTAGGAAAAAGGTATGAAGTACACCAGTATTTCTAGGTAATTATCTGCCAAAATAAAATTTTAAAAAATCATTTATAGTATGAATTATGCAGCAAATGTCAGATCTACAGGTTATCGAACCACTGGGGGACATAGTATTGCCTATATGATTTTCTTGCTTTCTTGTTTTTCTTTTTGGGTTTACTTTTTATAAGAAAAGGCATGTTGGGAAAAGTTATGTTCTGAGGTTGTATTTGGCAAATACTGAAAACTACTGTGCTCCAATAATTGTTATTATGTTTTTACACACAAACACAGGATTAAAGGGGTAACTGGTATTTGTTTAGCATCTTCTGTTTTTTTTTTAACCTGACACATTTCTCATTAATGTTTTGATTGTGCATAAACTCCCTGCAGTTTTAGTAAATGCTTCAGAATTCAAATTTTACAACGAAGTTTTAACAAAGTGTTCTTTGTCAGTCCTCAAAACATAAAACTCCTGCATCCCACCGCCCACTAAAAGATTTCTCTGTAGCAATATACCAGTACTATTGAACTGATTTATGGTTGAAATTTAACATGTGCCTTCTGAGAATTATGAGGAAGCAGCGACAAGACATCAGAAAACATTACAAACGTGCAACTCATGTCAATAAAATATGTAATAAATCTAATATTATCAAGTGATGTAGATGAGAATGGAGTCATTGCCTTTATTTGCTGGATGTTGAAGAAGCTACACAAAAAGGAAAAAGCACAAAAACAGAGAATAATCTACCAAATATAAAGGCTAATGGTATGTCAGAGAGGTCCCCTCGAAGCCCCAAACCTTAGAGACCTTCATGTAGAACTCTAAAATTGGGTGTCATTATGTCTTTGCCCTCTGAGCATCGTCCCCTTCCCTCCCCTGGAGGTCAGATCATTGTCTGATGTGCTAATAATAGATTACAGCACTTTACACTTGGCACCGTTTGCAAGACATACTTAGACGATGGTGGGGGAAATGCATGGGTGGGAACCATCTGTATTCACTCAGTAATTACAGGGACACAAATGATCATTTACATGTTAATATGACAGCAAATTCATGGTGAATAGTTGCACACAAATAATCTGGACTATTATCTCCCACTGTGAGACAGATTTCTAACCAGTCATTATCTCTTTCCATATTTTTAGCTCGCAAGTGCCAAGTAGGGGAACATGAGACAAAAAAAGTTGCAAGAACAGAAAGCCAGTGCTCTTTTGTTCATCATCTAATATTTATAATTAAAAAAAAAGTTTTGCAAAGGAGTTCATGTAGGCAATACTTACTAGAATTAATTCAAAAGATGCCAGAAATATTCTCCATTTCCTGCCTACAGCCACTGTTTTCACCTAACTGTCATCTGCAAAGGACCATCTCTAGCTGCCATCTGCTTTTTAAAGTCTGCCAAAACTACAACAATCACCACTTTTACAGAGACTTTCAGGAGGTCTAAACTCTTACTCTGCTCACCTTTACCCATTGTACACACCATTTGATCACTGTACAGTCCATTTGGAGGTAAAAGTACCTTTTATACACCATCCATCAATCTATCCATTTTCTATTCCCAGTTAATCCTATACAGGGTCCCGGGGGTCTGCTGGAGCCTATCCCAGCTCATTACTGGTGAAAGGTGGAGGGACACCCTGGACAGGTCGCCAGTCCATCACAGCTTTAGCTTACCAATGGAAGAACAGAAAAAAAGCAAACAAACAGACAACAAAAAAAGCAATTTTAATAATAACATAATGCAAAGATAAAGCAATTAGCATCCCACTTGTATTTCATCTTCTGTCCTGAGAGAGCACATCAGTGTCATTTTCAGCACACCCACAGGTGAGCCAGTTGCAGCATTAAATGACACCATCAGTCATGCGGAGCCATTTGTCTGCTCAGGCACAGGACCATTATTTTGTGTGTAAGTGTGTGGTTGCATGAGTGTGACTCAAACAGGGGCAAGCTTTGATTTTTTTATTCAGTACATAAAGTTTCACACGTTTTCTACATTCTCTGACAGATGAGTTTTGAAAATGGGTTCAAAGGAAATTCCCTCCCCCTTCAGGCATCAGTAATAAATTATACAATTCTTCAGTCACATCTAATGGTATATGGGCAACTGCAAATGCAGACATCCCAATATCTGTTGGTCTTATGTTGCTAAAAGAAAAAACAAACAAACAAACAAACAAACAAAAAAACAGTATACAGGAGACAAATCTGGGAGCTGAGGAGACTGATTACTGGAGTTTTGGAAGAGAAATGTTTTCCTATTCTTGTCTGATGTGAGATTCGATCCATTCAAAAACTTCAGTCTTCCTTCTCATTTCCTTTGTTTCATGATGCAGTAATTGTTTCTTGCTGGTGATGGTCTGTTCAGCATCCCAGGCTGCTAAAATCTGGTCATACATTGGTCATGGACACAGAAGTTGTTCTACAATAACTAGCTGAAAGAAGCAAGATCTTCTCTGAAAAGGATGTTGCCTGGATCAAGAAATCAATCTTTATTTGTATAGCACATTTAAACAACCAAGCTTGACCAAAGTGCTTCACAACATTTAAAAACAGATAAAAGCTAAACATGGGCTATAAAATAATAATAAGACACATAAAACCCAATGATAATAAAAACTCAATAAAAAAAGTAAGAAAAGTTACACGGTGCTATGTGATTAATGTTATTCTAAATAGGTGGGGTTTTAGTTTGAATGAAACAGGTGCAGGTCAGTGTAGGTACATAACTCCAGGCGAAACGTGATCCAGAGTTTGGGACCAGCGACCTCATAAAAACAATCGCCCCACTTTTTCTACCAGGTCTGTGGGAGCTTTAACGAGTGTTGAGCTGTGCAGTGTCAATGAAAACTTAAAACCTTTCCATGAGATCACAAACTGCTCTAAAACCTGTACATATCTTTCAGGATTCATGTTTCTCTTCCAGATGTGTGAGTTATTTACTTCGTAGGCACCCATGAACCCCCAACACCATCAGGGATGCAGGTTTTACCTTCTCTTCTCCTTCCTGCAAGCAGCTAGAAAGTTTGTTTTACCTCTCATAACCACACCTGCAGGACTGCATGCTTGCATCTGTTGTGTGTTGATTTTTCTTCTGCTTCTGTTCAGTAACAGAGGTGAAACACCATGCTCTCTGGGTGGAAATGGCTGGCTATGGTTGTTGTTTGGCTTGTAGACTCCTCTTCAGTTTGCAGGTGACACAAATTGGCATCACATTGTGCATCTTGTGTGCCATGTTGGCTTGCAGTCTAAATTTGCATGCTGCCTCATTGTCATACTGCCTTTAGCTATTTTTTATGAACAGCAGCGGTGGTGGCAGGACCTGTTTGACCCTGTGTTTGTACGGAGTCGTCACAGTGGGATGACAACACCTCTCTTAAGCAGCAACGCTCCTGGTACTCATCTGATGCTGTGATGCTAGCACGTTGTGTGTAACACACACTGAGGTGGCCCAGATGTATTTGGTCTGTGTAAACAGAGAAGAATGACGTTTTCTTCAAGAAAAATGTCTTTTATTGCACCAATATGGCACAATGGTTGTGTGAGAAAGGCTTTTGTGAAAACCACAAAAACATGAATGAAATATGAATATGAATATGAAATAGAAATAGTTCTCCCACTGATCTAGTTTTGTAGCCAACCAACACCTAATACAGTCACATTCTCTACAATGGACCTACGGAGTCTGCAGAACATAGTATTTGGTCCACATCAAAAGAACCCCATCCTTTGTTTTGTACACACGACTGCACACAAGAGGTGACGCACATCAAAGGAAGCTCACGTACGTTGCCGCTCAGGAGAATGGGTCAACTCTCCAGAGAAGAAGAGCTGTCTCTCAGGACTCAAAGCTCACTTGAAGCCATCCCAGTGCCTTCACTCCTGGTGTCTGTTATGACAGCCTGCTTTCTTCTGCAGTTTATGCAAACTTGCTGAGGGTCTTTGGCAGTTATGGAGCAGTAAAAGACTGCTGATAATTTTAGAGGGTCCCACGTGGCTTCTAGATTTTGCAGTTTGGAGGTTTGTGTTCCCGTTCTCTCCTGATATGTTTGTTTGCACTGCCATCACTGAACCTTTTGGTGATGATAAGTTATTTAATGCCACACATTTTGTGTGTAAATGAATGACACATTCATTTACTGTTCTGTCTAATAAAGATAATTGATGTGTTCAACAAGAGGCAACTTCCCAGACTGAAAAATTAATTCAACAGAGACATTCATACTTTTAGTCTCCTATATTTAAGACTGGCAACAACTGTTGATGACAACAGTTTTTGATTACTCAGCTCTTAATTGTATTTATATCTAAAGTCATTCATTATTATTGTTGGAACCGGATCAAGTGACAGATGAGACCAGTTACCCCAAACTGGTGGTTATACATATAGATACCCACTTAGTTTCACTTTTGACTCCAGAACCCCAAGATACTATTGACAAGGTAAAAGATGCTAATGAACTCAGGGGTTCAGGCAGCAGTCTATAAATAAATGATGTTAGAACATATGTACATATCTTAACTGATGTTCACCAGACACAACTGTCACATAAAACCGAACGAATGTGAAGGAAAGAATTAATGTGAAATAGATAGTCAGAAACCATAAATTTTAATATTAACATGAGCAAGAATCAAGAAAAAGGAATTTTTAGTTATTTGGTGTCTGTCCAGAGTGCATCCCACCTTGTGACAGGATCAAGTCCCAAAGCGCCCGTGAACAGGTGCTGTTGTGTGTTGCAGGAGCTTGTTATGAATAAAACAAATATTCTGCAAACTTGCATGTCACAGAAGCCAGTTGGTCTATCACATACCACACAGAAGTGAGTTTAAAGCTGAAAAAAGAAAACATAAATTTCAACTAGCTTTGCTGAAAAACAACAACAGCATTGGTATATAAAGAATCTGTCACAAACAACATGTGAATGGATCGGTCCATGCTGTACATCAATGGAGATGTTTGTATCACAGTGACACTTTACTGGTCACCAAAACTGTCCATGTTGAGACCTTCCATTAATGCATCCTTAGAAATCACAAGTGGCCAAAGCTCATGCAGGATCTGAACACATTCTAGGTTTTTGAGCCATGCTTTGTCACTCAGTGGTCTGAGATTTTGTGTCCGGAGTAGCTTCATAGCCTGAAGAGGAAAGTGTACTGGGATAGATTTAGCCTGATAAACTTTATCATTTCATTATGAAGTTATACATAACGTCTTTATCTAACATAACTCATTTGATTTCATCCACAAATGACCAGAAAAAACTCTGTGTAATTGGAGTTTCTTTGTGTTTGTGATGGATCTTCTTTGTCTCACTTCTTCTTCTTTTTTTTTTTTTTTTTTTGCATGGAAGTTGCACCTAGTCTTAGTAAAAAAAATAACAAGTCATTTAAGAATTTCAAGAGAAAATATTGTGCAAATTTATTGTGTATATTTATTTAGATATAACATGAAAAGGTTAGATCCATCATTCAAGACACATTTTAATCTCAGGGGTGAACACGTGGGCTTAGAGCTGGCCACTTCCTGATCTCTGAGGATTTATGTAAATGTAAGGTTTGAACAGGCCTGTTGATATCATTTGTAGCAACTTTAGGATTTGAAATTAAGGAAAGATTTTCTCTTAGATTTTAAGGGGATGAGATGGATGGGTGGAGTGTCTAAATGTGAATTTAGTCACTAAAGCAGTTTTATGTTAGATACTCATTGAAGCCAATTATGTACAGTGTATTTACATTTATTTACATTTATCCAACTCACACATCACTTCACTCTCAGAGTGTGCTGTACTTGAAGAGACTTGCACTTGAAGCTGTTTTGCAGCTTGGGTTCTCTTCTAGGGTCATGTGACATACCTGGTCCCCCTGTGTAGGTGTCTGGGTGTAAATGTAAAAGTTGAATTAGATTAATAGTGTAATACAAGCTTATCCAAATAACTAAGCAACTCAGAAAAGTGTGGGAACAATAAGATGACAGGAGTATATGTCACAGTAAAAGTCACCAAGAATGACAAACATCTGTAGAATTCATGCAATACATTCATTTATATTTTTAAATATTTATCTAGTGTAGTGTGAAAGATTCTTTGGTTTTAACTTAATACCCAAAACCTGACCTAATCACAACTAATAATATATTACAAACAAACAAAAACTGAAAACCCTTTCCTTCATGTGTGACTAAAATAATAATATTGTCTTACATTGCTTCTGTATTGTTATGTATCAAGTTAAATAAAATAAAATAAAGTAAAATAAAATAAAATAAAATAAAATATATGGATTTGTATATTGCTCACATACAAATCCATGTACGTTAATGTTAAAATAATGATGAGAAAAAAAAGAGAGTGAATGATATAAAGGCAGTCAGGCCATCTGTCCAGAGTGTCCTCTGCTTTCACCCGAAGGTAACTGGGATCAGCTCCAGCAGACCTCTGTGACCTTGAATAGGAAGAAGTGGGTATAGTTGCCTCCAAAGAAATATCTGTTAATAGCAGCAAACAGACTGTGGAGCGTCTTCGACCAGATGTTACTTTTACAGCTCACTCACATGGCAGGGAAAGAAACTCAGCACAGCGAAACCAGAATTTAGAAAAAGATAATCAGCTTGTTAGGGTTTACAGTGAATAGACCTAAAATTCAGGAGACAGGGAGGTAGGAATCCTGATAACAACAACAACAACAATAATAAAACATCCTAAATTGTAGACCAAAACTGTCACCTTAGCAGGATATCCCCACAAAAAAAGGAAAAAAAGAACAGCAGGCAACACAAGAAGAAACAAAATAAAGAGTTTGACAACTGATAGAGAGATGAGCCCAGACAAACAAGCAAGGACCTTTTCTTTTTCTTTTTTTTATGAATATGTAAATTGATTTCTTGTAGACTCAGCTTTGCTGCACACTTCTGGTTTCCAGCCAGTTTAACTGCACATCTGCTGAACTCCTGCTGTCTGTGACAGTAAAGTCCCACCCATCTTCAACTGTGAGTGCAAAATGATGCCTTTTAAATGGCACAACTTTAAAGTCCAACATGGTTAGGCAACAAAAAGGCAGTCCAGCATTAGGAGCTTAAGAGTGCTAGCACAGCTGTACTGAGGTGTATCCGATTCCCCCACTGGCCGACACTCACTCCTGCCTCAGGCGGCATGGTTGGAGGTTGTACATTTGTCATTATATTGTTACAGCAAGTGTCTGTTTGTTTACTTGAAGTAGTTTAAGAGAATTGACACAATGGAGAACAGCACAGGAGATATGATGGAAAAACTGCTGACCCTGTGGCTTTCTTGAGTTTTTCTCCTCAGATACAGTCTTCTCATGTGGTTTGAATTTTGATTACACTGCTTTGTTGTTAGACGATTGTCATGGGAAACAGCCACATCTACATGTCATGCATTCACTGCAGACATGTCATCCTCCACATATATGTGCAACTATATCATGCCCATGCACACCTCTTGCAGCTGTGCCAGAGATCAGGAATCATGTTGTACTCAAGCACAGGATTTAGCGCTCGTAGCCAGACAAAGCAGATTTCAGGGGTCAGTCGTGTTTGGTCACAGTACCAATTTCCTCATGTGAGTGCACCCTAAACACTGAGGGCAGGAGTAATAAATAACATGATGTATGTGTGGCCCTGAAATACCAATAACCAAGAAAACAAAGAAAATAAAAAAGCCATAAACCCCAACACAACAATGAGCCAGTGAGTGCCCAGTGTGTGTTTCCCAGCTGTCTCTCTGTTCAAAGGGATTTGAGGCGTGGAGTCTCTTTCTTGTTGAACACAGAAGGTGGGAGTGGATGGGGGTGGTGAGGTGTGTTAGAGTTGTGTCACTGATCACATTCCTGTTTGTACATATTAGTGCAAGAGAGTTCTCAGACTTCATTAAGTAAAAGGTCAGGATGCATGCCCTACTTGCTGAAAATCCTGCAAGAGTGTAATGGAGTCATTGATATGGGTGGTCATAGCACACACACGACACATGGCTCGGATGGCTTTCGTCAAGTAAAAAAGACTGAATGACTGCAGGCAGAGCAGTTTTGTCATTACTGCCATTACGAGGAGCCAGAGTTAGTTATGGAGTCAGTGATGAAGGGGCTGAGCTGAAGTGTTTTCTGGCTGCACTGTCACAACTCTGCATTCATCATCATGCTAATGAGCTTCAGAATCCAACGATTTGCCATCAACATTCAGACCACGAGAGGCAGAGTGAAAAATAAGGATAATTTACTTTGTACTTCAGTCTGATTGGGCATTTCTCTTCCCAAAATGTGGCATTTAAAAGTTAATCACACCTGCCTGCATGTTATTTGTGTCAGACGGATTGGTGTGAAAAATTGGTGGCTTTTAGATGTATGGCAAATAAAAAAAGGCTTGTCATATTTCATTTTGTCTGCCATGTTTTTCTACAGAAAAGTATCACACTTTCCTGAGAATCACCTATCTTCGGCCACCAACTGGTAATGAGTTTGTGGTATCTTGTCAGATGGCAAAAAGAGAGATGTAACAAATCTGATATGAGGGGCTGTTTGTGAAACAGTTTCTCGCTTCAGTTGAAGACGGTGATCAATAGCTTCCTCTGAGATTATATCAAGGGAAAAGTGAGTGTGTGTGTGTGTGTATATATAAATATATAAATTATATATATATATATATATATATATATATATATTAACGTATGTAGCCTGGACAATACAGAAAAAAGGAATATCTACATTTTCCTTGTATGGTGCATTGCCATGTTGCCCTTAAAGTCAGAGGAAAAAATGTCTGACAGCCAAAAGTAGCTATGGTTACCAGCTCCTTCAGTTGACCCATGTTAATGGAGAAGCTGCCTGTGCACGTTTACAGCAACATATTGATTTTTAGATGTTGACTTGGTGACAACGCCAGATGCTGGGTTTGAATAAACTTTATTCCTTCCTTAGTTTTGTATTGTGATGATGACTAATGAAGAAGGGATAATGGCTAGGCATCGGCTGAGCTGACTGTCAATCAAAAGGATACAATCATATTAGGAAAACAAAATAGTGCTTTGCATATATTCCTCTGCTGCGGTACAAAAAAAAAAAAAAATCAACTCTCCTTAGAGTTATGGATGTTACAAGAAACAATACAAATCAAAGTGGCTTTTTTGAACCAGGCTGTTAAAATGTTTGTAATAAACTGCTTACAAACAGAAAATGTTTAATTGGACATTATTTTGTGTTAGAATTACTCAGGTCAACATCAACTGTTGTTTACTGGGCCAAGGTTTGCCCTCTCTAGACTTTTAAGTTATATTTTTTAAATATAATAATACAACAACAACCATTTGTTTAAAACAAGGATAATTATCTGCTGCTTCATCAGAATTTGAAAAATGTCATTAAAGGCATCCAGAACATAAAATATTCTGTGATTAATAGTGAGTTAACTATTATATTCTTTTGATTATTTGCAGTTAAAAAGGTTAATTGATTGATAGCATATATAATGCTATATTAAAAACAGAAATGTTGTTTATTTACTCAGTGCCTAAACTCATCCTTGGTTGTTTTTGTTCTGCACTTCACGTTTACCCAGAGGACCATACTCCCCTTTCAAAACCAGAGTCTCCATCAGTAGATGCAATCTCTGCTTGTTGTATAAGCTTTTAAAATGAAACAAAATCATTTTTCTTTAAATTAAAGCCTGAAGATAATTATATTAAAGGTTTCTGATTTCCACCTGTTTCACGACATTCCACATGTCTAAAAGTTAAAAAAAAAAAAAAAAGCTATAAAAAGAGATTAAAATGCATTCAGGCTTGTCTAATATCCTCCTTCTTGCTATAGGTCAAATTTCTACATGAATGAGTTTTAGAATTGGACTCACTTGTTCAAGATGAGCAACTAGGTCAGAGACTGTTGTACACTGAAAAGGTTGATGTCCAACATGTGGAACGGACTGAATTTAAATAAAAATACAAACATCATCTCAGACTATGACGTGCTTGTTGAGTATTGTAACAGCTGCTTGTATTTGCTTTTATTGGACCTTCTGAAGTTTTACAGAAGCAGGTTCCTACTAAATGAAATTTTTGTTTCCATGTGGCCCACGTACACGACCGATTTCTTGGTTGTCGACTAAACACGGAAGGAGCTGAGATGGTTTGCTCTGTTTGCGAACACAAGGATGGTGATGATGAACCAGAAGAGAAGATTCAAATCTAAAGGAACATAAGAGGAATGAACAATGTTATCTTCTGCCAACAGAATAAACCATGAGCATCAAGTTGATACCAACTCCCACTCACCAGATTTTTGGGCCATGCTGAACTACCAAACAAAGGGCAGTTACTGTTTTAGAACTGAACAACCCCAAAGTCATGTCACCCATAGGTTTTCCGATGAGTGCTTTTGAAGCTTCTTTTTGTCTTTTCTGCTTGGCATCACATTGCAAATTTTCTAACCATCATTTGAAAATGTTGGAGTTAAAAACAAAAGTGGGGGGAAGTTGGGATCCCGGACAAGCCGACGCTAAATGACACCAGTCTGGCTGTCCCCTGGGACTTTGTCACAGCTGGCTCCCAGCATCTTCAGCCAAGCCACAGCAGAGGAGATGTAGACCTCGGAATGTAGGACTTACACTAGACCTACTGCTTGAAATTTGTTGAAATGGTGACATCAGAAATAATGCAGCGTTGCATTCCCTGCGGCTTCATCACTGCTGGGTCTCCATGGAGATTCAGGCAAAGTTCATCAATACAAACCCACAGCCTGCCTCCATGGTGGCTTAGCTGTAGGAGCAGGGAGCCAGCCGGGACGAAACCTCGGGGTATTTCAAGGCTCTGATCATTTAGCCGATCCACAGCTAGCACAGGTTTGCTGCTGCTTAGCTAAGCTCTGTCCTCGGACCCTCCAGGCCCACCCACAGCCAGTTAATACAATATAAGTGACTGTTAATATAACTAACAGCACATCAAAACAGATTCTCTTTAAAATAAGAAAGATTGTGCACTGTTAAGTCCTAATTCACAAGTCTCAAGTCAAAATATTGCCAAACACACATCCACATAGACAAAGTATAAAAGTCAAAAAGCTGAAAAAATACCACCACAACAATGAAACTTGTTGCAGGTGCATTAAGCAACACTGATCACGCTGGGTCATGACACTCTTGTGGATAACATTTTGGTACAAGCTTTAAACATTGTTGCAGAAAATCCTCTTGTTATTCCCTGGAAGCAGCAGCAGCAGCTTCTCCCTGCTGTGTGATGTACCCACCACATTATCAAAATTACTCAATTACAGTTTTAGAAGCACAACAAAGAGCCCATATGTTGATCTGGTTTCCAACTTCCCAGATTTCAAGCTGATCAAACACCCATGAGGTGGATGGAAACAAGTCAGGAACCTTGAAAATACAAAGCAGATTACTTTAATACTGTAGATGTTTGTAACCTAAGGTTTTTGATGACCCCAACAATGGACTACAGGGGACCATAGTTTCTGTGTAAATATTCATCAACAAATAATCCTATAGAGAGATATCACACCCCGTGACCCAGAAATGGAACAACGGGTCAAGAAAATGGATGGATGGAGAGATATCACAACAAAATGAGAAATGTATTTTTGTTTTGACCAGTCACCATCTTGTGCTTGTGGAAATAGACTACTTTTAGATGCGATCATATGGTGCATTTCAAATTAACAGTTCATCAGACTGGCTGATTACAGTCCAGAGAGACAGATGGTTCTTAGAAATAAACCATGTGGCATGGCAGTGACTCAGCAAGTTCCAATATGCATACATTTCTGAGTTGAATTGAAAAAAATCAAGGTGTAATGTGGTGAGAAAATAGGCATTGGTGCTCAGTTAGAAAGCATAATAACTCAGTGGGACAGACTGAAGTCGAGGATGATTGGACAGAAAAAGAATCTGCCCCTCTGAATGAGTACTCCATTAAGAAACAACACTTTTGTTGGAAGATTTTAGTGTTTGAACCATTTCTTTTGTAGAAGCCTGCAATACTCAGTTATTTAAAGGCATATTTTTGCTAGTGTTGCTGTAATGCATTAATTTAGACTTTTAAGGGATTATTGCACCTTAAAACTGTTTTACAGGAGTTGTTGGTTGTAGTTAGATACATATAAGTTACATATTTAACATTAGAGTTTATGTTCAATTCATAATGTCCTCAAGTTTTTGAAATGGGTGTGGATTGTCTTACAAACGTTAAAGAAATTCCTGATAAAACTCAGACTGAAGTGCACTTTGATCTGAAGTGGCTTAATTTGTAGAGGCAGAGTGGATCATTACTGCTAGGAAAACCTGTGATCTTGGTTTAAATACACAACAGGGCGAAGAGAGCAAGAATGAAACTGGACAGCTCCTAAACATGTTTATTTATTTATTTATTTCTTGTACAATTTTTTTACACATTCTCTTTCAAGTCCATACATAGATTAGTGCAGGCTTTTACATTAGTGATGTGATTTAGCTGGGCAACAGAGGTCAATTGAAAGTTTCCTTCCAACAAAAGCAGGCTTGTTAGTCTACATATTTTGTTTGCAGGTTTGCATTATTTTTAAAACACATCATTGTTTGTCCTCTGAATTACTTAGAGTTTTGTTCCTTTTATTCAGCTTGTCTTTAGAGTTCAGATCTTTCCCTTGTGTGCAAACACTAATTCTGGTCCAACATGAAACATTTATTTTCATGAAACATGGATCAAAAATAAAAGTTCTCCAGTGGATAGCATTGATGGTACTGTCGAGTCTTGGTTGTGGATGAGGTCTGCCATTTTTTTATATATGTGTGTGTGTTTGTGTGTGCCTACACTGTGGGGTGTTTTGTGCTTTTGAAATTCCCCTGAGCCAATGGTTTTAACAAGCCTTTGTTTTGCCTAAAGCAATCGAATTAATTCTTCCACTCACTCTAACAAAACTAAGAGTGGGACGAGAGCAGAACAAACGCAGCCTGTTCAGTAAACAGCGACTTTAGCTTTTTATTTATTTTTTATTTTTTATGGAAGTGGGCACTCCAGCCTAATGACATCTATATTTTCAGCATTTAAAAGTTTGCTTATCATCACTACTGGTTAAAAATGTATCTCTTATTAGATGTCCTGAACTGGACATTTAAAAATGGTAGAATGGCTGCTTATTCTTTTTCCATCAACTGTATATCAAACACGTCACTCATCGTCACTCCAGTTTTCTGAAGTTCCTCCTGTTTGTCAGTATTAGTGCAGTAGGAGATGCTACATTTGTCATTGCAATTGTTGATCATTCCTATAACCAGGTGGAATCATTTCAAAGCTGAAAACCCACTCTTTACGCTATCAGGTTACTACGGTAACCACTGCTTGTGAATGGAGCACCGCCAGATCTTGAAGAGTATGACGTATTGTGTTGCGCCCTGAAAAGAGGTCAGTGAGTGTCATTATTTGGTTCCCTTAAAAAGGTTAATGCACTACCTTACTAAATCTCCATTAGCTTGTGCTTTGTGCAGCATCCTTTTTATCTTCATTGAGTGACCTATGACGCCATGAGATTTGAAGAGCGGCGTTTCATGCCACAAAGATGTCACAAGAGTTGTTCATTTCCCTCTCATTTTTATATTTTGTTTTCATTCTGAATTTCTTAAACTTTGTGAAAAGTAGCCTTCCTCATTAGGTCTGTCGATACACATGGATGTTTCTTAAGCCTTAAATACTTCTAATTTTGTCCTCTGAGAAAAACAAAACAAAAAAACCCTGCTGCTTTATATTTCATTAAAGCTTTAACTATGAAATGTGAAGCAGAAACCCACAGTACCAAGTATACAAAGACAACATTAATTGAAATGTTAGGAAGAAAGGCTACTTCACACTCTCTATTATAATGATTCTTGTTCTGTTGCTCTAATGCAACAGCTTTTAAAATTCCCTCTGAACATTAAAAACCTATGTGAAAACTAATCAAGAAAGTTCCATGATGATGTTATGCATTTACTCTTTACGTACATTACCATTCTCCATGGTACTAAGAGCTGCTTAATGTTGCAGTTTAAAAATTTTAATTAATTTATTTTTTTGTGGTTGTATATATTTTTTTCATCAACATTAAGATAAACAGATGTAGTTATTTGTAAAAAAAAAAAAAAAACTTGTAAAAGGTCGAGTTTTACAGTTATATACAATAGTTTCCAGCTTTTACCTCTTCCATTTGTTCACAAATAAGATCTTTTGAAAGGTCAGAGGCTCCAGTAAAATAGAAGCAGTGAAATAGTATTACATTTTCTTTTGTTTCATGATTTTTTTTTTTTAGAGGTTGTTTAATTTTTATTATGTTTTTCTGAAAAAGGGATTGAAAGGAGGGTTATTCACTTAATGTGAATTAGCCTGCAGGGGAGAAGGAATAGCAACATTATAATGTGATAAAAGCTTAATGTATATTAACAAATGAAATGAAGAGGACATTTGAATATGACATGTTGTTCTGGTTGTAACCACAGTACAGCGGAAGTAATGAAGCAGTATCAGAAAGCAAAATAAAAGAAGTAGCCACCACTGCTTAGTATGACTTCCAGTTTGTCTACAGGGTTTCACGGCATTATTGCTCCGGCGATATTCTTCATTCAGTCCTTCATGTGTATGAAGCAGATAGATATATTAGATCAAAGAGCTCCATAATCCCCAGCAACAATAGACCCTTTATACACATGATGGAGCAGGAAAAGCACACGTGTTGTGATCATGGCTGCGTTCTGCTTGTTGATTCACTACCGCGGTTGACTGAGACACTTAATGGAACTAAATTGGATCATCTTTAATGTTACTAATTTCACCTGTGTCGTGGTCTGTCAAGCATAAACTGTCTTGTGTATTAAGTCTATTTCTTTTACAGAATATTAAAACAAAACAAAAGAAAAAAAGCAAACAAATTGATTTTGTGATATGTGAGCAACATAAAGGGTGAAATATTATGTGAGTGAAAATAAAGAATGCTTCCAACACTGACACAAAACAACACAATCTATTTAAAAAACAATCACATGTTGAATGGTAATTATACAATATACCTTCATAAATGTTTAAATATCAATACAATTGTGTTCTGAAGTAGCAGCTTGTTGTATGGATTTTGAATATTGTAAATCCTCAAAGGCAGCATAAACATGTGGTTGACACGAAGGTAGACCTCTGAGAAACTTGTCAGGGGGATCTGTTGGTAATGATCTCAATAAATTATCTACCCACAGAATTTATTGATTGGATTTATGGATTTCTGACCTATCTCTGTGCCATATCACTCTCTGTTCTGCTTTTTGGTGATTTTAATTCCCATCTTGACAGAAATCTGAGGTCGAAGTTTTGGAGCTCCTTCAACTACTTGAGTTTAACAGAGCATACTACTTTCCCCACTCATTCCCATTGTCACATCATCATCATGGACATCCCACCTCAGAAGTCAAGCAAATCGCATCATCCAGAAACAGTAAATCCATCCCCCCTCCAGCTCTTTCAACTCTCTCTCTCTCTCTGGGACAATCTCTGCCCTTCCTCTACCATTGTCTGATGAGCCCACTGACCTTGGTACTATAACAATACTATCTCCCCCTGCTAGCTGCCAACAAAATCAAAACTGTACCCATCAAATGAAAACCACAAAATGAAAAGATTACAAAAAAATGGCCCAGCAGTTCACCTCTAAGCCTATTCTCTAAACTAAAGTAGGTAACTGCAATTCCTTTCTGTCATTCTTTATAACCAAAATCAATACCATCGACAGTAACTTAGCCACCCACACTACCCCACTGACTCCCTCCACTTACTACTTCCTTCTTTCTCTGTCTCCGTTTTCCCCACATCAGAAATTCCTCTATTCACTACAGAAAGCAAGACTTCCTCCTGTACTCAGGATTCAATCTAATCACCATTCCAGTCAAACATCCCATCTATCTCCCTCTCATCACCCCAATCATAAACACCTCCATCCATAACTCTCTAAAACGATCCCTTTCAGCCCAATAGTAAAGAAACCTGGCCTCAACATACAACTTGCCCTTTCTGTATGAGGTTTTGGAATCTGTTTTTTGCTGCTCAACTCCAAACCCATCTCACCTGAGCAGCAGCAGGGATGTTGGCAATCATGAGAGATTAGCTCTGGTAACTGGCAAGCCTCTACCTTCCTCCCGCCAGGAACTATTTGAGGTATTTCCTGCTCATTTTCAAGAGGAGCCACTTCTGAATCTGAAGTAGTTACATTGCACTCTTGGTATTATGCTACATGCAAGACTAGTCTAGAGTGACATCAGATTACAATTAGAAGTGGGAGAAATCGTATAAATATATTTAGTGCGCTAATTTCTAGTAAAGGCATTCTTGTGTTCTAATGACGCAGAAGACAAAAATAAGACCAAGAGCAAAGTTAAACTCCACAGAGATTTTAACAAATAAGAAAAATGCCACGGTTAAACTCCTAGCAATGTTAGCCCTGTCAGTACTAAACTTCATTGCTGCCTGTCTGAACCTCCAAAATCCCACTATGAGACATTAAGTGGTTTTCACATTCGTGGATTGGCTATTAACACTGGATGAAGGCTGGAGAGATGCATTCCTTGCAAGAATCCTGCTGAGACTGTGTTGGATTAGCTTAAACATACCCAACATAGTCTCAGAAGTGATTCATAAAACTGTTGAAAAGCATAATAGTGAATATGTGGTTGTGTAACTCTTTAGTTTTAAGTTTTATGAAAAGAACATCTCCCTCTTCACTCTGGAAGTCATGGTGAATGTTCAAGGAGAAAAGCACAATTTATGTTTTTTCAGTGCAGATAGTACCAAGAATGATGCTAAAGAAAAGACTAAACACTTGCTGACATGAGTAGAAACAACTAACTGTAATTCAAAGTATTTAAACATTTCCAGACTTTAATTTAAGTGATATTTTAGAATAACAAGTATTAGGTTTAAACAGAAATGACTGTTTGAAAACTCTGCTTTAGACTCAGCAATGAGTGGAAAGACTACATGTTAATGTAGACTTCACGTGCAGATTTGAACATGTGCATATAACTAACAGTGTATGTGTATACGCACGCATACATTTACATGTTCTTGTTCGGGTATCTTAAGACTCCAGTGTCTCTTGTTGCCTCCATCGCTGTTGACTGACACTCGTGCCTCTAAGAGGCCATCTGTTCCTTGTTTATTTAGACTGACCTGCAGCTGGTATAAGAGGTAAGTCGGGTAATTTGTTAAAGGGAGCAGTCTGTTTAGCTGCCTGAGGACCATGGATGTGGTGCTTAAGTGAAGGCTGCTTCAAAAAGCTGAGGCACTCACGAAGGGGCTGGTATTACATAGCACATGTGCACATATGAGCATGCACAGATTCTGTTTGTATGTGATGGAAAAATAATATCTACTCCCTATGTTGGTATAATGAATTCCCTCTGCTTTTCCTTCCTGACCTCTGATTGGCTGCTCCCTCCGAAGTCTCTCCTCACATTGATCTCTGCTTCTTGTAAAATTCATTCCTGTCTGCTCTGCTGCTGCAAATAATTTTATACCAACTGAATCTAGACAGCCAGATATCTGAGGACCGAAAAAAGGACCATCTCTCCTTATCCTGTATGCATATTAATAGTGACATTTTCTCACAAGTCCTCACAATACATCATGAAGTATTATGGTGAAGAATCACTGATGGATCATGCATAAGGGGGAAATGGTGCTCACATTATGACAAAGCACATATGGCTGTCACGCAGGATTAAAATGACTTAACTCCCTAACTGAGTCTTCTTACTCCTCTTCTGTATAATCTTAAAGTGTTGATGACAACAATGCAATGAATGTGGATGGAAGAGTTTATCACTATAACATTGCATCATTTTTCTCCACAAGTGGATAAATGGATAGATATATGCTGATTCATGTGTAAGATTGTGTATACATAGGAAGTTGGAAATGTGCATTAGCATCATTTTATTCAGATATATAAAGCTGTGCATACCATAGAAATTCAGAATATACCATCGCTGCTATCTCTGCACATGACTGCAAAGCTGCAATTCTTTAAAATACCTGAATTGATTAATTAAATTAACCACAACCAGGTATCTGTCATAGATGTCATTGGGCATACCTTGTTCACCAATCCATCACGCAACAATCATTACTGAATCAATTAATCCAGTGTTGCTGTGCACCAATTTGGAAAAGGTTATAAAACTATTCCCAAACAAATTGAAACTGAGAATTTTACAGAGAGAAAGATCATTTTCACAAATGGAAAGCCAGTTTTCCAGAAATGGACATTCCTGCAAGGAGAGAAATGTAACATTTAAGACTTCACAGGCCGTGGTGAGTATGTTGAATGTTAAAGTCCAGAACACAATTAGAAGACTGAGCAGTGTATTGTCACATGGAAGCTTCTTCTGTTTAAAAAGAAAATGACAGCACAAAAAAGATTTGCAAAAGTGCTGGAATAACAGTCTAAGGACAGATGACACCAAAGTAAAATAGCTTGACCTAAATGCCCACAGCCATGTCTGGCAAAAACTAAAGTATTTCAGCAGAAATAGATCATACACTGTCATACTGTCATGTATGGCGGCAGAGGGATGATGATTTGTTTGCTTGTTTTGCAGCCACAGGACCTGACTTTACAGTTATTGAGTGGAACATGAACTTGCCTGTATGCCAGAGTATTCTACTCTAATGGTAGCTTGGCTGAATTGGGTTTCAGAGCAGGTCAGTGATCCCAAATACACTGGCAATCTACTTCAGAATGGCTGAAAAATAAAAGAATCACAGCTTTGGGGTGGGCTAATCAAATTCTAGGCCACAACCCAATTCAAATGCTATTACTGAACCTTAATAACATGATGCACAGACAAATGCCCAAAAACTTCAAAGAACTGAAACAATGTTGTTATGAAGGGTCAGCCAGAATTCCTTCACAAGCATGTAACAGAATAATATTATCATACAAGAAAATGGCCACTTCAAGTTATTGCTTCTCACTCCATCACACTGACAGTTAGGACATCCCATCTGTCTGCACATGGTTATTTTACAGAGGTGGACATTATACAATATGTTTGCTGTCATTTTCAACTCTGGTATTTTAACATTTTAAAACAGACATAATTAATACATGGATATTTGAAACACTAACTGAAACAGATATTTTAAACACAGAGCTAAAATTAGGGTAGAGCAGAGGTGTTTCAACCCCTTACTCATAATTTTCTGACTGGAAAGGGAACAAAGACTTTGCAACAGACGTGAACATATTTAGAGGCTGGGACAAAAATATTTGTTTGATCTCGTATATAAACATATGGACAAATTTGTTGGAACTATTCAAGTAAAAAAAGAAACCCACAACGATCACTGAAAGAACTTAAAAATGACTACAGCAATAATAAATGATAACTTACTACAAACTGACTAAAGAAAATCAGAAATCTGTTTTGAATAGATTTTCAATAGTTTTAGGACTTTTCAGACTGTCGATGAACTAAAGGGACGAAAATCCCTCCACTTATTGATCAGTGGCAAGAATATATA
>JAOWBL010000008.1:1966162-1989948 GCA_028564865.1 Zenarchopterus dispar | reverse complement strand
AGATATAGAGAGAGAGAGAGAGAGAGAGAGGGAGAGAGAGAGAGAGAGAGAGAGAGAGAGAGAGAGAGAGAGAGAGAGAGATTTTAAGCTGCCTGAGCGACGTTAAATCAAGAGAAAAGAATGAGCTAGTTTTCAAAAAAGATTAGAAATTGATCAAATGTAGCATTTTACACTGACAAAGATGGTTGAACTGAAAATGGATTTTTCTAGGCCTGCAACACTACTGAGTCTAGAACAATGGTTACACAGTAAAAACAAAACCAACCCTCAAAACAAGTAGGATTGATCTTAATAAATGTTGAATAAATGTGGCCTTAATGAAAGCAAACAATAACAAGTCATTTTGTCTTCTGCTGCTGTATAAATGAGCTGTTATAAAATGTGTTTATTTTTGATAATCACAAGATGATAAGCAACTTCACTCAAGTCTTGTTTCTGTTTATGGGCACACCAGTGGCACAACTGGAGCGCACATCATTACACAAAGTGAATGGTGATGAACAAACAGGGGCCCACCTGTCTGCGGGAGGCAGCCGTGGTGCTGCTGGAGGAGCTGCTGCTCACCATCCTCCCCCCCTGACTCGCCTCCCTCTTCCACTTCTGGCTGCCGCATTTGGGATCAGAGGGCAGCGGGTTGAGGAAAAGTATCCTGGCGATCAGTCCGTACAAGACCGTGGCCAGCATGAGCGGGAGCACGTAAAACACCGTGAAATCCGTGAAGTAGATGGGCAGGTAGTAACTCCTGGACACTTTGTAGGCGCAGGTGAGCAGAACCGCGTTGACGTACACCAACTCTTTGGTGTCGGAAAGAAAGAGCCACATGACGCAGTAGACGGAGGTGAGAGCCCACACCAGCATGATGATCTTCTTCGCCCTGGATAGAGTGCACAGGAATTGCGCTTTGATGGGGTGGCAGATGGCGATGTAGCGCTCCACGGTGAAGGCGGTGATGGAGCAGGAGGACGCGTTTATCCCCAGGTACTGGAAGTAGGTGATCCCTAGGCACCCCGCGTATCCGTACACCCACTGCCCGCGCAGCGCGTCCGTGATGTTGGGCAGCCCGGCGGCCGTCAGGACCATCAGGTCAGCGGCGGCCAGGCTCACCAGGTAACAGTTTGTGGGTGTCCGCATGTGTCTGGTGGTCAGGACCACCAGTATCACCATCATGTTCCCCACGATCCCCACTCCGCATATGAGGGACACCAGAAACACACTAATCACTTTGTATTCAACAGAGTAGTCCTCCCAAACAGCCAGGGTCTGGTTGTCACGCACCGACGTGTCATTCTCCAGAGTCGCGTTATCCATGGTGAGGTTTTCCATAACTGCGCACTTTTAGGAAAACTGCACAAAACATTAACTTAAATCACAAATCATTGCAAAAAAAAAAATATGTCAAAAAAATCCTTCAGTTCATCCATGTAAAAGCCATCCCACCTGGCTTTCCTTCTTTATGAAGTTACATTTCTGATTCTGCAAAGCCATCAAATGACACTAAAAAACACTTGCGACCATAAAAAGAGACAGTGTTGACTGAAGTTTGCAGACAGAGGAGAGGATGTGTTGCAGGCTGCTGCTGCGCTCTGCTCCTGTCTCTCTGTCCTCACACTGATGACTGAGAGCTTCCTGCAGAGCCTCCGTGCTCCTGGGAGCTCGCAGTGAAGTCACGGACTGACGTGCTGGACCTTTAGACACCTTCTTCTCAATGCACGCACGGTACTCATTTAAGCTGTGTACAGAATTACTTTGAGAGAAATGGCTCGGCTTTGCGGGAGTCACAATAATACATGTGCATTTACTCTATTTTAAATTGTGTCTCCTTGATGAACTGAGAAAATATGAAGAACCTTTGTAATATTGTTCTTAAGGGACAACCTCCAGTTTTGCAAAATGAGTCATGGGGAACCCTTGAAAATGTGCAATTCTTCAAGTGACCACTAGAGACTGCCGTCAAACGTGAGTCCTTTCCAACTGACCCCTATGATGAAAATCGTCCAACTTTACTTCAGTCTTAGAGCAGAAAGAAAAATATTTATAGCCCAGTACACAAACAGTTTTGTTTGCAATAGCTAGATTTTGCCTTTTTTGTCCTTTTGCTTTTTTGTTTTAGCACTAGCTGAAATACAGTCTAACGTGTACAACAGGTAGCCGTCATCCCTTAGCACCTAACCAAATATGGCTTGTTTTGCGGTTAATTCTAACACAAATCCAATTGTAAATCATCAAAATGTTTTAGGTTTAATTTCTTCTTTGAGTGAGATTTTATTGCCATTTCATGATTATTTAAATTAATTGGAAGATATTGATTCAGACACTGCCTCCAGTAACCACAAATAGCATGTTAGCTGTAGGTGTAGCATTAACATGACATTGAATAAAAGATTAGTTCTTATAATGCATTTCCACATCCTTTACAATTGGTAAGAGCCAGAAAGGGTAATAGGTAAACAGATGGGGTTCGCTCAATCTGCCAAGGGGATTAAGGTCAGACTCGGTGGGCTTGGGGATTGACGTTTTGTCTGGGATGATCCGTGTATGTGATCTCCTCCCAGTGCTGGCCGACCCCCACTAGGTGCATTTTGTCTGCAGCTCTGGGTCGGCTGGGAACGCTAATGAACGGCTGAGTCAGAGAGCTGATCGAATGCTCTACCACTCCTCCTCTGCAGCACTTTTATTCCACCCTGCTATTCAGTTTGAAATGTCTGGAGGTGGAATGGTATAGCATTTTATTTTGTCACCGTTATGCCTCTGTTCAGTCATGGGAGGTAGTGACAGGGGCATAGCAGGAGTGATATGAGTGCTGTGTAAAACGGCCATATGTAAAGGTGTACTAGTGGCAAAACGATGGCTGCAAACACCACGTAGTTGATGAAATTAGTCCATCATGAGGCTGGTGAGAGGCCAGTGGGTTGTCTGGTAGCAGTGTTGTGATGCATCATGGGCAGCCTTGTCAAATGACAAGCAACCTAAGGACACCTGGAGAAAAAAAATACGACCAGCTGGACTGCAAACTTTATTACTCAACTTGGGATGTTGGTTACTCAGCAATCCCTGTAGGAACCTGCTCAGATTGACGCAGCATCTTCCTCCTGCAAACTTGAAACAAAGTGAACACCAGCAGCCATGAAAGTGAAGTCAGGACTGCTGTGTGTGTCCCTCTCGAACAACCAGTTAGACACTTACAGTTACAGTTACTCATTTAGCAGATGCTTTTATCCAAAGCGACTTACAAGTCAGAAACAATCACACTAAGGGACAGTTAGAGACTCTGGCATTAGGCGCTAAGTCAAGAGATAAAAAAATTCAGTTCAATTCAAAACACTATAAATCTCGGAAGGAAAATCAATATACATTAAATTAATGTTTCTGCTAATGTTACAATTAATAGAAACCTTTAAGGTGCCAAAAATGACAAAGTACAATGTAGACCTGTAGAGAAAGTGATTGTAAAAAATATTTTCGTTACTGTGTTAGTACGGTACCAAGACATGTTATACTTGCTGCTGGGTGTGGACTGCTAAGTAGAGGAAAGAGAAATAATATTTTGTGACAGGACACAGACACAGACACATATTTACACAGACACACAGACAGAAGGTGGAAAAAATAAAGAAAGAAGGAAGTTCCAGTTCACTTAAATACTACACTTTGTAATTTTGTCTGAAAGTTGCTACTGAAACGAGATCACAAACACCTATCGATAAATGGAGGAGTGGTTGGGACACACTTTAACTGTAAAGAAATACATTGCAGTGCGCTAATATTATTTGAATTTTATAATCTGAAGAAAAAAATGGTATTTCCCAGAAATTAGCAGGGGAGGTGCCCAACTTCATAAATGGGGTCTGCATTGTTTAATATTACCTTCCCAACCTAATCTTTATTTTTCTTGTGTTTATAGCTCTTTTTGGGAGAAATTTTGTCACACAATACAGCTGAAGTTTTAATGAAGCCAGGGCCGTTTTGTTACAACATTGCTGGAATACTTGATTTGCCAAAACGTTCAGAGCTCTAGGACATATATTGAGCATATATTGTCAGTTACACCAGTTGTGACAGTCCTCAGAGCTCTAAGTTAAAGATCTCTCTTCTCTTTGGTGCTTGAGGACATGTCATCCCTGATTCCAAAGACTTTTTCAGTCCTCGCTAACTGGGAAAGAGCCCCAGGTATTTATTTTATTCTCTTGCCATTTCATTAGCGAGCCACTGAGCTCAAATGTGTGTCTGACCCACCCACCCATAATGTGGGTCACCGGGGCCGTTGAGGTCACATGTGGGTTGTTTATGCTCCAAGCCATTGTGTGAGATGCTCCAGTCATGTGACTAAAGGTGCTAGAGATGGAAAAAAAAAAAAAAGCCTGGTAACTGATGTCAGGGCAGCGTTATTTGTAGCTGACTAGTGGAAAGAGCGCTGTTTTTAATGACTCTTGTTGTAGTTTGATTACTCTTGCCTAACCACCTCTTATCTTTCCACATAAGTAGACCAGTGGCTTTAAAGCAGCGTCCCTTTTTTACATTTTAAAATTTAACTCCATTGTTTCACAGGTTTTTTGGAAGCACTTTGTGACTGATTCAGGCTGTAGTTTGTTTGCTCTGCTGTTGTTGCAACAGCAAAGCAATGCTAAATCCACACTGCCTGTTCACAGCTGGATGTTCTCAGATCCTCTCAGGTGGCAGACATACACATGTAGGCAAATTTACATTTCTTTAAAAAAAAAAAAGGGATCCCACAATGGTCACTGAAATAACTTGAAACTGACAAAAGTAATAATAAATAATCATTGGTCATCAACCAAAAAAAAAGGCAAAAACCAATGAGACTGACCTGGAGAAATTAATTGGTTTCCAGAAAAAAGATTGATAATAACTTAACCCTACATTAACTTTTTATAGAGTAGTCAGTGAAATACTTGCATGAATAATATGAGTGGTAACAAAAGAGCTCAGAATACCTTCCTAAAACATTCAAGGTGAACTGCAAGGTCAGGGTACATCAGTGTCAGATCACGCCATCCGTCAAAACTTATGACCATGGATGACTCAACAGTTTAAAATAAATCATAAAAAAGCCAGACTGTCAAAATGCTTACTGACAATCTACAAATCTTCTGCAGAAAATCCTTTTGACAGATGGGACAAAACTGGAGCTTTTTAGCCAGTCCCATGAGCTACATGCTCACATCTAAAAAGGAAGCCTTCAGAGAAAAGGAGACTGTAGCTACTGTGAACCTGGAGGCTCAGTTATGTTCTAGAGCTGCTTTACTGTGTCTGGTACCGGGTCTATTAAATCTGTGCAACGGACTCTCGAGATTATCAAGGCATTCTGGAGCAAAATGTGCTGCTCAGTGTCAGAAAGCTTGGTGTCAGTTTCAAGTCATGGGTCCACCAACAGGAAAAAGACCCAAAACACACAACTAAAATCACCCAAAAATGAATAAGAACACAACAAATTATGTCTGAGTACTGATCTAAGTCCTCTAGGAAAGCTAAAACATGCAGTCTGAAGAAGAACCCCTTCACACCTGAGATAACTAGACCAGTTTCTCCTGAGGGATGGACCTAAATATCTGCCTACAGGAATCTTAAAAAGAGCTCCGAAAAATTGCTTCACTGCAGTGATTTTTCTGTAAAAGGTTCTGCAAGAAAATATTACTTTCATTTTTGTCCAGGCTAGTTATATTATTTTTTTTATTTTTAATAATCCTTATGAACGACACATCAAACGTTATGTCGGATTTGCATTTATTTGCTTTTAGTAAATGAGTATTATTAATAATATTTCAGTGATCTTTTTTTTTTCTTTAATGTAAGATTACCAACAAGCGTGTTCGTATGTGTAGTGTTAACAGAGTCCAGGACCGGCAACTAGAGAAAAGTAATTGACTAACAGTTTGAAATATGGATCTGTAAAGACCTTCAGAATTAAACCAGCGTTTTGGATGTTTAATCACAAAAGTAAAGCAGTTTTTAGCTGAAACATTTGCTGAAATTGAAATGGACTGTTTTTTAAACCCTCAGGCCACACATGCAGCAACAATGTCTTCTGCTTTTCACTTTTCTCAAAATGGAGACAATTTGAAAAGGAGATGTCAAGGATGTTGAGGAAGAGAAAAATGAAGAGCAAGACAGAAGATTTTTTTATGTTTATTTTTAAAATTTTGATCCTCACTCGGAGTGTGAGAGCCGTGGAAACTAAAATGAATGACACAGTAAGTTGGGTTTGTCATGTTTTCTGAGATGTTGCTGTAAAACTATGTTACAATCTCCAGAATTCAGAATCCAGAAATGGATTTTGCATGACATGGGAAGACTAAAGATTTCAAACAGACCAGTTGAAGTGTGACAGGAGCGCTACAGTGTTTGTTGAATAACAGATGGCAGAACCCTGGATAGTTTACAGTGAAGGAGTGACTCAGTAACCCAGATGTTGAACTGCTGGCTGTTTGTTTCAGTCCATGCCATCTACTGAAAGAGTGCACTAGCGTTACCTTTCGATACTGCATGTGACGTCATCTGCACAGTTGTTGTCAGGCAACAAACACATCACCACAATGAATTCATGATGATCTCTGGAGGTTTCAGCCAAGCTTCTCTCTCTGCGACACTCCCTCCTCCTCTACAATTATTCAGCTTATGTGTTTATTATTATTATTATAATTATTATTATTATTATTATTATTATTAGTTTCACTTTTGATTATATATTTTCTTGGAAATGTACACTACAGCAACATAATTTCCCTTTGGGGATTAATAAAGCATTGTTCAATTAATTTCCATTCAATACCCTGGTCATTTGACTTTGTGTTTTGTTTTGTTTTGAAACAGTCTTCTGTGATTCTTTTTAGTTTCTTCTTCCTTCTTGCTTGTTTTCCAGCCGGTTTGAGTTACTCTTATACTGTGATTGCCTTCCTCAATCCTGAATATGTATACAGTCTGGTTTTGTTTGGTTTTTGTTGCCAAACCTTTCTCTCACTAACCACTTTGCCTCAGTTAAGGCTTACATATTATGCACATTTGCCAAAAGTATGTAATATATTAAAATGACAAAATTCCCTGAAGTCTTTGTGGAATTTAGATTTTTTGGTCAAACTACTAAAGAGATGCAGAACAAAAGGACAGTTTTTTGTTTTTTTTTGTCTTTGCAGCCCTGCTCATAGCGGCTGGTTTTAGGGGGAGGAGTCAGAGGTTTAACTCCGCCCCTCTCCTTTTCTTCTTCTTCTTCTTGCCATCTGTCTAAGAGCTTGGTGCTACATATTTACATGAAACAGCAAAATCAGCGTAATGTGGAGTTAGGTAGAGATAAAGATGGAGGAGCCGGATAACCTTTCTCTGGTTTGGGTCTGTGATGTCACAGAACCCTTCAGATCTGAACTGATTATTGAGCTTCCCTTTAGACACCTTAATATATTCTGTAAAGCACAGAAAAATATATTGTCAAAAAAATATGTCTTGTTTTTGTTTTGCAACCTCACTGCCTCAGCGCCTTGCAGTCAGTGAGTTGACCATGAACTCTGTGAAGTATTCTAGAGTCAGTATTAGGTCACCTCTCCCATAGTTAAAGATGATCCCAAGCCCAACAATAAATATACAACAGAAAGACAGAAAAAGAAAAGAACTGAGGTGCTGCAATCATCCAGAGTCCAAAGACCTGACCTCAGCCTGACTGAAGCTCAGCCTGATTGAAATGTTGTAGCAGGACCTTGTTCATGAAGGCTGTGTTTCCCTCAGTTTAAGACCTGGGCCAGATGATTTTTAAAAATATATCCTGATAAAACATTAGCATTTAAATAAGTTGTATTTTATTTTTCTTCTTCAAATGCCTAGTTAAATTATTCATGAAAAAAAGCTGAACAACCTCCATCCAGAAGGAGTGACCTACAACACCACCCATCAATAACTTTAAGTGCAGCCCTGACTTCTGTCCCCAAGTGGTCTAACCCCCATTTGCACGTCGTGTCATGTGACCTTAGAAACTCACATGATGGACAAGTGGGTCAAAGAGATACTGAAATGACTCACCAGGTACTGAGTTCCTGGCAATCACTCGCTCAGAGCTGAGGAAGCCACCTGGATGAGAGATGAAACAATTTCAAAACAGAACAAAATATTTTTAGTCCATTTCCGTTTAAGCTCTTAGGATTTCTGTGAATACAAAAAATGGGGATGAGTCACCAAAACCAAAAGGAAATGAAGGTTCATACTGTTCAACAAAACGCTTAAGTAAGAACTCATGAGTTACAGTTCTCTTAAAAGGAGTAAGATTTGTATTATTAGATGAAGATAAAGAGAAAGCGTTAAAAGAAAATGCAAGGAGTAGACCTTTTACCACATGGACTGGAATGGAACCTAATCTTAGTTATCAGAAGGTAGCTATTGTACTGTAACTTCACTCAGGTTATGCTAACTATTTTAACCTTACATTCATTTTGATCTTTTCATTCATTCTTGTTTCACATGTTGCTAGCAGGGATGAAATAAGGATTGCCAGAGCTCCAGCTGAGTTATGCCAGAACTACTGCGCCCGTTTGCCACTCGATCCAGCTAGGAGGCTCGGCCAAAGCAGCGGGCAGCAGTAGTCAGAGCAGAACTGCTCGGTGGCCTTCGCCCCCCGACAAATGCTGCTTCTGGCAGCCAGCTCCACCCCAGCCAGCAGCAGCTAGCAAATCAGTGGCTGTCATGCCCAGTCGAAAGCTGTTTAGGCCCCCAGCTGAACCGGGGTGGAGCTGCATCAGGCTGCACTGGCCAAGCTGGCAGCTGAAGGCTGGTAATATCCTCCAGATGGGTCACCAATGCCCTTAGACCCTTCCAGGCCAACACAGAGCTGGTCATAGCAGTCTGTTAGTACAATTCACAGCACAAGAAGCTATATTATTTTTAAAATATGCTCCCTTAACTCTTAATTCAGAGGTGACATCTAGTTCAGACATCTAGTTCACCAAAAACAGTCACTCACTATGCATCGACTTACGACTTCATATAAGTTTACCTGTCATCTCCTGTACAGGTCTGATGGATGTTAAAGGTAGCTATGGATACCTAAACTATTTTTTGTACCTGGTTGTGAATATGTAGATTTAGACCTTTTCACGTTGGAGTGGAAATTGACTTGCTTTTAAAACCAACCTCTAGTAGTCATTTCAGTAGCTGCACATATTCCCACTTTCACCTTGGAGGTAGACACAGTGAGCTGAAAGTAAAGTGCAAAGCCAACAAACAAAGACAACCTAGTGTTGAGAAGTGAGAATGACCAGGAGAAAGACAAGTCTGGTTCAATTTCTGAGCTTTTATAACCAAAACAAAAAAACAAAAAAAACAACAACTTTGTAGTAAATAAACAACAACCACTATAAATGATGGTTGTTTAAGAAAAATCTTGATTTTATTTCTTCAAGTTGTTATGTAGCTTTCCTTACCTTAGGTAACTATTTTTGTTCATTAAAGCCATTCAGTGACAATAACTCCCCTCTCATGAAGACACATAGAATAAAAAACACACTCAGAGGACACATACCTCATCCTACAAAGAACTGATTAATTAACTGACACTTTCTTGTGCTGCACTGAAAACAATGACTCAGTCGAAGAAAGTAAATGTGCTCTTAGCTTTGTGGTGTATATAGTGGGAGCTTTCAAGCATTTTGATTTACCTCTCTTATCAGAATACCTTTACATGAGACAGGGTATGAGGTGACACCTCATGATGTCTCTCTGCTACCTTTTAAAACTTAGGGTACCTATACTGTGGCAAAATAAAGAAGACATATGGGCTTGATGGAGCCACCTCCTCATACCTGGTAGAAAGAAATGCTCTTTCGCCTACATCCATCTCTGTCTGCAGAAGTCCAGAGAAACAACATGCTGAGACATGTCTGCTCATGATTTAAGTGTTCATGACTAATACTTTCCACTCCATCCCTTTTTTGGTCTGGTTTTGTTCTGTTCAGGCAGTTGAAAAGATAAAGAAAGTGGTCAAAGTTTCAAGCAGCTGCTCAGCCCCGTTCCAGATTATTGTGGTTGCTATTCCTGGAGGAGGCTGTATGGGCTTCAGTGAAGATGGGACATCAGAGGATGAAAATTACTAACATCTCAGCACAGCAGGCGGTGCATCTGCTTATTACTGTGTACATAACCTTCCCAGGAGGCCAGTTGAGCGATGAGAGCTCAGCAGTCTGGAGGAAAACACTCAGGGGGGATAAAAACAAGGCTCTGTCGCAAGGCTTCTGTGTGGACTGTGTGTGGATTATCCACAGATTATAAATAGAAAATTCAATATTACCTCTCTGGCAATGTCAGCAATGACTGTCATTGTTTTGGAATATTGCAATTGATTACCATGTTGTTATGCTTATTTTCTGTCATAAGCTTGAGTTGTGCAAAAATTAGTATCCACTCTTTTAATCTTCTCTTCTTTGTGGGTAAAAAAAAGCAGGTCTCAATATTAGGAAAATAAATTTGTTGCTCAGTTGAGCAACAAATACCATGTGTGCAACATGCAATTTTCCTTTTAGTCTACCATTATTTATTTCACAAAAATGAAGCCAAAAGAAAAAGAAATATTGTGCACAGAACTAAGAACTTAATGTTTCATTGCATTTAAGGTGGTAATCTGCAGCCAGGTGCCATTAATTTTGAACTGACCATCAGCAGGTGTGCAGACCTTTATAAAATTAGATGCCTGTGCAGCTTGTGCATCTGCAGCATTCTGGTGTGTGTTAACCCAATGCCAAGAGGGAAATACATAAAGAATTCCTTTCCAAACACTTCCAAAGAATCAGCAGCTTCACGTTCAGCAGTAAGAAACATCATTTATTTTTACATGTAAGTACATATGTCACACACCTAGAGCCATACCATATCTATTTTTAAAAATAACAGCATGATGAAAATGTTATATTGTCCACCCCATGATTCTTTATTATATTTTTACACAAGTAACAAACATCAGATTAGAGGAGGGGTACTAATTTTTGCACAAGACTGTACAGAAGCTTTCAAAGTGTGATCCCAGCTCTCTCCAAATGTTTTATATCTGCGTCCATGTAACAAATCTCCTGCTACTAATTCACTGTTCTCGCTGTATTGATCCTTGCTGTGTTGATATGCCTCATCACAGGAGGGCTGCTCAGTTCTGGTGGGAGATGTTGACACTTCATCCCTCCTCATTGCCAGGAGGTCAGCAGGTGAAATCACACAATTCACAGGAGAGAGGGATTTTGTAGCTCTTCTCCTACAGAACATATCCACTGGAGGTGTGGGAGACAGCAGGCTTAGCAGGTTGCTTTAAGTGAATATTGATTCGGTTAATGTGAACGGCGTTGCTGCTTCTGCTGTGATTCATTATTGATGCATTCATATTTATCTGTGATGCAGACCTTTCAAATGTCACATCTGAAACTGTGTACTAACAGTGAATGCTTCTTTTACGTGGGTGATTTATGACAATTAAGTCAAAACCTTTAGATTTACAAGCTGCCAGCTGAATTATTTCATCTACATCACATACTGTGCTGCAAACAGTGCCGCCACTTCAATTTTGAAAGAAAGAAAATGGTTTACCATCTCAGGGAAAGACTAAAGACCAATTTCAAGTGTGTGACTCCTGCAGAATACTATAGTAACATTAGCTGACAATTCTGTTATCCAGCTGACTCTTGAATGCATCAGTTTGTCATATTACTACACTCAGCTGTCATAGGTCATTGGGACCACCATTGAGATGGTGGTAGTTGCCACTTTTCTGATATTCAGTTTAATGTTTATGTTTTATAAACTAGTCATATGGAAATATTAGGGCTATCAGATAATTCTAGCGTGTAATTCGAGTGTGAAGTGGAAATCCTGCAGCTGCTCCATTCATATTCATTTTCCTTGATCTCGTCGCGGTTTCTCCTGTCAGCTGGTTGTTACTGCCATCTTGTGGTTAAAGTCTGAAACTGATAGAAAGGGAAAAAAAGTCAGATATTGTAAAGATTGTGCACATGAAACCTTTTACATAAAGGTGTTATTTCTTCCTGAGCTGTCATATAGCTTCATTCGAGTCTTTAAAACCTTTTTCCTACAGCAGCCTACTTACACCGGCAGAACTGCATGTCGGGAAAGAAGTGCTTTGGGTTATTAATACTGGTTTAGTTTTAGGCTTAAATTCTGAAAGACTTTTCCACTGTTGCTAAATGATAACTGGGAGTATAAAATAAGCCATAATGGAGAAGCATACACCTGATGCCATAAAATGAACTTCCTTTCTGCCTCCATCAGAGACCAAAAAGAAATGCAATGTCACTGGCAATAAATGGGTAAGTATCACTGGACGTGCACACAAATTCACAGCTGTCTCAGCTTTTCTGATACAATGCATTATTCATTGGCTGCAGCTTTTAAGAAAAGGCTCTTTTTTTTTTTTTTTTGGTCCTCATTGAAAATTAAAAGTAAACCTCCCAAAAGAAAGTCAGAAGCAACAGCAGCTGTGCCAGCAGACCACTCAGTTCTTGGCTCATGAGAGTAACCAAAGATAAATTATACGTTTTTGGCCTAAACTCAAGAGACTCTCATTTCTCTAATGAACAAAACTCATCCCATTTTCTTTACAGTGTTTGCCTTGATCATCCCAAGTAGCATCTGACTTTGCACACAGCTGCAGCAAACACAAGGATCCCAGAACTGCTCTGATGCTGGCTGTACATTCATACATATATATATATATATATATATATATTTTAATCTCCAAAAAAAAACAAAAGGTTTGTATTATAATTGGGCACATGACGATACTTTTAGGGGTTGATCAGTGCCCCAGATTAACCTGGAGTGGCTGAGCACATATAACCTTTGTAATGTCAAGAGGTAACTTTAGATTTGTTGTTTAAAAAGGTGATAAAGACAAGGAAGATTGGAGGTGAGGGAGGGGGGGCTGATTTATCACATATACTTTTCTGCAATAATTTCTTATCACATGTGATCTTCAAAGTCGTAACAGGCAAATACAATACCCCTAAGCTGATAATTATAAATTCTTGTGTCCAAACTAAAAACACACATGAAACATTCACAGCACTGGAAGAAGTACAAAACTCACAGGAACAGATGCTTCTTATTAAAAGCAAGCTTTAAATGCTTAAGTGTTTAAGTGTTTGATGTCAATCAAAAATGCCCTAAACCACATTTCCAAATTGACTTCATCAACTGAATTTCAGGTGTGTAAAGAGCTGACTCAAATTAGCTTTTACTAAAGGAACTAGTCTCTGGGCTCTCAATGTTTTTTTTTTTTCTTCCCCTCTTCCAGCGCTGACTGTTATCAGCTTAAGCACATTGTTTTTGTCTTTTATTGGGACTTAGATGAAGATCAGAGCACATTGTTTGGAAAATTATGCATAAAACCAGCTGATTACAAAAGGTTTACATGTGTTTTTTGTGATATAACACACAATCCTAACCATAGATGTTGTTTGACCTCTTTAGAAGACTTGACCTGTGTTCAAACCAGAAAATGTCCCAAAGAATAACACAAAAACACATATGCACACATACACACACAAAAGCTTTTATTATCCTCCCATTATCCAACCCTCTCTATGTTTGGGTCAGCCACACTGCTTCAGTTAGGAAAGTTGCTGTAAATAAATGTTCAAATGATAAATATTTAATCACAATGTCTGCTACCACCACACACACACACACACACACATATGCAAACATGTGTGTGGCTAAGAAAATGAAGAAAAAAATTCTGGTCATCTTTCTGTCAGCCACCATTTTCATCTGACATGCTTTTTCAGTTAGTGGGAAGGGTTGCGTGCCAGACTCCTCAAACAAACCCAAGGGGACCAGACACACCTGCTTATTAATAATCCACAGGACACTGCTGCTGTGACACATTTCTCTCTCGGTGTCCTTGGGGTGATCTCTGACGGCTGAACGAGAATCTCTGGACTCTGTTGATTTTACTTGTTTTGATCTACATGTACAAAATGTGGCGACATGTGTGATAAAAATGTGATGTAAGAGACGTGGGCTGTTTTCAGAACCACCCACATACGTACTGCAGTGAACACACTGCACACAGGTTTTCACAGTAGTGGGCAATGGAAAACTTTACTTTGCTTTATGATGATTTCTGTTTTTTAAAAAAAAGAATAAAGTACAAATGTGGATAATTGTTTTCAGTATCAATCCCGTCTCCCTTTTTTACAGTCGTTCTGACCATTCCTGCGCTTTGATCTGCCGGTTGCAGTTTCTGGAAGCCACAGATAATCTCACTGTTTCTCAGAAAACACCCCCACAACATGCATGTGTGGCTTATCAAGCAGTAAACATGGACAGGTGCGGGTGAGATAAGTCGCTAGGCTGACATCATAATTTTATCACTTCATTGCTTGGGCAATAAAGGATTTAGCCTCAGTGTATCTAGAAAAAAAAATCAGTACGGCTATCTCATAATGTGTTTCAATAACATTTGGCTGACATAAATCAAGGGTTTCAGGAAATGTATTTATTTGGGAGGCTGCGCCAGCGATGCAGGGCCTGGTTACAAATAACCCACAAAAAAAAAAAACAGCAGCAAATTTCACTGATATTTCAGCTTCACTTACAGAACCCCAGAGGTGAAAACGTGTACGAATCTGGACGTAGGATAGCTAGCTTTGTTAGGACTTCTGAGTAAATGGATATTTTCTAGGTAATGTAAGCGTCATCAGTAGGTTGTTTCACAGGGTAAAGTAAAAGTACCTAAGTATAGAACATGAAATCCTGCAAAATAAATTCCTTTATTCCCAACTTGAACAACCCTGGATGGTTAAAATTAGCTGTGTGAGGGTTAAAAATACTGTGCACTGCTTGTGTCCCCTATTTACCAGTAATGGGATCACCATTTTGGTATTTACTGGGAATCAATATTTAGTCAAGGTGAAGGGACAAATTAAAGATCCGAGTTTCAATCATTTTGATAAAAATGTAGATAAAATGGGAAAAATGGTCTACTTCCCTTTATAATGACATGGAGATAATAGAAAGATTGTAGTACTATTTTCAATGAATGCTGGAGAAACAGAAGATGATGTGCTATTTGGACCTATTTCCATTAGTGTATTGACCTCAGTGTTCAGGGGTACATGTGCATTTATATCACTATGTTGTCATTTGGTTCAGAAAATGTTTAATGGCTATAACAGGAGCTCTCAGTCTGCCTTTGTGTTCTTGAAGTTGTGAAAGATATAAGAAGTCCAAGTCATTGCTCTATGAAGCATTGTCAGCATATTTTAAATCAGAGAAGAGACATTAGAGCCTGTCCACCTGTGTTTACGTCACTCTTCATCTCTGTATTTTCAAGGACATCCGAGATGCATTAACGGGATGAATCTGTTCTGTTCTCTTTGATGGTTAGTAACCAATACATGTCAGTCACTGAGGCCTGAAACTGACCTGTGAATATCTGAGTCCATGTGTTTTGATACTCCATATGCATCTGCTGATGATATCTAGTCTGTGTCACTTGGAAGGAAAAGTCAGATTTGGATCCCTTGAACAGAGTAAACTGGGCCTTGGTAACTGTTTGCAAAGGATGTAACTGATAAGATTGAAGCATATTTTGCCATATTACCTGAAACTCTCTTTACACATCAATAGCAAGCACTTCATCAAATGCTTTCATGGCAAAACAAGAAATATTAGTCTCCAGTGGAAGCACAGGGCTCTTAAAACACAACCAGTTATTGTATGTGACCCCAGTGGAGTCACTGGACTGTTTCTCTGTCAAACTGTTTTTCTTCAGTAAGCAGGCATTTGTGCATTTGTGTGGTCTGGATGTGCGGCTTCAGAGACAGATCTGCAAGAAGGGGGTTGTACTTTTCAAACGTTTGTTTTTCAAAGTCTCCCTGGCTGCTACTGGTTTTTCTAACACTTCCTACCCAACCTGTAAGTGGAAAAATAAATAGACCTGGATTTAAATCTTATGTACTATTCACACAGGACTAAAATGATCTCTGAACCTGCAGTAATTCTAAAATGACACCCTGAAATCCGTATTTAGTTCAGCCCATTCAAGCTGGATAAGTGAAGTCTGTGTTTCACCGTAATTTACAGACATCGCTAGAGTCATTTGAACATCGTCAACAGGTGGTTGATTATTTAAAATAATTACATTTTGTGGCGTTTGATTTCATTTGTTTTTAAAGATAAGGACATCTATGACTTGTTTGCATGGTGTAATTTGAAATTAATGAGTGCCGTTTTCTTACTGGTTGAGATGTGTAAAGTGACTCCTGTATGTTTTAGTTAATGAAGTTATGTAGCAGAGAGAACACATTAGTTTTTGACTGTGTTTGCATTGTATTATATTGTTTTGTTCACTTACTGTACAGCTTTTACTTTTGTAACGACGAGGAAGTTTCTCAGTAAACGTTTCACACACAGAACATGGACTATGGAATTGTACTTTCAAAACACTTCAGCTACGTGCTCTAACTCTACAGCTTAAGTGGGCACTCATCAGGAAATAGACAGAGCCACACTAACAGACACTGATCCCAGAAGTGATATTAAGGCCTTGTATGCTATTAAACAATTATTATTTAACATTAACTTTGAATATTAAGTTAAAAGCATCAGATCGGACACTCAAGAGTGTAAAAGCTATTGCAGTGACTACACATCACATTTTGACAAGTGCCAAAATCAGAAAATGGGTATCAGCCTTGTTTAAGTTCCCATGGTAACAGTAAACTTAATGGTAAATGTAACCAGAGCTTTCAGTGCTGACAAAAAGGGTTTGTGCTGTCAGAGAGGCCTTGAGCTTGATGAAAGTTAAAAGTTACTCACTGTGTGATACAGCCACGTGCCTTCATCTCATTGTTTGCTGATCTGGCATCTTGTTTTTTAATTCTCTGTGTGAGGCTTAATGTTGATTAATTTCTTTATGTTTATCTGCCAAAAACATCAGATCATCACACAATATGTGGTAGATTCAGGCCAAAGTTGTAATATAATATCAGACGATGTACCATATTTGCCATAATTATGACAAGAAAGGGGCAGAAAAGGTGACGACAGGATTTTTTTCTTTTCAAAAGATTCCTGCCTGCACATCACCGAATTACTAACATGCATTCAGACAGGATTAAAATGGCCTCATGACCTTGGCGTTTGCTGAAACAGAGTAGGTTATTTGCAGTGGATTATTTTATTTACAAATCACAGACATGGCACGTTTGCACGAGACTGAAATCACAGATGTCCTTTGTGATTTTTGCAAATTACTGCAGGTCCCCAGATCATTTTAATCCAGTGGAACTGATGCATTATACACTAATGAGAGTATTTTCTCATTTGTTCTCACAAAATCAGAAAATATTTGCTGCAGGAAAACACACATCAGACAGAGCAGAGGATTATAACAGACATGAAATTAATACAAAAAACAGCAGGCAAATGCAGCATATAATCTATATAATGAAGCAGAATCACAATTTATTTGCAGGTTCATATTCTTCATTGCATGACATCTTAAAAATTTCTTAGCCGAAGCAGCTGCTGTATGCTTTGGCCAAGATATTTTGTGATTTTGGCATATTACTTGTGCTGTTAGGTTTTGTAGATATATTTTTCAGAAGTATACTTTACACATGGCATTTAATTTAGAGCAAATGTCTTGTAACATCTGATCTCTCTTTAAGACAATGTTTGTGTGGGTGTGTGTATGCACAGTACAACCTGGTTTAATTTTATGATACTAACATTACATACAAGATTAAGGTCACAAAGAGCTGGTGCAGGGAGCTTTTTTTTCCGTAGGACCAGCCTATTACTCATTTCACTCGTTGCAGTTCTAAGTCATGCACCTATTTTAAAACACATATGTGGTTGGACACTCACTCCTCCAGCAGTGTCTGCATCAGCTGAAGGTCAGGTGACCTCAGCCACTGCTAAATTCATTCATCAATTTCATAACTCACTCTCCCACACATGCAGTGCCTCAGTCTTCTTCTCCTTCCTGCTGCTGTGTTTGGATGTCCAAGTCACCTTCTTACATGCTGTTACTGCTGCTGGCTAAAGAAAAAGCACTGCTACGAGCATGTTTTTAATTTTTTTTTTGTGTGTGTGTGTGGGGATGCATGCCTGTGGCAGGAAACACTCTACGAGGATATGTGGCTTTTAGAGGCACTGACTCCAAAGCTTCTCGTCTTTCAAACCTTGTGTCCTTGCCAGCAAGAAAAGTGGTGCACTGTTGCAGATAGATAGCATCTGATAGTTGTTGGTACCTTGCAGATGAGTTCAGACTTCAGCTTCCACGCTCAGTCTCGCTGAGTGGCATTGACTGAAGCTGACCAAAATCTGACCATACGAACCATAAATCATTTATATCCATCAGGCAGTCATGCTTTGTCCCAGACTGTCTCCTTCCTTCGTTCTTTTCCTCGCTTATTGCTTTCCCTCGTTCTTTACTCATCTGTTAAGTGGAGTCACTTTGGGAAGTGAGCCAAAGCCATTCGGCAAGCCACTAGGAGTTCAGGAAAAGTGGCAACTATATTTATAGCTGCTGTCTGCTTTGGCCAAGTAAGGTGGAACAGTCAGCAAATGAGTATTCAGTCTGAAGTGGGACTGGCCACTTAAATGATTCATGCTGGTCAGTGTTCAGCATCTAGTTTACAAAGGGTCAATTCCTGAGGAGGAAATGAATTGCTCGTGGTGTAAATTGCTTGTTATGAAAATTTAAAGAACATATACCAAGACAAGGCTAAAAGACATGAACTTTAAAAAGAATTACAAGGGGTTTGCAGCTCAGATGACCTATTAGATCTCTAGATTAAACATGGATTAGGATGGCTTTGGCATAGTGACTGGTAATCTTCTGAGAGGCCACGGGAGAGCAGATGGTGCATGATACGAGCATTTCAACAATTTCATTGCACAGCTGGAAATATTTTTGAAAATACTAAAAACATGCAAAATGCTTTGAGCATATACAAATGTTTTATTTTGTTTGCTGTAACATTGAAAAGGAAAGACATCTCTACTTTCATGTTTAATATTGGGCTAATAAATGTTTATCTGCATTTCAGTAGCTCATTCTACCTTTAGCAACATTAACTTGAAGTAGTTTCCTGCATGACTTTATCAGTTACGGTGGAGGAGGTCGTTCTTCTTTACAACGTTGCTTTAGTTCATTGAGGTTTGTAGCCCTGCTTGACAGTAGTTAAGCGCTGTTTTTACTGAATTTGGCAAGAACACACCATTTCATGGTAGATTGTTAAAGAAGTCTTGCTGTTTGTTCAGATGCAGTTTTGCAAACATCTGTCATTCTTCAACATTCTTTTGAGATAGGAGAGGCTTCTACTGACTGCCCTGTGGTTTCTTTCTCTAATTGTTCTGTCATGGACTTTAACCTTTAACATACTCAATACAAGCAGGATCTTATATGTAATTTTTTTATGGATGTGCATTGCGTGGTGTGACCTTGGAGTAAAATTGAATGGGCCATCCATCTGTCTTAAATGCTTCCATCTTGTGAATTCTTTCTAACTGTTTAACCTTGAACTCCAAATTATTTGGAAATGGTTTTTAATAACCCTTTCCACATTGATCTGCATCAACAACTGCCTCTCTAAGACAATTACCTATATCTTTCCCTCTTGGCATTGTGTTAGTACATGCCTGAGTGCTCCAGATCAGCAAACTCCTTTAACACGTTCTTTTATGGAGCTCTGTGCACTCACTGATGATCAATTCATCAAGGGCTGATAATTAGTAACACCTGGCTGCAACTTCCCCTCTTAAACCCATCAAAGCAGCAGACTAACGGGAGCTTAGTACTGAACAAGTGGCTTAATTTCTCTTGGTTGACTAATGGCACAGTAATACATATTTTTTGTCCATCTGAGAGTTTTACAAGCAAACCTACCAACATCAGAAGACTTTAACAATATTTTTATGACTGTGTGGCCTGCTTGATAACTGGAGCTGTGCAGCCCAGCTCTTTACTGACATCCAAGTGGAAATCCTGCTCAGCTGCGTCCTGCAGGAACAGCATTGCTATGTTAAATAAAAGAATGGACCAAAACAGTTAGCAGAGTTTCCCTCAGCTCACCCCCGTGAAATCTCCACATCCCGCTTGTGCTGATTGACAGGCAGAGATCTCAATCGGCTCACAGATAGCGGCGCTCATTTCAGCGCTTCATAGGCTCGGTGTGTGGGAGGGACTAAGGGAAAGCTGCAGTCAGCGCAGCCTGCCGCCACAGCATCGTGCGGGGACCGGAGAGCCTGAAGCATATTCTCGGATCAGGTTTTTCTTCTCTTATCTGCATCCCTTATGTGGTTTGGCCAGCTGAACGAGAAAGAATCCAGCGGGATGTTGAAGTAGCGCGGTGAGTTTGTTTCCAGCCTATTTATGCAGTCTGATGAAATATTTCGTGAGGGGATTAAAAAAAAAAAAAATCTGGATTGTGCATGACTGGTCCACCCTCATGCAGAGGAGCTTGTCACATCCTATACTGAACTCAAAATTTGTGTCTGACCATTCCGATTTCCCATTTTGCTCGAATTTGATTTCGGCTCCGTGTCTCTGAGAATAAGTTGATGTGGCTATTTCCTTTAAATATATTTACTACGTATCAATTTCTTTTCGGTCAATTGTCTCATATTTTCTTCGGACATTTGCCATTTGAGAACGAATGTGTATGTCTTAGCTTCGGTTTAAACGTGAACTGTTTACCTAATTGGATAGTGGGGCATTTGGATAATCACTGATCTTTATAAGCGCCTTTCAACAAGCCTCCGCGGATTTCTCTTTAAGTGTCTCCTCAAGTTTAAAGTGACTGCAACTTTTTACTTTAAGCAGAAGTTTCCGTGCAATTGTGGTTTCACAAAGGGGCTTCACGCCGTGCAGTGAGGCCAATCTAATTAAGATGCGTGGTTTAACTTGAAGCTGGTGTGTGTCCTCCTGTTAGGGATGCTGTGGAGTGAAAACGCCGTGGGAGGAAGGCTCAGAGTGAACCAGCGGGTGGCGAATGGCTTCTGCAGAGCTGCTTCCCGCCCATGAGGGAAGCAAAGAGCCCGATGTTCCTGATGACCTTGTGCGGGTTTCCACCCCGCTGCATGCCCGGAGGTCGGATGGATCAACAGGAGGAGCGCTCCCGGGGGAGAGCGGCTGTAACCCGGTCCGCAGCGGCCATGGCCGGTCTCTGTCAGCACCAAGGACAGCGGCGCGGAAGGCGGGGGCGGAGGTGAAACTCTGTATACCCGGAGAGGAAGTCCGAGTCTGCTGCGACAGGGAATTAGAGACATCTTTCACCTTTGTTGATGAGAATGTTAACTTGACACTGGCCAGCCCGGAGACGAGTTGTAAAAGTAGCCACAGGCCCGTACGCAACGGCGAGCCTTGCTCCGAGACTTTGCCGGATCTTTCGTTCCTATCCGAGGATGACCTCTCCTTCGGGGAGGGCTCCGGGAGTTCTATAGACTACGGGTTTATCAGCGCCGTCACGTTCCTGGTGACTGGGATCTCCTTGGTGATCATCTCGTACGCGGTTCCTCGGGACGTGGTGGTGGACCGCGACAGCGTGTCCGCCAGAGAGATGGAGAGGCTGGAGATGGAGAGCGCACGGATTGGCGCCCACCTGGATCGGTGCGTGATAGCGGGGCTTTGCCTTCTCACGCTGGGTGGCGTGGTGCTCTCCACGCTGCTGATGATCTCCATGTGGAAGGGGGAGATGTACAGGAGAAAGGTCATAGCTTATTCCAAACGTTCAGCCAAACTGTATGGCTCCATCAGCCTGAAAACTAGATCCAGCCCAAGCCATTCCTCTGCCCGCTTGTCCCTAGAGGAAGAAATGGTGGAAACTTTGACTTAAGCCATTTGTCTGTAATATAAATTTGTTTTAACGAGGACTGATGCCATACGTGTGTACTCTCTAACACAGTGCACACTAAAACAGTGTTTATACATCGAAAAGTGTAAAATCTGCTTCGTTTTTGTGTTATTTATAAATCTAATTATTTGATGATTTTTAAAAACACTCAAAGCAAAGTTATCAATCGCAAACAAGTAGCCCACTGTGTAGGATAAAGTTGTTTTCAAGTCATTTTAAGGAGACATTATGATATTCTTTCTTCGGATGTTTTTAAAAATGTAAGGCCTTAATGAAAAAACAGCAGCTTGCTTTGTTTAAAATTCAATAGATGCTGTGCAAAAGCTCCTCTTTCAGCTTTGTCTTTGTTGCTCCCTTGCAGCTGTTTTTTTTTTTTTTTTTTTTTTTTTGAGAGGGCGGGTCAGCCGTTTCACTCCACTTAACCTCACTCTTTCAAGGAGTTTTTCAAACTATCAAGATTTTTTGCTGTACCACTTCAAAGCTGGAGGGCATCCAGCATTACATGCAGCTAAGTGGTGGAGGAGAAGCAGGACAACTCCACTCTGATCTGGGACTGTGATATGACAGTATCCTGTAAACCTGAAGGGCTAATTACAATTTTAAGAACTAGAAAAGCTGGCTTGAAGCGCAATTTCCAGGGCTCTGGATGGTTCCATATTGGCAGGACCAGACTGCACCTAACTCCAGTTAATCCAAAAATGTGCAACTGATTATCATTTATAAGACTAGCAATTGGTTAAAACACATCTGTTAAGACAAGCCTGCTATTTTTATTTTAGTTTAATTCATATATAATGTTAACAAAAATTACTATGCATTAATTCTGACCCCTAAAAGCTGGAAAACCGGTTTCATTGTATTTTTTAAAGTTGGTAGAGACTTCAAACACCAAAATAATTGTCGAACAAATCATTTTTTTCAAATTATATCCTCTTTTTTGAAAAAAATGAGCATGGAAATGTCAAGAGCTATGTTTGACAAATAGAAAGACAGGATCACATTTTTTCGTACCCAGGATGCAACTGCTCAGAGCTTCCATATATTATTAAGGCTATTCATATTTAATGTGAATGTTTCTAACAGCAAAACTGCACACAGACATAATTCAGGAAGCAGGCAAACGTGTGTGTGTGTCCCCAGGGCAAGAGAGTGGGAGTAAGTAGGCCTGTAAAGCTGTCCCTGTCTGCTGTGACTTGGGAGAATCAGCTCAATGATCCACGTGGTAATATCCAGTGACAGTAACTCTCTGGTGCAGTGCAGAGGTAAGCCACTGAGCTTGGCTTCTTGCATGCGAGACAAAGCCCCACGTTGGTTCAGTTTTTGTGAGCAACTTGACCACATCTGACAGCTCTGACATCCACTTCCTCTGCTTTCTTTTGGTTGTGTGTGCTCTCCTATTGCCCATGTTGCCTCATCGCTCAGATCTCTTTGTTATGGGAACCTTTCCATGTTCCTGTGTGCTTTTTAACCAACAAAAAAATCACAGTATATTTAGAATTAGAAATATGTGGGAGGGGTCCTGGACGACTACAACCCAAGTGCCTGTAACTCCTCAAGGTTGATCAGATTTTACTTATTTGAGTGCTCTTCTTTTATTTTCTCATCCCCAGCTACTTGAAGATTGGCTTAAGGATGTCTAATCACACATGAAAGAGCTGCCCTACTTCCAAACCTTAAGCTGCTGTGACTTCAAAGAACCAATTACCTCTTTAATGTGGGTTATCATTCTTTTAAAATGTTAGATTTGATATTATCAAAGTGATTTGCCGGTTGACACACAGAGCTTAGCTAAAGAGTTGAATCAAGTGCTGTTTTGCTCTAAATTGAAGATTTCTATTAATCAGGCAAATCAAAGACCAACTTCCTTTTCAAGCTCATCTCACAGCAGAACATGCACACACACACACACACACACACATACATATATAT
>JAOWBL010000008.1:1951331-1966062 GCA_028564865.1 Zenarchopterus dispar | reverse complement strand
TAAGCCGTGCACCCGTCCAGCCCCCGCGGATGCCAGGAAGCATGGTCGAAGGCCCCCCACCCCACGGGCGACGGAGAAACCTGCCACCAGTAGTTTTCTAAAACCTGCCACCAGTAGTTTTAGAGTGTGTTTTTATCCAAATGGGGGCGTGGCCATGCCGAGGAGAGGGACCTGATTCAAAACGGTTTCCTTCTAAGTGTGTGAGTAGGGATGAAGGATATTGCTGTGGGCTGTGGAATAAAACCTTGTTTGACATAACAGTAGTTTAACTTTAATCATTTACTGTCACTCACAAATGGTCAGCGTTAGAGGTCAAAACCACACAATGTTGGAAAAATATACACAGTTACTGCTTTCACCTCTTAATATTCACTGCTCTTAAATGGACACAGTCCAACACAATCAACAGCCTGTTGTAAAGACTTTGCTATATTTGTCTTGGCTGTGGAAGATTTTTACTTTAGAATGGTGAAAATGCATTTTCTTTATTTCTCATAGCTTTAATGCAACTCTAAGGGAAAAAAATAATAATTCTGAATTCTTGTGAAATTTCTTGTGAAAGTTTCTCTTGAAATTTCTAGAAGCCCTGCAAAAACAGGCCTTCTAGAAATAAGCCTAATATTCTATAAATCTAGTCAAAATTGCCTTATTTTAATCAAAATATGTGTCCTGACAGGGTAAGGAAACTTTCCTAGACTAAAATTCTTAAAACTAGCAATACAAGGCTTCTTGAATCTGTGCTTTTTTAGTTTTTTAGAAATGAGTTTTTGTAGTGCAGTCTTTTTCTTTGTGTCGGCTACACTGATAGCTTCATAAATCATGCATGAGTCACTAGAATTCAGTCTATTTCCGATCATTCTCCTACAGGCCCAAAAGCTGTATTCTGCAAAACAAGTGCTAATGATTTTCACACAGTGTTATTGTTACCTTGGTTTCATGTCCTTGGTTTATGATTTTCCTGTGCTGTGGGTCCATATTTCAAGACTTATGTTCAAAAATACATGAGTCAGCCTCCAATAATGAGATGTGTAGGCCGATTACTCTGAGGCAAACAGCTCGAGGTCACACTGCTGCTGCATTTTCATTCTTCTATGTAAACTGTCACAACATATGCGGGCATTTTTTTTAAGCCAGTCAGTGCACAGACAGATGAAGACAAAGGTATCTCATGCTGAGGGAATTCAGATGAGATTTGTGTATGTGCCTGCAACCGTGAATTATTGTAACTTTGCATTCCTGAGGCTTTTATTTGCTTTTTCTGTGACTGTAGAGCTGACATGTCTGTGTGCATCCCTAAAAAATAACTCTTACTGTGCAAAATGGCAATAAAATGCCAAAATGAAGAGATTTCCTGGAAAGGTAATAAAAATTAACAACCCAGCTGAGCCCATGTTGTCCTGTTTTCTTCACCAAAGCATTAAATCCACATCCACTATTACAACATGTCAAAGTAATATTTCATTTAGAGGACCTACTCGGTGTTGTTGGCTGAGGACTTGAGGTGCAACACCCAAGTTGGATTGCTGGACTAATTTCTTTCCACTTTCCCTTTCTTTTCCAGTCATCAACATCTTTCAACACTTTAAAGACAGCCAACATGGATAAAATGCCTCAGCCAATGATCGCAGATGATAATATTGAGCACTCAACTGAAAATTCACAAATATAACGGGGCATTACACTGGAAGGTGGTTTGCTTTCTGTGATGCAGTCATTTTAAGGACTGGTATAATCTGTGATAATGTCAATCTTATTACATACAAAAGAGCATAAATTCCCAGTGGGAAACCATAAACAGACATCAAAGAGCCTCCTGCAGAACGTAAAGCACTAGGCTGAATGTTTTTAAATATACACTATTCCTCCTTTTATCTTCCTCCCTCTTCTTCTATCTGTTCTCCTCCACTGTTGGCGCCATGCCTCGAAGCCAACCAGACTTCCCCTCATCCAGCAAACTAAACATATTTGGCGGATTTAATCGGGGATTTGCTTGAAGCGACAGCATTTTACACGCTAGGCTCAAGTGTATTTCAGAGGTTTCATACATAAGCTCTTTATCCTTGAGGAGCACAGAGCTAAATCACCCTTATTGATATGTGTTCGGCTCATCTGTGAGTCGATCCCTCCAGGTGAGTCCGAAGAGCAGCTAACCTGCTGCCATCAGCTAATTTTCTAATGGTGGCACTGCACGCCTCCATTCTGTCACTGCTAATGCTCCACATGTGTACTAGAGTGTGTCTTTATGGGTTTCCATAGGTGTTGTGTGGTACCTTATAGATTAGAGAGCTGCTGACTTGACAATGTCATTTCAACCAGCTTATTGTGTGTGCACTGACTTTTAAATCTTTCCAGAAGAATAAAGGTTAGTGGAGAATGTCATAAGAGTAAAAAAAATGACACATAACATCTATATATTAGATACAGCTTCAGGTGATGTTGATTTATACAAATAAAGGACAAAACAAGTTGCTTTCAAGCTCAGCCTTACACTTGCTTTTAAAAAGAAAGAACCTAAAACAAGATATATGTATAAAAATGATGAGAAAATGGCTTATGTTTTACTGAAACAAGTGAAAAGAAAAATGGCTTGAATTCCTTAGACTTTAGCAATAAAGTGGACTAAGTAAACTAGATAACATGCAGGAGCTCACAGCATGTTCCATCAAACCATAAAAAACTTGACGTTTTGACTTCCCAGTTACAGACTTGAGATTTGACTTGGACTTGCAAAATATGACATGTACATCTCAGATATACAAGTATGGTTGCTAAAGTGCAGCAGGTAGTTGTCAAGCAGTCTTATATTTCTTGTTTGCTCATTTTAGGAGGTAAAATCATGAAATTATAGGCTTCTACCGGTGAAACATAGTTTTGCATCATTGTGGTATAACTGTAGTGTATTCATCAGGAGAGTCTCAGGGGTCACTGTGCAAAGTCTGGTGACTATATGGAAGTATTTATGAACTTGTTTAAACAACAATATATATATATTATTTTCCTTTTATTTAAACATATGCCAGTGTCATTCGACAACAAAACCACAGTCCTCTATAAACTCTGGATTAAAAAAGTCACTTCTGCAGTTCACCATATATATATTAATGTTTTAAGCTGTGCATCTTATTTGCAACTGACATTTTGGTGAAGCAGGGAGGATTTCTGACAGGCAAAGCCAACTAATACCAATCAAAATGTTGAGGTAAAGTTAATTCCTCATTGTGGCTTTTTACAAACATCACACACTTATTTACTTTGCCACTTTGTGGCTGTATTTGGCCTACTGTGACATTTCTTAGGTGTAACTTGTTTTAAATGGAGAAAATTTTCTTGCGTGGTGTCTTTCTGAGGAGCAGTTAGCTTAGCACACCTTTCCTAAATTCTCCCTGCTTCTTCAAACTGAGAAAATGCTGACCGCTCTCCACTGCAGCCAAGATACTGATCATACAGTAAATGTTTCACACAAGCCCACTTCTGAAAAAAAAAAAGAAATGGAAAGAGAGAAAATCCCCTTAAGATTAAAGTGGGAAAAAACAGCTTCTGTTTGTCATGCATATATTCATGTGTGGTGAACTTGCTCTCCATCTATCAGTGGATAATGACGTCCAAATAACAAAAAGTTTCCATTTCAATTGATTGCTTTGGAGAGGAAAGCTAAAGCCAAGCTCCTCAGGGATATGACTTGAATCTTGGTTGCTCCTTCTGCTGCATTGCTCAGACAGGATATTTTTAGTCAATATGCATAGTGGATTTTTGGAAAGCTCATTGTCCACAAAGCTCATTCCTCAGGATGCACTTAGCTGGGCTGTTTTACATTTAGACTGCAAGAACGTCCTTGTTCAGCTGTCCAAGCCCTTGACTGTGGTTTCACTTTTACATTACTTCAAGGCTCGTGAAGAATAGGTTTATTCTGCTTGTCTCTATTTTCTTTAGCTAAGTTTGTAATTATATACACCCCTCCTCTTTAGTACTGTCCTGTCCTTTGCCATGCTATTTTAAAAGCTGTTTCAGCAACTTTCTGTGCTGCATAGTATAACACTGAACAAAACCCCATTCTTACAAAAAAGACCACAACTACAGCTCTGTGTAAAAATATCTTGTCAGCTGTGTTCTGTATGTCTGGCTCTGAATGAGTCTGGAGAAGCGCTCCGTCACTCCCTGGCTGGTCAACCTCAGTGATGCCTCTTCAGCTGCCTCATCCCGCAGCCGGCAATCAGGCTTTCCATAAGCAGATACGAGAATGTCTGCGGAGCCATTTCCTGTATTGTACTTGGCACCCTGAAATCACTTTCTCAGACGGATAAACTATCAGTGATTTGGCTGCTACGGTACATGAGAGAGGAAATGAGCGGATTGGTTAGATCAATCATACAGTAAAACCACTCACTTGATGCAGGGAGGCAAAGCAAGTCACATATCTCTCCATGTCTCTCTGCCTCTTTGATCGTCCGCTACAGTGAATTTTAATGGGCTGTACTCAGTGGCAGAGGCCTTGCCCCGACCGGTGATGTGGTTTCATGGTGGCTGCTTTAACAATAACATTACCACAGTATTTTCAATGAGCTAAATGCCTCCTCAGCGTAGCAGATGCGGGTAATGTAAATGTATTGCACAACAAATCACAGTCTCTGTTCACCTCCTGATCACCTCGCTGGTGAGCCTCCTCTGTTGTAAATCATACGCTTGTTGTTGGGCTCTGCTGATTTAATTTGTATCAAATTGCTAATGCAGTAATTTATCATGCATGGCCTCCCGTGTATGCGTGTTTCTCCCATTATGCCTTTGCATTTTCCTCTAATTACAGTGATTGCTCGCTAGTTTGTTACAGTAAATGCTCTAGACAGAGGGATCTTTTATGAAGACATCACTGAGCCAAGGCAGCTCCTTCTATACGTCCTTGAACAACAGAACATTCATACCTGGCAAAATAAAGCACAATGAAATTCTGTGTTTTTCTTTTTTAAACAGTTGTTATAATTTAAGAGGTTACACTTGGCGTTAAATGTTAAAAGCAGCGTGGCGACATGCTCACAGTAGCCATTCATGCTCATGTCACCCGTAGGTTTTTTGCTGAACCAATTTTAAGTCTGTGTTGATGTCGTCGATGATATATTGGTAGCAAATTGTAGGAACAAACAAGCTGACAACTAGCTGGAACATGCCAACCTAGCTTCAGTCACCATTAACTATCTAGCTTATTTTATGTTAGCCTATGTTGTAAACTTACCTTACATTTTGAAGTGGTGACTGGCTCAACCCGGAGGTGTCCACGATGCTGGACACAGACCAGCTGGTCATTGGCAGTCAGAAGTCTTTTCTGACAGGCGCGTTTTTCCCAATAACTCTTTGAGACCAACCGAGAACAGTTCATGGCAGTCTGTTAGTACATGTGACATCACACCAAGTCACATGATCACTAAAATAGGAATATTTATATTCTGTTAATCACAGCTCAGGTGTCAAAGTGACAAAAAATGCAAAGCAATAAGTAACTAAAGTACAAACAGATGCTTCACACTAAGTCCTGCATCTGTCACCTCAAAACCACACCTCTAACTATGCATACATTTGGAGTGGTGGGGTCCGTGTCCTCCAGTGGAGATTGGCTTGCTTTTGGAGGCAGTGAAAACTGGATGTTCGCTCATGTTAACCATCTGGGTTTGTTGTGTTTCCATGCTAACACATGCTAACAAGACAACACTTTGTATGCTCCTTAAAGAACAAAACACAAGTAGAAAAAAGAGTAGGCTACAATGAAAGTCTGTGTGCCTTGCTTCTTAAACATCATGAGTAAATACCAACAGCAGCAATGTAACATGGCCACAGTTCAGATTAGGTTTAGCATGTGTCCATTCTAGTATGTGCTAACCCTGAGCACAGCTGAAGCTGCTTTTTCTGAGGTTTTTAAACAAACACCAACGTACTGACCATACTGAAACACCGTGATGTGAGTCAAATATGAGTTGGTGACATTATTTTAGAGCCGTTAATGTCTGTTCAGTATGTTGTGCCAGTTCTTGTCAGTTAAAAGGGACTGCAGAAACATTCAGGAATCACTAGAGTTATCAGGATTCAGTCCAAGAAAATAAAACAAAAAAAGACTCTCAATTCATCCAGTATTTTAGGATTGTCCCTACAGAAACTATAAGCTAACTGTCTAGGCCAGTTGTTGTAGCTGACATTGACATTTACATGATTGACTTCACAGGAAGGAAAAATGTTGACGTCATTTATTATGTGTGCAGACAAAACAGTGGCTTGTTAAACCCACTTAGATTTAACTCAAACAGTAAGATTATGTCTGCCTCCAGTGCTGCATCCAGTCTGCTAGTACTCACTTATTAGTGTGCATCTGTTTGCTGCTTCAGCACTCGTAGTGCGCCCTTAAACTTGAAGAAGAAAAATCAGCTATTTTTACATCAGCAACCCAGAAAAAACCAGGACAGACTCTGGACAGAGTCAGCAGTAGTGCTTGGGTCTGAAGCCCAGACCAAAAGCAGGCGCTGCAGAGCTGATTGTCTTGCACAGCAATTCATTTTCCTTCAGTGTTGTGTTACCAGAGAGCATCGCTGTGCTGAGACATGATACTGGTAGTGAGAGGCAGCAGTATGTGAAGAGAAAGGATGCTGACACACGTACACATGGGAATGCATACTTGCAACACACATTCACACTCTCAGACACATGCATTTATAGTTGCATGTATATGCACTGTGACACATGACAACAATAACAGGACTGTGCTCAGGGAAAGGAGTTGAATGAATCAAACAGAATACATTTGGTGAACAGTTGCCATTCTACATTATAATAAATTCTTTAAATATTCAGATGAAAAACTACAGGACCAATGAATGTTCCATAGAAAAAAACAAAACTGGCTATGTTTATGGTTTCTGTATAAGTGTGTAAAAAATATTAGCTCATTTTGAAAATGAAGGTTGTAACTTGTCTAGGAAAAGTTGGGATTTCAGAACAAAGTTCCTTAATGTAAAATTATTCCTCAATGTAAAAAAAAAAAAAGAAAAAAAAGATCTGTAGTACACAAAAGGTTCCAAAAATCTGGAGAACTCTCTGTGTTCATGGGACAAGGGTGAGTATCAATATTGGATGCCCCATAGTCCTCAGGCCCTTATATGCTGCCTATCAGGTAACATATAAACAAGTATGATCTTGTAGTGGAAATTAATGCTGAGGCCTAGGAATACTTCAGGAGATCACTGTCTAAGAAAGCAGGTCACCCTGTCATCCACAAATGCACACAAATGCAGATTACAACTATCATGCTAAGGAGATGTATGTGAACATAATCCATCTTCTTGGGGCCAATCCTCATTTAAAATGGGCTGTGGCAAAGTGGTTAGATAAATAGAAATGAGAAATTCTTTGAGGAAACCATGCTCCACATGCTCTGGATTAAAGTGGGAAAGAACCTTCTGTCATGTTATCAGTTCAAAAGCCTGAATCTCTCATGAAAGGGGTGGCTTGGACATCTGAAGAGGAAATATCAGTCCTGCAAAGTTTATACATGTTTGCAATGTATGCTCTCATCCAAACAGCTTCTTCCACACAGAATGTTTTGCATTTTTCAGCAAGACAATGCTAAACTATATACTGCACCAATTACATGAGCATTACTGTTATAGAAGACTCTGTGTGCTAAACTGGTCTGGCTGCTATCCAGAACGTTCATAAGTTGAAACTTTTGGAGTATCATGAAATATGAACTAAAAGAATACAACAAACGAGACAAAGAACTGTTAACCAGCTTGAATACCATATTGGACAAAAATGGGACAACTTACTTTCCAAAGCTCCAGCAATTGGTCTCCTCACTTCCCAGATGCATATATAGACTGATTTTAAAAGAACAGAGAAGAGAAAATGCTGAACAATGTTCAATATCGCCCTGTCTCAACTTTTTTGAGACATGTTGATTCCATTTAAATTTAAAATCACACTCATTTTTAAAAATGTTTAACATAAACATGTCATAAGTTTTTGGTAAACCCATATTTAATTCATGTTTGAGAATAAAGTATGGGTTCATGGGCTTTAAAAATCACTGAATTCTGTTTTTATTCATATTCTTTGCAAATTCACCAGGACATTACCATCTACGATGGGGCATGAGGCGTTATTTAGATAATACGTCACTGTCTTATCACTTAAATAGGGAAGTAAAGTTCCAAAAGCATACAGACAGGAACTAAAACATTCATTCCTTATCCTAAAACTCATGGGTGAGACACGATGCAGTGATTCTATATGAAAATAGCCTCATCTAAGCTCTTGTGTTTGAATGGGTTATAACCTGTAATCAACGAGAACCTTGTGCCTTATAGTTAGACATATGTGACCAATGAGAACAGATTTCAAAGCAAAACTGGCTGGATAATAAACAGTCAAACATCTAAGAAACAGAATAATTCCACAGACCATCTTCAGTGTCCTTAGTGTGATTATGATGGAGGAAGAGCAGGCCAGCTGCATCAGAGAGAGTATTTATTTTCATGAAAATCAATGACACTCATTTTCTTCATCTGTATTAATGCCGGTATGCGATTTACCTCAAAGTCCCCAAGAGTGATGTTAAAAAAAACAAGAAATCAATAATCAGTGTAATTTTGCTCATCTACACTGTGCTGTTTCACCTTAATGCCTGAAGATGGCAGCATTAGGCCATAGAACAGAACCAAAGTCATTGCTCTGCTCTTACTCTGCTTTCAGCATCAGTTTGAGGCTCCCGGGAGCTTTGGGCCATGCCGTGTTACAGAACTGTCTTGTGACAATTATTGGCACTGTAAATATTTTCAGATGAAAAGAAACTCCCATGTAAATATTTTCAGATGAAAAGAAACTCTCATGCTAGCCCGTCTACCTTTCTACTCCTCTGTATGCAGGTACTCTGTACAAACTGCCAACACGCGCGTGTGCATTTTTAAATGTAAACACACAAGTTTCGCTGGAGGCTGACTTGAAACCTTAGTTTCCCAGGGTGGTATTGCACAACATCTGGCTCCAGCTCAGTATTGATCTTGGCTAAGGTCAACACTTGGTGTTTGGGGGGTGTAAGGGAGGAGGAAAGGATGAGTGTTGGTGGCTATGGTGTGGGTTAAGTGCATAGGTCTTTCATTTTTAAGGACCTCTTGTTTGTCCCAGGGAGCATTTACCATCAAGAGGAGCTCCAACATTTGAGAGGAGTGGGTGTATCTCTCAGGGGAGATCCACCAGTCAGGTAGTGAATAATTCATGTGGGCCTGTGATTTCTTGGAGCACCAGAAGTCTGGACCGATGAGAGGTTATAACACACTCCTCTACTCACCGTGATCTTCCACTTTCTCTTTGACTTTGTCTCTTTTGGTACAAGTATTCTTGCAATGATTCTGACCTCTTTCGCTCTTCTCTTCCTCACTTTAATCCATCTTTGTCTCTCAATTTTTAATTTCATATTTTTTATCGCACATGGAACCGCAAGTGTTATGCAACTGATACAAATATGATGATGATGCTCTGGATCCGATGTCTTAACATAATAATACCTCCACTCTCCCTATCTCCCTCGATACTTTGCTGTGAAACTCTAGCATACAATCCTATCTCCTCACATCTCAAATTTCCCAGTGGCACGGTGGACCAAGCAGTGCATTCTCATCATCCTAACCTTCAAATTTGTTTTTCTCCTACATCGCCACAGCTACCTCCTCCTCCCCCTCTTGCTGGAACTCTCCTTAGCTCTTCTCTCCCTTCCTCTCATGTTTCCTTTCTCCACATTCACCAACCTCATGCTCTACCTTGCAGTGATGCAGAAGAAAATCCAGCGGGGAAAGTGACAGCGAGAAATGGAAATCATGCATGTACAGGTAATTACTTGACCTAAGAGCCATCTGTGTGGCCAACAAATTTAACCTAGGCAGGAATGTAATTGTTGGGGTGTCTCTTTACTGCTAATGATTTTGGAACTTTTCTTTGATAAATCTTTTAACCCTCACTAATTGATGCTGTATCCTTTCTTTCCTTTTGACAATGCAAAACATGTGTGTTTGCTCAAAAACAGATGTTGGTCCCCTTTTTTTATACTGATTGCCTAAAACATGCAAAGTTAAAGTGACAATCTGTTTTTTGATACAAACAAAGACCACAGTAACAGGAAACAACTCAGATCTGTCTTAGATTAGTAACAGTACCTCAGCCGTGCCAAAAGGGGATTTTGATGATTAGCAAGATGATTAATCAGAACAGTGCTATGCAGTCCATGCTCACTGTTAGTTTCTCCACTATTCCATCAAGTCCAGCAATGAGGCACTGTAATTTAACAAGTTGCCAGCCTGTTGTCTGGACTCTTTACAGACCATCAACAGCTTGCTTAACTTGAGATTAAGCTACACACAGCACTCTGACAGTGTTGCCTCAATTTTAAATTCTCTGTTCACTTACTTTATTCAGAGCAAAGTCTAGGTGAATCCTGATTGTATCAGCAAATAGCTTGGACACTAAGAACAAAACTAGAAAAATAATACAAAGGCTGGCAAACTTGCTCCTGCTTTTGTTCAACTGTCATACTAAAGTTACTTATTTTGATGTTTTAATTTTATCTTCGTCTGCCTTGTTAAACTGTTTTCATCCTAGAAGTTGCAATTCATGCAGTTCCTTGACTGACCACTGAGAGCTGGCTCCAAAAGTGAGTCAACCTCCATTGACCTCCATATTAAAATGTCAAACTTTACAAAAAAACAAACATATTTTCCCGCCTGGTGCAAAAAACTATTTTAGTCTCCATAGCCAGAATGCTCATCCAAGACAACTGTACAGGAGATGAATTTTAATATATCTCACCTGGTAAAATTACATAAAGTCATAGTGAATTGAACTTATAAGCTTTCCTAACACAGTGTAATCATTCTGACTTTAAAGATAATATTGCTTGTTGTGCTGTTATTTGTACTAGCAGAAGCACTATAATTTGGCATGAAAGGTTTCAAGGATGAAGCTTGAGTAGGAAGCAAATACCTTGGCCCAAGGTTGAAGGGTCCTCCTGAAGCTAACTAGAGGTCAGCCTCTAGCTCACCAGGTACAAGTCCTGGAAGAAGCATGAAGAGCAAGTTTCTCCAGCAGAGACACCTTTCAGGTAAGCCTCAACCCTTCTACTGGACAGCTAGCTGGCCACCTTTCTGTAAACTTCTGCAGGCACTGAGCTCCAGACTATGATCATGCAGCCGAGCGTCAGCTCGTCAAGGGTCCCAGCAGCACGTGTCCAAAGCTCTAACTAGTCTCATTTCAGCACCGGCAGATCTCATCACACACGTTGTTTTGGTAGTGACATCGGAAATAAGGATGAAAGGACAGATTAAATCTGAATGAATGTAAGGTATGCTACTTAAAACAATAGTTTAGCATGGCATGGCATAGTTCAAGCTGCCTTAGTGGTTAGCATTGTTGCTCCACAGCAAAAAGGTTCCTGGTTTGACTCCCAGGCCCGGCAGCAGTCTTTCTGTGTGGAGTGTGCATGTTTGTATGGGTTCCCTGCAGCTACTCTGGGTTTGATTGACCATTCCAAATTGGTGAAGTGTGAGCCTGTATGGTTGTTTGTCTCCATATGTGGCCCTGCGATTGCCTGGTGACCTGTCCAGGGTGTAGCTCTTGCCATAATGAGCTGGGACAAGCAGACCCCCATGACCCTGTGCAGGAACCATATAGAAGGTATAATAACCAACAAGCTTTATCTCATAAAAACTCTGGTCGCTTTTTAAAAACAGGCTTTTAGTTGACAAATGGTTTTATTGTATTACTGTTTATAGTTGTAATCCAGTGCTTTCAGTGTACTCTATTTATTCTCTTGCATGGTCTTGACTCTACCGTGTGAAGCACTTTGTGACTCATGTCTGTGAAAGGTGCTATATTATGAAATGTAGTTATTTAGTTACTTACTTAAAACATTTTTAATATTGGGACTTCTGAAAATGAAAAAAAAATTACCCTATTTTGCATTTTTACAAATAGAGTGAAGGGTCCATTTCTTAATAGTCATGGAGTTTAAAAAACAAAAATTATAGCTAGAGGGGCAGCAGGTGGTATAGTAGTTGTTGCTGTCACTTCCCTGCAATAAGGTTCCTGGTTCAACTCTCAGCAGGAGTCTTTCCTGTTCTCCCTGTAGTTGTGTGGGTTTCCACCAGGTTCTCCAGCTTTCTCCCACAGTTTACCATAAAAATTTTTTTTTTTTAAAAACTCAGGAAAGTTGGTGATTCCAAATTGGCCAGAGGAGTATTTGTTAGTGTATGCGGTTGTTTGTCTAAATGTGGCCTTGTAATGGACTGGAAACCTGTCCAGGGTGTACCTCTTGCTTTTGCCAAAAGAACACTGGGAAAAGCTCCAGCAAACCCCTTTGACCCTGAATTGGAATCAGTGGGTGTGAATCAGGGATGGGCAACACTGGTCCTTGAGGACTGAAGTTGCCAACGTCTGGTGTAAATTATAGGTTGACAGTAAGGGGGCCAAATCTGTCCCCTCACTGAGTACACAGAATTTGATATCAGCTTTTTGCATTACTTGAGTCAAGGTCAATCAGATTTCTGAAAAGTGTAAAAACAAAAACAAAAAAGATTGGATGATAACTGCCATGATCCTAAATAGCAGGTGTAAATAACTGATGGATGGAGGGATGATATGCTTTGAGCTACAACACTTGAAAGGTGTTTTACTTTTCAGATTATATGAATGAAAACTTTTTCTTTTATCATGGTTCTGCTAAAGAACAATGATGTAATCAAGTTTTCGGAGTCAACAATGCACCAAAGTCAATATATAATAAAAGTCCAAATTCAGTGGCCCAACACAGAGCCAATACATTGCATCATTCCTTGTGTGCTGTTATTTAATTTTTTCTAGTGTAATTGTAGCAGCCAAAGATGATGTCATCTAAACACAGGATCTCCATTCAAAAGACTTATTTCTTTGTTGCTCTCGTACATAACCAGCGGCACATCACCATAATGATAATACATGGGCTAAATATGATGAGCTGAGAGTGTACTTGGGCTCTGCTGAGGAGATTGGCAGGTGTTTAATATTCACTGAAGGCCACTATTCAACTCTGTTCCCCAACCCCCGCGGACCAATAAAAAGGCCTGTATGAGTGTAAATTATAGACTATGAGACTTGGAATGCATTAGAAACAATGTAACTGAGACATCTTGAATAGATAGTGAAGGCAAGGACTACCTCTTCAGTCATGAGATTAATGACCTATCAGCAAACAAAATGACTTCTTTTCACTTCTACCCAGGGTCTCTCCCGGTTTCCATGCTTATGTGCATAATCTTTCTCCCTCCATCACAACCTTCCTTCTATTGTGGTCAAGGTTAGAGATGTGCAAAGAGAAGTAACTGGGAGTCACGAAAAGAGAGAGACACTGGTCTAAGCAAATCTCTGTAACTGCCAGGACGTCCTAGTGCCAAGGTTTGTGTGTCTGGGGCTGGTAGCGGAAGGCGGGGCTGCTGGGTGGGCCAAGCAGTGTGGAGGTTGCGGTGGCGAGGGTGTGATGGGGAATGACGTGATCCCCTTTATCCTGGCCAATAAAACAGAGTGGCCGGTGAGATCTGGATCCGTACGTGCTGTCAAATTCAATAAGGTAGTGCTTTATAATGTTTTCTTTTAATCAACCAAATTGCATTACAGGCTGCCCCCTCTGTGAAATGCTACTGTGCAGAGCGTTGGGGACAGGAGAGTCTGCAGGACAGTGCTCAGGGAGCTACAAGCACTAATTGGGGTATTCCCATTATGTAGAGAAATTTTGGAGAGCATCCTATGTTGCATGTATGTACAAGAATTTCTGCTCTATGGGCCCTCACAATATTGGCCCTTTTCTGGTTCTTCCTCAGTGTTAATTCAGAGTCAGACTGAGGACAGACAAGGTGCACAGACAGACTACGTCATTCCAGTAATGAATGCCAGCTCAACTTTGAAAGCATCGGCTGCTTTAAAGCCAGGGCACTCTCCCTCTTGGGTGATGTCGTCTCTTATCAGAAGTATTGCCCTCGGCAGTTCCTTCCAATCCTCCTCCTCTTCCTCCAGTGACTTCCTCATCATTCTTTCCTCCTCTCCACCACTGATCTCACTCCTCCTCCCACCTCTCCCCCTACCCAGTATGACTCAACCTTTCATGAAGGTACATCAGGAATGTTCTTCATCTTTAAAACCCCCTTTTCTTCTCAGTTGCTGGAGGAAAGAGTGCCGCGCCAAGCCGGACAGAGAGGGATTGTATATCTTTGTCATGTACCATGGTAATCACCAGACGCCAGATCGGTTTGCTTCCCTAGTCCACTAGAGTTACGGGGGTTTTAATTCTGATTGGGGTTTTACAGTTGGATGTTTCATTCCACCTTGGATCAGGCACTGCTGTTGTGGCCTTAGGGATTAGAGTCTGTTGCTGCTGTCAGCCGTTCATCCGTGGACAGATAAAACTTCACAGAGAGAAATAATCCACTGAAGAAGGGCAGCTTTACTGCTCAGCTGCCTCAGCCACAGCTCTCAAGCCAGCTGACATTTAACATAATGATCAGTCAGAGTGGCTGGGCATTTACACACAGGCAAGGTTTCCCAGACACAATTAGACCACAGTCTTCAGAGGCTAAAAATTAATCACAATGTCATAGTGTAGTTCCTCTATCTATCTATCTATCTATCTATCTATCTATCTATCTATCTATCTATCTATCTATCTATCTATCTATCTATC